>QEPC01008309.1:6026874-6090227 GCA_003113815.1 Sphenodon punctatus | reverse complement strand
CTGTCCCCTCCCTCACTCTCCCTCGTTTCTCCTGCTCACCTAACCGCCTTCGACCCTTCTCCCTCGCTGCCCCCCATGCCTGGAATTCCCTCCCTACCCACATCCGCCTTCCCCCCTCCCTCCGCTCCTTCAAATCCCTCCTCAAGACCCACCTTTCCCAATGCCTGCTAGTCGTTCCCATATACCTACTGTCTGCCCTCCTCTGCAGACTGCTGCAACCAACCTGATTGTAACCAAGCCAAGCACACACACCTGAGACTTCGCATCCGCTTGAATGTTTGTTGTTTGTTGGTCTTCTCCCCTGTCTCTCCCACTGTCCCCTCTCCCTGTCTCCCCCTCCTTTGTCTTTTAGATTGTAAGCCACAGGCAGTGACTGTGTCTATTTCTATGTTCTGTACAGCACCAGGTCACACTACTGGTGCTATATAAATGTTTATAATGATAATAATAAATGCCTATTTTGTATAAAGTCATGGCTATACTCTCTTTATCTAGAACGAATACTTAGAGGGACATTGTCAACCCAAGATAGTCACCTTCAAGAAAAGCAGTCTCAAATTGTACAATGCCCTGAGCACATATGCAATTTTAATATTATGTTGTTCCTTGGGGGGAAGAGTTAAACAAAATAAAAAAAGATTTCTCTTCTAATCTTAGATTACTTCTAGTAGTTACAGCAGTAATAGACAAGTTTTTTTTCCCCCATGTAGAAATAGAATATTTAAGTTGACCGTGTCCCTTTGACACAATACAGGGACACAATAAAGATACATTAAATTGCACATGTTTTTCTTCTCTGGAATTTTCAAACAACTTTAAGGTAACAGTGAATTCCTATCAAGAGACACTGAGTCAAACATTTATGTTATAAACATACTGCAATGCAAGTTTTTAAAATAATGGTGTGAGACTACAGAAATTCCAGACAAGTAGAATATATGTTTGCATATTTAGGTTTATTGTTTGTAATACAACCTAACAATGAAAGTTATATTGGCTTATTACACAGAAGCATAAAGAAGTTGAGACAGAACAACAGTGTTTTGCAATCCCACATGGATACTTTAAATAGAACCAGTATATACTAGCGGATAAGGTGTTGGACTTGGAGTCCTAAGTTCAAATCCCATCTTAGATATGAACGCATTGGGTGGCCTTGAGCAAGTCACTCTCAGCCTCAGCTCCCTCATCTATAAAGTAGTAAAAATAACAACCTACCACATGGGGTTGTTGCAAGCGTGAACTAGATAAGGATTGTAAACACTCTGAATACTGGAAGCACTATATAAATGATAAATAATGAGCTGCTTGAAAGATATTTTGCTCTGCGTAAATAATATAAATAAGCAAAACTATCATGCTTGCAGCCCCTTACCTATGGCAGATGGCTTTTTTGAATTTGTAGCAAAGAGCAACACCAGATATGAAAAAAAACAAAAACAAAAAACTGGTCACATACATACGTTACACGGTCAGGCGGTCCTACCGGTGCCTCCAGCAAAGGGGACTATGGACCTTTGGAAACCCCCGGGGGGGCGCCCCGCCCGTCCCAGGCTCATGCATTGCGCCAGCATAGAGAGCTCGTGTGAGTGTGTGATTGCATCCCTTGTGTCCTTCCCGTGACCTTGGTAGTACGTGTGTGAGTGTGGTGAGTGGAAGATGTGCACGACCTTCCCCACCTGGGCGGTACCCCTTTCCCCGTGGCGAGCGAGAGGCCCTTCTCCCTGTTCCCTCCTACCCTTGCTCCCCTGCCTCCCTCCCCATCCTTCACTGGCACCCTTAGATACTGCCTACCCTCCTCTCCGTGTGTGAGGAACTAGGTAGGGTGGGTGGAAGTGTAGAAGTCTTACTCTCGCGCCAACGCTCTGCGCCCAATGATGACAGAGGCCGGGTCTTCTTAAGATCCTTAGGCCACCATACTATCCTGACGGGCAGTTTTCCACGCGTGTCCTGTTAAGAGTGAGCGAGCGAGCCAGGGCTCTAGCATGTATAAGGGTTGCCTGGGCCTCCCTCCCTCCCACCCTGTGACACCCGTAACTTAAAATGGAGAAAAAAATTCTGAAGCCGAAGAGTCATAATCCCCAAATTTAAGTGGAACGTATTGCCAGAACAAGCCCAAACTTTGACGAAAAGCACACAATGGCCATCTTTAAATGGGACACAACCACCCACCCGAATGCCTGTGCGAAGGTGGTGTGGGTGGGTGTGCGCTCCTATGACACATGCAACACACACTCTTGACCACTCATTGAGAACTAGAGAAAAAGCTGGAATGCACCGTATGGGGGCAGCCAACACCCACACATCCCCAGTCCTTATGAACTGTGGCAGCAAGCCATGTCAGCTGGGTGGTCCGTCATTGAGAAGCACTATGGGCAGGGGAACAGCCATTGCAAGGCATAGGAACTGGCCGGGAGTGCTGGGGAGCCCGGGTTCGGCTGGGACATGTTGATTTCTCCCTCCTCCATGGTCCTTGGCGGGGGAAGTGCGTGGGGGCTGCAGTGGTACCCACGCAAAGAGCCGCCCATTAGAATCCCTCCCCATTCACTTTACCTGAGTGGGTGCTCCATGGCTGTTCCACTCAGTGGCTACTGACCCCCCCACCCAGAACTGTGCTTGCTTAAAAATGGCCGACGCCTCCCATGTATATGCAAAGTTACAATTACTTCCAATTTTTATAGTGTTTCCTTGTGTCCAGTACTCGCCTCTAGTGTCTACTATACACTCTTGTTCTGCAAGCAGAAAGTCCTATGGCATACTCTGCACTGCATATAGCAGGTGTGGGGAAGTGCAGTCTCAGGGGCCAGACACAGTCCATGGCAAGTTTTTACTTGGTCCCTAGATCCAGTTTCTACTGCCAAGAACTGAAAGACTGAGCTGAGGGTAAGAGAGCAGAGATGAAGGAATGCATGCAAGGATAGGGGACAGGATCCTTGACCTGCACCCTCTTCTTCCTGAACGCACCCCTTAGGCATCCCTACTCCAAACCTCTATGCAGCCCTCAGAGTTTGTACTAATTTTCAATGTGGCCCCTTTGAGGGAAAAGGATCCCCACCTCTGGTACACAGAAACAGATCTATATAGGAGGCCAGCTCTATCTTAGAAGAGGATTTTGTCCTTGCCAGTCAACTTATGTAGACAGTTACCTACACTTATGAGATTTGTTGGTGTTGCCTATTTAAGCCTATAATCTCAGTATTTAAAATTAACACTAAGTCCCAATGGCAACTTTGGTGCTGCCTGACAATGTGTGTTATCATTCTTCTCCATATGAATGTATTATGGATATTATGGACTGTTGAAATCTAAACTGATCAAACATTTGGCATGGTTATAGAAAACAGTTGAAATATTCAGTTAAATAACCCTGCTTTTTCTAGTTAAAACAGATGAACAAGGGTTTTATATGGTTGCATATTCTGTAGGTATATGGGTGGAGAATAGGGATGGCATCAAAGTACAAGGATTATACAAGTATGAAACTACCACGCATGCTTGGCTAGCTAACACCACTATTCTGGCATAGAGAATACTGTATTGTTTACCAAATTCCACAAAATACATTGTAAAGGAAGGTTCATATACTTTGAGGTGTTAAATGAACTCCATTAAAAACATAAAATTTAAATTTGTACTTGGATTATGCAGTTCCGAAATAAAGACCCACAAAGTGCCATGCAGATTCCTGTAATCACACAAGGTGAGCAAAGCAGGCAAGTGCAGAGAAATACAATAGTAGTTTGTGAAAGAGATCCTAACTCATCATTGATGGGGTCCGTCCTCCCCTGGTATTTCAGGTCCGTAGTCTGGGGGCGCTCCTAGATCTGCAGCTCCACTTGGATGTCCAGGTGGCGGCTGTGGCAAAGGGTGTATTTTGCCAACTACATCTGGCATGTCGACTTAGGCCGTATGTCTCAGACTTGGACCTGGCCATGATCATCCATGCTTTTATTACCTCAAGATTAGACTACTGTAACGCGCTCTATGTGGGGCTACCCTTGGTGATGATCCGGAGACTGCAGCTGGTGCAGAATGCGGCGGCTTATCTCCTGAAGGGGACGGGCTGACGCAAGCACATTACTCCAGTGTTCTGTTCTCTGCACCAGCTGCCAATAGTCTTCTGGGCCCAATTCAAGGTGTTGTTTTTGACCTTTATAGCCCTAAACAGCCTGGACCCCACCTACCTGCAGGACCGCCTCACCCTCCAGATCTTGGATCTGCCTCTGTGGTCAGGCTGGGGGTGCCCTCCTTGAGGTCCCATGGGTTTCCTGGGTGTTGACCATGAGGAGGGCGTTATCGGTGGCCACACTGAGGCTGTGGAACTCCCTCCCATTGGAGGTCCGCCTGGCTGTTGACCTCCCCTCTTTCCGAAGACAGTGTAAAACCTGGCTGTTCCGCTGGCCTTTGTCAAGGGAGATGGGATGGGTGGGTTGGGGTTTTATTGTTGGACTATTTTAATGTGGGGTTAAAAATGTCGATTTTAATGGATTTTATTATACGTTTTATAATGTTGTTAGCTGCCCTGAGATGCTTGTAGCAGGAGGAGGTGGCATACAAATAATTATAAACAAATAAATCCTTTCTTGATTTGCTTATGGAACAATGGGCATTCACAGTTCCTTTGCAGGAAAAGAATTGGTGTTTGTTTCAATATAACACAAGCCTTGCATGTGCAGTCAGCTGCCGAGTTATCAAATGAACATTACTGCATTTTTAAACTCTAGATATAAGAACTATGTGTTCACAGGCGAACTGTAAGCAGCTGTGAATAAGAAAACTTACCCATCATACTTCTCTATGTTAACTTCAAATAAGTTATCCTTAGCATGATTAGCATGTTCAGTTACTGTAGGAAAAAACAACACTTAGTTATTCATTAAAACCTTCATATTTAAAAGTTGAAAAACATTAGTACAGTAAAGTTTAAGGATTATCATGGTTGACAAGTAGAAAGTGGATCTACATGAACAAACAAAAAGCTGTTCTTGACATTGCTATATACAGGTAGCTTGCTTTACTTACAAAGCAGCAAGTTGAATGTAAATGAAAGCCCCAAATCAACTGTAATCATTTCCTTGCTTTATCAAAAAATCTGACATCAAACCCAACTGCAGGTTTATAGAGGGAATCACTGTTACATCATCCTCAACACTGAACAGAAGGGCTATAATTAGAGATCAGAATCAGATTTCATACTCTTAACTGTTACAGCTAGACTCTAAAAAGTAGTTTCTTAATCTATTTACAAGATTGCTCTAAAGGAACTCTTATTTGTGAAAAACTGAAGCAGACCATTTAATATTACTTACTAATAACATCAGTGGAGATAGAAGCTAGACTAAAGAGTGGAGCAACTTTTTGTTCATAAATCCTTTTCCCTTTCTGTTTGCCTCCGTAAGGGTTAATATATACAAGTAAGTGCTTTGGTCTAGATGCTGCCAAGACAAAAAAGAGAAAAAGTTGTTACAACGCTAGAACTTCCCTTTTTCCTGTAGCTACAAGGAAGAGTTTTATGTAAACCATGAATATTAAGTTGAGGTAATCATTTATTAAAGATAGTTAGCGAACAGAGAAAAATCTGTAAAAGTTCTTCCAAGACTTCATAGTGCATGGATTAGATTAGTCCATATTCCTGCAATCCCTTTTATACAAGTTCATACTCCTTCCAGGCAGCTGTGCATCATTGAAGCTGCTACTCTATTTCGGTTTGTGGCAGGACATGAGAACTTCAAAAGCCAAGTGACAAATTAACACTGCAATTTGAAAGAGAATCAAGATGATCTTTGTTTGGAAAACAACCAACACAGCAATTCTGTTCATCCAGTACGCAAGACAAATATAGTAACACCCTTGGATAGAGGATAAAGTGAGCTGAGTTCTAAAAAACTCTAGACAAACTTTGTAACAATTAGATAATTTAAATACTCACTGTTAAGCAAGATGGGAATATTTTATAAAAGTATGTGCTGAACTGCAGGAAGATGCCCTGCAAATTTTAGCTAAGAAATAATCTGAAACTGACTACTTTTACTATCTTATTGGTTTTGCATTTGCCCTTCCCTGTTCAGTTGAACCAAGGAATGAAAAACTGCAACATGCTATTTAGCTGGACACCTTTAACAGTGTCAAGCATTAAATTTTTAGAGTGAGTTGTGCTTTACTTTCATTAAATTTTGCCTTAGAACAGGCTCTATAGTTTTGTGCTCCAATGTATTAAAACTTTGTAAAGCAAACTCTCCCAGGAAATCTGCAACAGGTCTTATGACTGTCTTTTGAGCCATACAGACATCCTTCCACTCTTTTTAAGGGGGGGGGGGGGGGAGGGAGTAGTCCAAGGAGTTAACACCAGTTTAATAGCTTAAACTGGGATGAATTTTCAGTTCACAAAAGAATTTAATTTACAAGATGTTTTATATAAATGTGGGAAGAGAGGGCAAGGAAAGACTCAAGCTCTCTTCCCCCCCCCCCCCCCCCCCCAATATTATTACTTTGGCATTAGTGAGATTTATAGCGAGGGGTAGAAAATAAATAAGAATTGTCATTTGGCTGTATCACTTCCTTGTTAACCTGCAAATAGTTCAAATATAGCCAGGGACACCAGGCTTATTCAAATATTCTGGAATATGTGGGTTGGAGATAGGCATGAATATCAGAACAACAGAAGTAGGATTCCTATGGGAACTTTACTGCTCTAGGTACTTGCACGTTTCCAATCCCTCCAAAGGGCGCTAACAAATGAGATGCCACCCTTCCCATAGGCTCAGGGTGGCTCACAAAAAACCAGCAAAATTCTAAAACAACTGCCAAAAACCAAAACCATCCTACAACCCTTGCAATTGGCTGGGAGAATCTCCCTGTGGGTACTACCTGTTCGTCTTGTTCACAGAACAAGGGCTCGTGGGTGTGTGTGTGTTCTCGGTTGCCACCCTGATGTTATGGAACTCCCTTCCCTCTGAGGTTCATTTGGGCCCGAGTAAGAGCGTCTTCCAGAGGCGGTGTAAGACCTTTGTTTGTAAAGGCATTTAGCGGGCAGGGATAGGGGATGGAGGGTGGGTTTGGGGTAGGGTCGTGAGGGAAGTTTGGATGTAGGAGATGGAGAGGTGGCATTGAGTGGGTTTTGTGGGAGGGTTGGAAAGTTGTTTAGATTTTTACTGTTTTTATGGACTTTTAAATGTTTTGTGTTGCGTTTATACTTGTAAGCCACCCTGAGTCTTTTTTTTTTTTTTTTAGAGAAGGTCGGAATAACAAATTTAAATAAATAAATCTTTCCACAAAACCCACCTAATACCATCTCCCCATTCCCCACATCTAGCCCCCCCTCCCACGCCCCTACCCTAAACCCACCCACTTATCCCCTCATCCCCTATCCCTGCCCGACAAATGCCTTTACAAATAGGAAGGTCTTACATCACCTCCAGAAGACACTCAGACACGGGCTCAAACGAGCCTCTGGAGGGAGTTCCATAGCATTGGGGAAGCAACTGAGAATATCTCCCCACGAGCTCTTGTTGTACGAAGAAGACTAATAGTCAGTATCCACAGGGAGGCGCTCCTGGCCAATCACAGAGGCCACAATGGGGCATGGAAGGACATGTGGTCTCTCAGATATGTGAGGATTGGGACTCCTGTTATTGACTGAGTCCATAGGGGCCAGACTCAGTCAATAACAGGAGTCCCAATCCCCTCCAAGTCACAAGGCCATCCATCCATCATCAGCTTTGGACTTGTCTGGATTCAGCTTCCATTGGCTCATTCTCATCCAGTCCCTGATAGCAGCCAGGCATCAGGCGAGCACCAAAAATGCAGGGCCTGCATTGGATGAAAAAGGGAGGTAGAGCTGGGTGCCATCAACTTACTGACGTCACGTCACTGCAAACCTCCAAATGATCTCGGCCAGTGGCCTCATATACACGTTGAAGAAGAGTGGAGACAGAATGTAACACTGGGACCCCACAAGGGAGATCTCGAGAGGACGATGAGCAATCACGCATCACCACTTTCTGAGACCTCCCTGAAAGAAATGAGTGGAACCACTCAAGTTCCATGCACCCTGCCAGGTCATGTCAACATCACCTCGTGATGAACTGTATCAAAGGCTGCCGAAAGATCTAACAGGATCATCAGGGCAGAATTCCCCTTGTCAATCTCCAGGCGGAGGCCATTGACCAAGACCACAAGCGCAGTCTCGTGCCATACCCAGAGCGAAAGCTCGACTGAAACGGGTTCAGGAACCTGATGGTATCGAAATGAGCCTGGAGCTGTCCTCTTCAATAACCTTCCCTAAAAAGGGAAGGTTAGACACAGGCCAATAGCTGGCCAAGGAAATCAGCGTCCAAAGATGGCTTCTTAAGCAGGGGCCAGACAACCACAGTTTTAAGAACATCCGACACTGAAGGAAGGCATTAACAACCCCAGCCACCAACGGCCCCAATGTCTCCCGGCTGGATTTCACCAGCCAGGATGGGCAAAGATCTAGTTCACAAACGGTTGTCCTTACCACTCCAGGCAACTCCCCCACATCAGTGGGTGATACCACTTGAATCTGATCCCAACAAACAGGACAAGACTGAGATTCCATAATCTTAAACTCTGATTCTGCCAGCAAAATGGCAATACCTAAGTCATGGTGAATGAGTGATTTTGTCTGCAAAGTAGTTAATAAAAATGTCACAGCGGGCAGCAGATGACTCCATTTTGGGGCAGAGGCAGACCAGATGAACCAGACCCCTCACCACCCAGAACAGCTGTGCTGGACGAGACTTTGCAGATGCTATGATAGTGGAGACCTCAGAAAGCTTTCTTTGCTATCATCACAGCTGTGGCATAGTCCTTCAAAAACAATCTATGCTGAAATTGGTTGGCTTCAGCGCAAGTTGAGTGCCACCTGCACTCTAACCACATACCCTCCCACTTGAGCTACCTCAGGTCCTCTGTAAACCAGGGGGACCTGTGCTGCTGCAGCAGAGGGAGTGGACGTCTGGGTGCAACCATGTTGATGGCCATGGACAAGATGTCATTCCATAAAACAACCGGGTCATCAACAGAGTAACAGCCAAGGTCAGTAGGTAAATCCCACATTTACCCCGCATTCACTTGCTTGTCTACTCGGTGTCTGCCACACGGTGCTCCAGGGCTGATCAGGAAATGTGGAACATGCTGTGTGGACACACCAAGTAAACCCATGGGGCCAGGTCTCATTTGTTAGGTTCCTGCGCAGCTATGAGTCTGTCAGCACCATAGGCGCACCCCCCTTACCTAACTGCCCTCTGGAAAAAGGGAGCACGTAGGTCCCCAGAGGCTCTCAGAGGTGCGATCTGTGCTTCCCTCTCCCAGCTGTTTATCTGCTGACAGCGGCACACTAGTGGAAAGTAGGGTCACAGCCAGGGAAGACTTCTTTCCTGGCTGTGACCAAACCCCACCCCCACCCCTTTCCATGACCACTGATCTCCTTTCCGGATGGGAAAGGAGAGGAGCAGAAATCAAAAGACAGCACGTGGCCCCTGCAATCCCCTCTCCACAGAGGCTTCTGGATTCCAGGAAATGGAACCTCTATGGTGCTGTCCAAGCATGCTAGCACCCTCTTTGGCAGCTGCTGCAAGCACATGAACTGTGGGCAAGGCCTACCCATTTGTTGTGCTCCCTATGCTGTCTGTCCACACATGTTGCAGCTGTATGATGGCACCCTGGGGTCTGGCAGGCTCTTGGCCTGTGTACTAACACCCAATGACAGCTATAAACCCAAGAATTTCAGGAGATCCAAGTCATCTGAAGCCAATGCTCTCTGGTTTTCCAAAACACCTTCTTTACCTTGCAGTTTCCATAGGAATTTAAAATTTTGGAAAACCATAAAATCCTCCATCACATGGGGTAATACTTTACATTTATTTTGCACAGATAAGTGGCACACGTGCAAAAGAGTGGGCTTATACACATACACTTGCTGATTTAAATTCGGTGTGCATTCTGACACACCTAGCGTCAGGTCGTGGGGTGACCGTGCGTTCTGACACACCTTGAACTCAAGTCAGATTTTTTTCCCCTCAGAACAGCATATACAGTAATTCAGTCAGTCATTCAAAACTTACTCTGTAAATCAAGCAATTCTTTGAGTGAGTTTATCCATTGATTACATAGCTGCTCATCAATACACCAGAATGTCTCTTCATTGCACCGCCAGCAGTAATTTCGTGCCCTCTTTACATAATACACTAAAAATAAAGACACATGACAATGAGTTCTATATAGTTCATAACAAGTCAAATTTATTTATTTAAAATAAGCCAGCATTTTAAAGAAATGTGAATTTAAAAGTAGTTAGAAGTTGGAGGATTTTCATGTAATCAGAATTCTAACACAAAATGCCTGAGAACTGTATTCCACAATTATAAACAATCCCCTTTTTGAACCCATTAGTAACAAGCTTAATTTAGAAAGGAGTATTTTAGAAATCAAATATTTCTCTTTGACTAGACATGCAAAAACAGTCACAGCCAAACCAGAGGTTTTTTATTCAAAACACAAACAAACTACCACCCTGCAGAAGTCATATACTGGTTGCAAAGTCCACATAATACAAGAAAAACCACAGATCTTCGCATCCCCATAGAAGTATTAGATATTACATAAAACTGAACAGGTAAAGAGCTGGAGAATCCACAAGCCTGTTTTCACCCTGGTGAAAGTGGGCTCAAGTACAGGGAAGAGAGCACTTTAATTTGTCAGGTATAAACAAGAAATGTTTCTGGTATTTAATTTATCAATACAAGCACTAGAACAGCGCATTCAAGCCTCCTTCCAGGGCTAACAATACAATTGAATCACTTGATCATAACACCATTGTACCTAATTTTATTATATGACTGAAGCACTTATACACACTCCTACATAAAGCTCACACTTGGACAAACCTATTTGCTGGTCACAATTTCTTCTTCATTCTTCTTTGGAGTTCAGTAACTGTTTAAGATCATTTAAACAAGGACTCATTTCTCAGCCTCTCTTTGGGTAAAAATAGACTCAACAGTGGCCTCGACCTAACTTGCACGTCTGTGCAGGCGCTGCCAGATGTTAGTCCAGGTTTGCCCTGGCTGTGACCTAGGAACACCTCCAAGGTCACAACCTGGGCTAAGGCCTGCCCAACCAGGCCAAAGCAGGCTATCTGGTTTGTTGGTGGGCTATCAACCCGGCCCGAAGCTGCCATAGCCAACAGCCATGCTTGCCATCATTGGTTGCCCATCATGGCAGTGGGCAGGGTGCGGCATAGGGGAAGGACTGGCCAGCCGTACGTTCATGCTTCTCCTCCCTCCCCGCACCCCAGCACATTTGTCTTGCGGCATGGACTGTGTCTGCCATAGTTTTCCTCCTCAGGCAGGGCTGCTGTTAAGTGGCAGTTGCATGTGTTTTTACCCTTTCACTCCCATTTGAGTGCCTATATAGGATCCAGAATCCGATACTGCTGTATTTCCGCAGACTAATATAACATGCCAGCATTGGCTTCATTGCACATATACAGAAGAAGAAAATAGGCTTAAAAAGGAAGGACTCTCTTGGGGGGGAAGACATGAAAGGAACAATGCATATTGGTCAAGTTCTTTTCTAAAGGGCACTCATTCTGTAGAGATTCCTTCTCAACAGAATTAGAGGTATTAGAACCCCAATTTAGTAATTGGTACTTTCTGGATATTACAAGTAATCAACGTAACAGTCTAAGAATAGGCCGTGTGGTTGAATTACCTGTGAACGCATGTGGTTTTTCCATTTTTTGCCATTTTCCACTATTACATTGCTTTTCATCGATTTTTGTTTCTTCTACAGCAATAATTTCAGAAGCAGGTACCGAAAAATTTCCTGTAACAAGATGATATCAATGTGAGAGAAATGCACAGTATGTCCTAAGAATATTTCAGTGTAAAATTTAAAGTCTAAGAGAATGATTATCAGAGATTTAAACAAAACCAGGGCAACAAAAGACATACGTAGGATCTGCCTGGTATTCCCTTTGTTTTACCTTTACCAGGAGGGAATAACTCAGTCCAAAACAGGAACAATTTCCCTTTCTTGAAAGCAATACAAATCTTAAAAAGGTATGAAAGTCAACTTATTGATTTTATTACAAGTTTGTTGCTTACAGTTAAGATCTGGAACATGGTTCAGACTAGTGGGTCACCTAACCCAATATCTTTCTAACATCAAATAGTATCAGATGCTTCAGAGCAGGGCTTTCCAAATGGCAGCCCAGAGGCCAGATCTGGTCTCCAATAAGGCTCCATCTGGCCCCAATCCCCCACCACAACCTATTTAGAAACAATTGTGCAATCTGAACCAACACCCCCCCACCCAACCCCCACCCCCCGTCCCCAATAAGTTGCTAAATGGTAATCTGGCCAGCTACTAACAAGAACTTGGACAGGGTTGCTTCCGAGGAAGGCACAAGAAATCCTTTAATGAACAATTACAAAGAAATATGTCCACAAGAAAGTTTCTTCTTAACCACACTAGAAAGTGACTGGTTTTTATAAAGCAACTAGATATTCTCAGCCATAAGATTAACTTTTAAAAATTATACATATATTGTGTGCACGCAGGCACAAACAGAATTAGTGTACTAGAACACCCTCTTAGCCACAAGTCTCCACCTATACATATTCTAATAGAACTCACGAATACACTAGGAATGGACAATTTAGAATACTGGAGTCAGTTCTTTTGGCAAACAAAGACTGAATTGTTTATGCTAGGGAGTTTCATCATTTGTCTCCCCAAAATTCAGGACACAACAGCAGAGAAAACACCAGGATAGGTTCAGTCTGTTGTAGCATTGCATTTCAAGTTTTCCCATCTTATGGCGTTTGTTGGGAATTCAAAAAAAGAACAAAGAAGACACTACCATATGGGAACAGGCCCCCTACCCCCCACAACAAACAAAACCAAACCCCAATGAGTTTGTTTATAGCTGACAAGTTTTTATTTCTACACTTTTAGAGAAATTAACATGACAGTAACCAATTCTGATCTACAAACTCTTTGAAATCACACCCTTTCCTAGGAGGCATCTGGATAGGCACTGCTTGATGTACTCAGATACAACAGAGGTGCCACTTGGTTTAACCCACACCACCTTGCATCCAAGTCTTTATTCTGTTGCTGTCTATGTAAGTAGCAGGAATGCAACTTTTTAATTTTTTTTTATTTTTGAGTTACAAGAGTAACAGCATTACATGGCTTCTTATACATTTTTTAGATACAGACCGTTTTCACACGGGCTGCAGTGGGGGGGGGGGGGGATGGGTGTGCGCCTGCAGCGGGTGGAGGTGGGCATGTGCCCATTCTCACAGGCACACAGCCATCTCCACCCACAGAGCCTTCCCTGGGTGGGTGATGGTGGAGATGGGTGTGCGCCGGGAACACACACCCACCTCTCCCCACCACGCGCGACGTTTCCACAGGCGGACACCCATCCCCCCACCTGTCGCGGCGCCGTTCGCATAGATGCCCCCCACCGCACACCTAGTGGGGGGAGGGGAGTCCATGTGAAAAACGCCACAGATGCAAGAAAACAGCTCTTCAACTAATAAGTAAGTAATTTATTCACGGCACTGGCTCTCGCCATAGCCCATAAACATACAAAAATAAAATAAGATACAAATTATACAATAGACATTACTCAATATGTGCTTTGTATCTCATATAAAATTTTCAGAATTTCCCTTAACCTGGGTTATCATTAAGCCCATTGTCAACAAAGCAGTAAAAGCCAAGAATTAGTGGTTCGAGCAAACGCTATATCTACTCATGCTTAACCCCTTTATTTAACCCCGACTCTATTATAGAGTTCGAGTAAGAGCATATGGCTAACTGCCTTGCTCTTTTGCGGGGGTTACCTCGGCAAAGCTTGTCCCCTGAACTAAACTCCACCTTTACTAGTAATCCGTAAGCACCCCATCCTTGCTCCATTTTGTCAGGTCATTTGTTAGATATAGCATCCTAAGCAAACAAATATACAGTATGGTAATATATATACAAAGGATGGGACATTACCAAGCAGAGTTACTTACAACATAGCATTCACCTTATCACCAGTCCTTAGTGTTTAATACTCATCCTTATACCAAAGCCAATAGCCAATAGTATAGACTCCTATTTTATATTACTATTCAATTTTCCTTTAATAGAAGCTCTTTTCTTAGAGGCCAGCAACACATAGGTTGCCAAGGCTATAATAGCCTCCCTCTCTGAAAGTTTGAGAAAGTCTACATAACAGCCTTCAGAATCAAAAGTTTTTCCTGAAGATAAATATGGAGCTAGCCATACGGCCCTTAAGGCAGCATACCTAGGGCATTCCAAAAGGAAATGTTGGGTGGTTTCCACTACATTTGCATAGCAGCTACATAATCTTTGAGGGAATGGAATCCGCTTACATCTACCGTCAACCACTGCCGTCTCAACAAGTTGCAAACGTAAGAGGGTATATGCCCTGCGTAGTTTTGAATTAGACAATATGTCCAGATCTCTTTCTTGGTTAGTAGAGATCTTAAAATCACTCAAATAAGGAGCCACCCTCCAGGTTCATACACTAGCCATCTCTTCTTGGTCTGCCATATCTTTTAATCTCTGGAAGATTTCCTCCCTAATCCCAATAAGGGATTTCCCAGAGAAATATTCAAAGGAAAATCCCATTTCTCTGATCAACCTGGCTAAATACAGGAGCCAAGGATAAGACCAGATTCCATTGTATAACAACTCCTCTCTTAAGCAGCGTTGTGTAGCTAATTCCGCATCCTGGCTAAGCAATCTCAGCCAATATCTCATATAAGCCCTCTTGGCGAGCATCGAGATAGATGGAATTCCCGTTTCAACCCTCAAAATTGCCCCCGGAACACTTAGCCCCACTCTAAGCAGTCTCCTCAAGAAATAATTCTAGAGTCTTTCCAGCATTATTCTATCTGGGAAAGGAACCAGCTCTATTCCAAAGAGCAGCATAGGGGGGATCTTGGCCTTGTAGACTTTCAAGATGTCTGAAACTGAGATCCCCTTAGAGATGTTAAAGGTCCTTATCAAAGCCCTTGGTGATTGCAAAGCTTTCCCTGCTCTCATCTTCAAATGAGTTGACCAAGTTCCTCTTGAACTGAAGGCAACTCCCAAGTAAGTCAAAGATGTTACTAGGGCAATGGTACCAACTCTCATCTTCCAACTAAGAGGAATTTTCCTCTTGCCCACAACCAAAATCCTGGTCTTAAGTGCATTTAATTTCAAACCGTTAATCTGGCAATACTCTTGCAGTTAGTCTACAGCCCTCTTGATTCCAATCTCTGTTTGCAACAATAAAACTATGTCATCTGCAAACTGCAAGAGGCCCAGTAAACTATCTCCAATCCTAGGTGCATGAGTTATCTTTACTTAGATAGCTGATGGTAAGTCAGAAAGAAAAAGGCTAAATAGCAGGGGAGCGAGTACACACCCCTGCCTGACCCTCTCCTAATTGGGATTGGGTCTGAGGAACATTGGCCCTGGGCTTCCTTGACTCGAGCCTCATTGTTAGTATGCAATTGAATAATAGCTACTAATAGCTTCTCATCTAAGCCAAGCAGCCTCAGCTTGGCCCATAGCCTTTCTCTGGGGACTGCATCAAAGGCCTTAGACATATCAGCAAATGCCAAATACAGCTTGCTGGACTTAATCCTTGAATATTTATGGATGACATGTGCAAGAATGTAACAGCAGTCTACTGTAGACTGTCCTTTCTGGAATCCAAATTGCTCGTTTTGAATAACGGCAGCTTCGTCCACCCACCTCTGAAGGCCTTTGGCCAACACTTTGGCATAGACTTTACCTGGTATGGACAATAAGGTGATTGGCCTATAACAGGCAGGGTCGTAAGGATTCCCTTTTTTAAAGATGGGAATAATTAGGCTCTGTGTCCACGATTGTGGAATGGGTCCTTCATCCCTTAATGCCTGAAATAGAGGGGATAGTATTTGAGCCCACCATTGAGGGTCAGCTTGCAAAATTTTGGCTGTTATCTGGTCCGGCCCAGGGGCCCTATTTGGTTTAAGTCCCCTAATATGTTTGAGGATTTTAGCTACCGAGAAATCCTCAACTTGCCAGCTCTTATACAATTTCATCTCCTTCTGGCCAGCTAAGTCCTCCCTTCCTACTTCCTGATTTTTAAATAATGTCCCAAAAAATCTTTCCCACTCTTGGTTTGAAACCTGACCTCTTGAGCCTTCTCTAGGCTTCAAGATTTTATTTATCGAGGCCCAAAATCTCCCCAAGTTTCCTGTAGCCAGGTCAACTGCCATTAAGGCCCATTTGCTCTGGTAATACTGCTTTTTTGTGATTTTGACCAACTTGCCATATTCCGCCCTAACTTTATTAAACTCCTCTTTCGTATGATGGCTCGGATTGGCTACCCAGTTAGCCTTGGTTCTGGCTAAAGATCTTTTGGCCACCCTACATTGAGAATTGTACCAATAACTCTTAAACTGGGCTATATGGAACTGTTTTTGCGGCATAGCCTCCCGTAACTTCGATATTAGTTCCTCGTATGCTTGAGACAGCATACTTAGGTCCTGTTGTTCTCTCATAATGAGGCTGAGCCGTTTAGCATCCTTTGTAGTGCTAAATTGGTGTACCAACAAAGCTAAAGAAGCCAAAGATTGCCGCCTAGGAGCTTTGTAAGCTGCCCTCTGCGCTATCAGCCCATCATGGAGAGCCTTAGATGATTTAACTCTAATTTTAGTCACCAATGCCAGATGATCACTCTCCACCCTAGTTATCAGCTTGACTCCTTCGCATCTATGCTGGATATCGGTTTCTACCATCAGGAGGTCCACTTTACTACGGTCCCTCCAACTAATAAGATAACAAGCAAATATATTGTAATATAAATGTTTACATCAGTCTAGTGTCACATTTTGCATGGCTTAAATTTCAGGCAAGCCCACATCCTAGCCACCTCTGTTAAAAGGTAGTGGGAAAAAATCTTACCAGTATATAATGAAAAGAAACAAAGCCCCCTCTGGAGCAGCAGTGAGATGGAGCAGTAAAGCTTTTCCTGCAGCAGCAGCATGCGCAAAGTCAAATCAAGAATATGGATGTCCTACAATGTCTCGGACTCCGATCTTGCCACCGTCATCCATGCATTTGTTATCTCAAGTCTAGACTACTGTAATGTGCTCTACATGGTGCTGCCTTTGGTGACGGTTTGGAAACTGCAGCTGGTTCAGAATGCAGCAGCCCATCTCCTTACAGGGACGGGCCGCAGGGAGAACGTAACACCAGTGCTCTGTTCACTGCCCTGGCTGCTGCTTGTTTTCTGGGCCCAATTCAAAGAGCTGGTTTTGACCTTTAAAGTCCTACGCAGCCTGGGCCCTGCTTATCTGAGAGATTCCCTCACCTTCTGGGTCCCGGAGCGGCCCCTGCGGTCATCTGGAGACGCCCTCCTGGAGGTCCTGCATTATCGGCAGGTCCAGACAGACAGGAGGGCATTTTTGGCAGCCATGCCATCACTGTGGAATGCCCTCCCAGTGGAGGTCTACCTCAGCTCAGATCTCCTGGCCTTTCGACATAATTGTAAGACTTGGCTCTTCCAGCAGGCTTTTGGTGGGGGGAGGGAAGCAGGGTATTTCTATTTTATTAACCGGCAGGATTTTATATTATATATGTATTTCTTTTTAAATTGTTTTATTACTTTGTAAGCTGCTTCGGGTCGCCAGAGACGAGAGGAGCGGGATAGTAAATGAAAGGAAATAATTAAATAATGAATACATTCTTCCAGCTGTGGTCAAACTTGAATCTGGAGGCATTACTGGAATTATTAGGAGGCTTCACCCCCTTCAAATAAGTAAACAGACATAGTACAAAGAGTACCTTGTGGACAAAGGGGCTGTTATGGACTGTTTTACATGTTATGCTGGATGAGAGTTTCAGGCTGGAAATACTCACCCAGTGCAAGTACATTTTAAACCATAAATGTGCAGCTCCCCACCTGCTCGGCATGGCTGGCCTGAATGGAAAGTATCAGCCCATAGCTGCTGTGAGGTCTAAACAGGAACAAGTGGGAAGATCATGAGGGCATTAGAGAGCTACTGCTGTACTTTCCTCAGGTGTCCCCTGGGAGCCACTGCTGCTCCTGCTCCTTGTTGCTGTCTGGGACTGGGAGCTGCTCCTAGTGCCCCAAGGCCTGGGAACAGCAAGCAGTGGCAGCAGGATGACCAAGGGCGTTTCCTGCTGCTCTTAGTCCTGTAGAGCAGCAAGGAGCCATTGCTACTGCTCCTACCGTCACTGCTTATTATTGCTCCTCTGAACCTTTCTCGTTGGAGATCAGGGGAGGGCACTGGGGGGGGGGGGGGACTCAAGCGGGGCACAGTTCGTGCGCGTGTATGTATGTATGTTGATTGGGGTGTGTTCCAACAGAAAGCGTTAAACTGAGATACTTTGATTTAATTAAAATCAATGTAGCTATGCCAATATAGTAGTATGTAGCTATGCCACTATCCTCAAAGTCTGGGGGAAAACTCTATCCTCCAATTTACTTAGTATTCGCCAAGGATCATGGTACTCAACTCAGTTTTACTGAGAAACCAAGTAATGGTCATGATACTCGGTAACTCTTCAATTGAGCAATGCAATGTGGTAGGCAGGAAGGGGGGGGGGGGCAGTAGGAAAATTTCAAGGGGTAGGAAAGGGAACAGAAAGGTGGGGCAGGTGGCAGCAAAACTCACTGGATGGGGACTGGATGTGGCCCGTGGTGTCGAAGTAGAGCTGGCTCACCGCCCACCGCCCCAGTGCTGTGACCCCTGCCATGAGGTCCCCCAGTGCTGCAGGTCACCTGCTATCTTTTCTCTGGGAGCATGCTGGATTACATTTCCTAGCATGCTCCCAGAGAAAAGATGGTGGCTGATCTCCTGGTCTGCAGCTAGAAGACCTTCAGTGTTGGGGGACCTCACTGGGTTTGCAGCGCTGGGGGGATCTTACTGCCGGTGAGCAGCAAGTCAGCTCCACATTGACTCCAAGGGCTGTGTTCAGTCCAGCCTACATTCAGTGTCTGCTGCCTCCTACCCCTGCTTCCTGCTCACTCCCCCTAGAAATTTCCCTGATGGTCCCTTCCACTCGCTGCAGCACCGCAAAATACTCAGTATTTTACCAAGTCCCAAGTATTTTACCAAGCACTAACGACTATTCACTGGTATTGCCGAGTATTCACTGGTATTGCCGAGTAGCACCTGGAAACTCAAACCCATTCCTCGACTACTCAGAAATACTTGAGAATAATTACTGTCCTACTAATTTCATCCCTATTTGAAATAGATGTGGTTACTATGCTATCTCTTTCAAATGGTCATGGCAGACAATGTTACCCCAAAACACGGAAAGGGTTCACACCACAGCTACTTTAATGTAAAACGCAAAGGGAAGTATACACTTTTTCAGGAGTACATAATTCTCTCCCTACTGCTGAATAACTTACTTTAGAGCTCCTGGTATGCGAATGAACCAGGAGTAAGAATTATTTAAGGCTTCACTACCTCAAATAATCTGTTTCTTGAAATGAGCCATAGGAGCCCTGACCTGAGAGCCAGACACAAACATGATCAGCTCTGAAGACAAGCAGCTACCTCTTGTACAAGGGGAAGATTCTACCTTGTATGAGCTTGTGCTTATACAAGTCTTTGACCAATTTGGAAGACATTCATTGGAGTTTATTCTAGTATTAGTCTGTTGAAGGAAAGAACTGGCCATCACAATACAAGGTTCTCCTCAATTAGTTCAGGTCTCTACTGTTCTCAGTTCTCCCCCTAGGTAGCAGCCATCCATGTTAAAACATCTGCATTTTACTCCAGAAGCACTGGTACATCAATGAACCCAGCATTAACAGTTACATTCCAGTGATTTAAAATGTTTTCTTCGCTCACACTGGAGGAAGGTTTGAGTTGAAGCACAAAAAGACGATGAAGCCAAAAGGAAGAGGACAATGTTGCAAAACCAGAAGAGGAATGAATGATACACTTGGACAGCATATTTGCTCAAATTTACAGAAGGATGTCTATTTTCCCTGCATTGGTGAATAAATGGAGATATGAATTTGCAATGCATGCAAAGCACAGCAATCAAGTGCATGGCTTCCAAAGGAAAAAGAAATAATGCGTTCAGCCGCACATAGCTTATTTTCAACAGATAATGAAATGCAAGTAAAAGAAGCTGCAAATGCAGTCCCACAAAGCCAAGATCTCATTATCATGTACAGCAACTTGTTTATTATGTCTGAGAAAGCACTGTTTGATAGATTCTTGAATGATTCATTCAAAGACTATGGTGCATTAGTTCCTAAGACAGCAAAAGCCTTTTACTTCAATATGTCCTCTGGTGACGCATTTTGTAGACACCGATTACTGAAGATTTTTCCAGCACTCTTTTTTAGTTTCTAAAATTACAGTAATTTGTATTGCAGACTAAGTTCCTATATAAGAGAAGTACTTAATGAAAAGATATGAAGCCTCGTCTCTGGTGACACTGTTTGCAGAACAATGTGCAAGCCAGTCTGCTACAAGTGTTTATTACATTTATCCTCCCCTTCTTGTTCTGAACACAAGCAAAGAGGTTGATCCAAGGCCCCCAAAATAAGGGCAACAGTTCAGAACTCATCAAGAATTTCCAAACCTTGTTTTAAGCACAACTACATTTAGATTCTATAAATACTTAAGTTGCATCTACTTTTATATAGCGAGTTAATCAGCTGTTTTAATTAATATTAGGGAACGCTTAAGTAGCGAGGATTTTTGATGCCTAGCATGTTGGAAATTCCTATTAAGACCAGTACACCCTAGCCACACAAATTTCTTCAAGAAAGAATTTAACCTACAAAGTTTCAAAATACTAATACTAACTTGGCAGTTTCACCAGCCAGGCTCTTTGATTACTCAATTTTACCAGTAGGAAACTTTGCTTTGTAAGTTTCACCAACTGAGACCTTTGCCCCATAGTTCAGAGCTTCTCCTTGTCAATTTCACCAGTGGGTCTTCCCCCATTTATGCTGCCACCCAATGGGTTCCCTTATTGGTCACAGCCCATATGGTGGCAGCATAAATACAGACCACCATGAACATTTGTTCATGCTGCTCCACCATGCAATGATGTTGCAGTGAATACCAGAGTTGATTTCTTGCGTGCTTAACTAATGCGTAAAAGCATTTACTGCTGTTAGATTGTAGATGTGTAGTGACTACATTGCTGTAAACTCTGTCCCAGCATAGGAGGTACTGAATCCATTGCCAGACCACCATCTAGGCAAGACAGTTACATGTAACTGCTGTGAAGTCTAAACAAGTATGACCATAGGCTGCCCATTAGTTGTTACGTGTAAGTGCTGCCACAAGACTACTTACATGTTGTTGGACTGCCCAAGTTAGCAATCCTCAACGTATAGCCTTCATGACATATAAAAATCACCCCTAAACAAGGACTGTGCCCTGTGTGGAAATAACTAGATCAATAGGTTTAATGCTTAAATAAATAAGTTGAGGAATACACTTTTCTTTAGGAATTTAACTAAAAATAAATAAATATACAGCCAGGAAACTTTTTTGCTTTTAAAAGAAATTGCCAACTTAATCCAACCTGCTTATCTGGAACTAGCAAAGTGGTCCAAGTGCAATATCATACGGTCTAATCCAGTTTTATCTTTCTATGATTAATTTAGCTACGTCCTACAATTCAAATACAGGAACATGACAGTTAGGGCAGCAACTCATTATTATTATTATTATTATTATTATAAACAGTTATATAGCGCCAGTCATGAGCTTGGTGCTATACAGAAACATACAATAGACACGGTCCCTGCCTGTGGCTTACAATCTAAAAGACAAGGAGGGGGAGATAGGGGAGAAGACAAACAAACATTCAAGCGGATGTGAAGTCTCAGGTGCGTGTGCATGGCTTGGTTACAATCAGGATGGTTGCAGCAGTCTGCAGAGGAGGGCAGACAGTAAGTATATGGGGAACGACTAGCAGGCATTGGGAAAGGTGGTGAGGAAAAGGTGGGTCTTGAGGAGGAATTTGAAGGAGCGGAGGGAGGGGGCAAGGCGGATGTGGGTAGGGAGGGAATTCCAGGCATGGGGGGCAGCGAGGGAGAAGGGTCGAAGGCGGTTAGGTGAGCAGGAGAAACGAGGGAGAGTGAGGGAGGGGACAGCGGAAGTGCGGAGAGCGTGTGCAGGAGTGCGTAGGGAGATTAGGTCCGAGAGGTAAGGGGGAGCTTGGTTGTGCAGTGTTTTGAACATGAAAACCAGGAGTTTAAACAGGATATGTTCCGGAAGGGGGAGCCAGCGAAGAGAGAAGAGGAGAGGCTGCACATGGTCGAAGCGACAGGCAGAGTGAATGACCTTGGCAGCGGAGTTTTGGATTGCGATAAGGGGGGACAGGTGAGAGCGAGGGAGTCCAGCGAGGAGGAGGTTGCAGTAATCGAGGCGAGAGATAACCATGGCATGAACAAGGGTTTTGGCCGAGGAGGTAGAGAGAAAGGGGCGGATCCGAGCAATATTATGGAGGACGAATTGGCAGGATTTGGCAACAGCGTCAAAGTAAGGTTTAAAAGAGAGGTGCGTGTCAAAGATGAAGCCCAAGCTCCGGGCTTGGAGAACAGGATGGATGGTGACACCATCGATGCAGATGGACAGGTTAGAGGGAGAGGAAGGGGAAGGGGAGGTAGGAAAAATGAGGAGTTCAGTCTTGGCCATGTTGAGCTTGAGTTGACGTTGGGACATCCAGGCGGAGATATCAGAGAGGCAGTTGACAAGGTGTGAGTGGACAGAAGGAGAGGAGTAGAAACTTAGGCAGCAGCTCTGTGCTCATACTAGCTTGCTTGGATAAAAGCCATGCTCTCTTCCTCTATTGACAGTCCAGGAAGTTAAGCCATTCTCAGGTATACCCAATGTTTATAGAATAAATGCTCCTTGAATCCTACAGAAACCAGACCTATACATGAATATTGCTGTTCCCACATGCAATGAGAGAATAATTACATGGATTATACGCACAGAGAAGCTTACCACAGAAACAAGCCATCTCTAGACTTTGACCTCTGCCTAAAGGGACTGAGTCTATCTTAAATACAGTTGATGTCTATCTTGGAATAAACTACATTGGGTAAGAGCAGATGCGATGGTGGCCCACTTAGGCCTGCGGGCCACTTGCATGTCTGTTTTTGCACCGCCAGATCTTCGCTCAGGATTGTCCCAGGCCGTGTTGGCAGCTAGCCCTGGCTCTGAGCTTAAGAAATCCCCAAAAATCACACACCCACCTGGGCCAAAGCGGGCTAGCACGTCGGTTGTGGCCTGCCAGAACCCGGCCCCGATTAGGGCTCACCGTGGCCAGCTTCCACTGCTGCCCATCATGATGGGGGCGAGGTGCTGGGAGTGGTGCAAGCCGCCTGCGCTTCTGTTGCGGCCCTCCCCTTCCTGAGCCACGTGGGCGACGAGACGATGGCCTGGCCACAGGCACATAGGGTCGGTGTCCTGACACAGCCCGGACCGTGTTCCCTGTGGATTTCCACCCTGGGTCATGTGTTTTTACCCACTGAGGATGGCAAGATTTTTCTTTTGCCTGTCATTTTGATGTTTTATACTTTGTATACATACCAACCATCATACTACACGTGTCAGTTTAATATCATAGATATCAGCTAAGATGTATAGAGAAGACAGTGAAATTTTGACTGTTGCAATCCCCATTGCCCTCTGACATCCCTTCTTGTGGTGATTATTTCTATTATGTCCCCACACTATCTATGCCAGGGGCTCATTTTGTTAGCCACCGTGCACACTTACGGTGGTCTGTAAAAAAATTCAACTCAAAAGTGTGTGTAAACACATTTAAGTCAACGCAACATAGAAGTATAGATCCCAATCTAGACTGTCATTTAGGAAAATTAAATGGAACAGTGTATATGAACCAGAATACAAAACCATCACTACTTTTCCATTCAAACTAAGCTACACATGCCAATGAATGTTTTTAACATTCATCCATCTCCAGCGACCACCACATGTCATCAACAGGGTCTAAACATTTAGCACTCTAGATTTTGTCATTTGACCTACACTACTCACAGGAGGACCATTTTATTCTTTTCTGGACTGTCCAGCTGTGGACAAAGCAGCTTCTCTGAGGCAGTATGACACAAAAAGCTAGATCTGGACCCAACATATTAGAGACTGACATTTTATTCCCAATTTTGAGACATTGCTTACAAGTCTAAAGGGTACAGCCTTGAACATCAGTCAGGAAGAGCTGCAAGAGTAATCAGAAACCAGAAAAACTTGAGGTCTAATGTTAGTCTGCATCTGAACTAGGGGTGCTTGCCCCATCTTTAAAAAGATGAGACGGGCTTCTGCTCCATGCCATACTTAGAAACCAAGGGAAAGATTGGCCACAGCGTACCCAAATCTAGGGGTAATCCAACCAGTCTTTCTAACCCTGCCTCACACAGATACAACAGCCAGACAAAAGTTTGTTTCCATGCTGCCAGAAGTAATCTGTGCAGTCCAAGTCAGAAGCAAAAAGAGATTGTTTTTAAAATAGCTTCAGTCTAATAGGATCAGATTTCATGAGATGAAAAAGAGACACTTTGCCTTCAAAAGGTCAAGTCGTATTGCAAGAAGTGTCATATTTCTTATGAGGAAAGATAAACAATCTTTGTAAAAGGAACGGCTGCCATATTCCCATGTAAGTGATCACTAACTTTGTTAGTTTTTGTATTAAGAACTGGATTGGTGAACCCTGTGTTGCCAAAATAGATTAACATCTGAGCCTTAATGGGAAGGACAGGATAAAAATGTGAAGAAATAAATTAAATTAGTACCTAAATGCCTTTAATCAAGATGGTATTGCAAGGTAGTAGACACCATACATAGCACGTCCTTGCCTCTAAGAGTTAATACAAAAACAAATCAAGGTCACATAATAGGTCAGTGATAGATCTGGTTCTCTTCCTGCTCAACTGCTACAGTATACCATCTGCTACACCATGCTCTACATTGTGAGAGGGCAGCAAAACACACATATGTTTACTGTGGCAGGGCAGAGCCTATAAAGACCATGAGTCCTTTAAGACAGCTAGCACCAACACTAAAGTAGCACAAGCTAAGCTACAGGTGCTGATAGAATTAAGGAACTGCACCTGACAGGAAGCAGCTGGGGGACTGGGTGTGGCAGGAGCCAGTCCAGACTCTGATAAAGCTGAGCCAGAGCAGAAAGAGCTCAGTCTCCAGGAGGTTGCTGACCAGAGAGGAGCGAACCTATAGATTAAGAGTGAACTCCTGGTGTAAGACTGTGAGTAATCATCAGCCAGAAGGTTTGATGTATGGCTGAGCTTGAATTATAACCAACCTGAGAGTGGGCCAAGATGTACCCAAGTCTCCTGAAGAACAGACGTATGCATTTTCCTTGGTTTTTCACTTTCTCATCTTTGTATATCCAAGCACATTGTAAAAAAAGACATGGTGTAGGGTAGCATCCCCACTTAATACAAGTTGCCACTTCACAATTCTCCAGTCTCTTGCTGTTTAACTGACAGCCTATGTACTATGTTCATTCTCTGAAATGAACTGATAGCTAGGGAAAAGTTGGGTTTTTTTTTTTAAAAAATGGAATATAATCAAGTATCCATCAGCCTTCGTTTCTGGCAGGTAATGAAACAAGAATTTAGCAAGGAAGTCAGTTGAGAACAGTCAGCAGCCATGGCTGCCTTAAGGCTTTAGTGAGCATACCACCCACATAAAATCCAACTTAACAGTCCTACACCATTTTATGCTCCAGCTAGCTAACCACTTGGTTAAGAATTTAGGTGGTTCAACGTTGTGCTTTCAGTAACATTTATACCCAATCAAAGATAATTTTGTTTCAACATTTGCTTTTCATTTAGGATTATTTTGTTGACAAACCCAGACTTAACTTCCTTGTTTGGACAAAAGAACTTTGTACTTGACAGCAGTACTCAGCTGAAAAGAATAAGGCTGCGATCCTCCAACTGTAGTCTGCTTGAAGTGAATGGAACCAGCACCAGCTCCAACAGCTACCATCAGCATTAGATAGAAGAATCGTACTGTAAAAAGTGCTGCTGTTAATTTTTAAAGCCATTTAGCCGCACATCTTTGGGAAGGGGTGTCTGTTTCACAGTCACACTTTAATTAATATCCTTGGAAGTCCTGCACTTAAAGCTAAGCACTGATTTATGTAAAATGTTTAGAATCAGAACTTGGATGTTGCACAATGAAATTTAGTCTCCCACAACCTTCCTAAACAGATCTTATGTAATTAATAATAAGGAAGGACAATGAAGTACAAAACCATATATTAAAATACAACAAAAGAAGCCTGATAAGTTCTGTTCATTACTACAAGTTGACTGCGAGCACATCGTAGCTTGTATTGAGATTTTTATTTTTTGTAGAGGCCTTCCCCGCTTCCACCTTTCTTCCCTTATCACTGTTCAAAACTCAGCTGCCAGAATCATCCACCTCGCCCGTCGCTTTGACCACGTGCAGCCTCTCCTCCTCTCTCCCTCTTCCCGAGCGTATTCTGCACAAACTCCTCCACTTCACCTACAAAGTCCTTCACAACCTCGCTCCCCCTCCCCGTACCTTTCTGCCCTGATCTCCCTCCGAACCCCTGTTCGAGCACTTCGCTCCTCTTCCATCCCCTCCCATGCCTCCCCTGCTCCCCCAGCTGCGTTCATTCCTTCTCCCTAGCTGCCCTGCACGCCTGGAACTCCCTCCCTGCCCTCGTCCGCCTTGCCCCTACCCTCCATGCCTTCAAGTCCCTCCTCAAAACCCACCTCTTCCGTGCCGCCCTTCCTAACTCCTGCTAATCATCCCCACCCAGGATTATCCCCAACCTGTTACCTGCAAACTCCTATTTACTGTAACCAAGCCAAGAATGTGTACCTGAGCTCTCACATCCTCGTGAATGTTGCATCCCTTGTCTCTCCCTCTGTTCCCCCTTCCCTGTCTCCCCTCTCCCGTCTTTAGATTGTAAGTTCTCGGGCAGGGACCGTGTCTATCTTATTCTTTGTAAAGCGCCAGGTACATCGCTGGTGCTATATAAATGCTTATAATAATAATAATAATAATTAATAGAGTATTTTAGAAACTATGCACTTTAGCTAACTAAACATTGGCTAAGGTTCAAAATAGTATTAACTATTTTACAAAATAGTTCCTTACAAAAGGTAAGGAACTCAATTCTATAACTATGGAAATAATTTCATTTTACCTATAATACTGAATTTGCTTCCAATCCAGTCGAGTTATAGATGCTGCAGGAAATCATGAGTGATTTAGTTTCACCAGTGGGAAAAAGGTGAGCAAGGAGCGCTCTTCCTCCTGCTTGTGATACCAAAACACATTTAATCCCCACTATGGGAATGCAATGGCCACTCATGGGACACCTGAGAAAAACCCAGAATGCTCCAGGTGGTGGAAGGCAGAATGGTGCGTGGGGACAGGCGCCCCTGCATCCCTGGCCCATTTGAACCAGGCACCAATCCACACCAACACACAGGTCCCACCCATAGCCCTGCCGGGAGCTCTCTGGGAAGCTCTTCAAAGGATACCCATGCAAAGTACACTACCATGATGGCTCAAAGCACAGCAAACCCCCTCGTGATGCACGAGACAAGAGGGGTTACTGGCTGTTGTGGCTTCCCATGGTATCCCTGGCTGTGTCATGGCAGAGGGTGAGCAGTTGGGCAGGGCTTGGGATGTTGTGGAAGGGGGAACAGCTGCCGGTATGAATTGTTTGCACAGCTGGTCTGTGGCGGTGGGAGTGCATGGAGGCCGCCAGCATGGGTGCAGTGGCCACTCTGGGAGCTAACCGTTAGAATCACTCTCTCCCCCCACTCCATGCGCGTGGTGTTCTGCAGCCCTTTCACTCAGTGGAAACAGACTCCCCCCTCCAGCAGAGCTCATCTAAAAACACCTTCAGTGACCCACTTGGGATCTGGCTCCCCACCCACAGTTACAATACAGGAGTATCTAGATGTCCCCAATAACTACCTTGGGCAGCTTCCTGCATGCCCTGTATGCACCTCCATTGCAGCCCAGAACCGCCAACAGTTGCAGCGGCTCCACCCGCTCCTGAGCAGGAAGGTGTTACTGGCTGCTGCGGCTTCCTGTTTCCATGGTGTCCCCGGCTGTGTCACGGCAGAGAGCAAGCAGTTGGGTTCGGGGAGGGAGGGGGAATGGCCACCATACGAATTGGAGTTGCGTGAGTGCATGGACCTACCCCGTCATGCTTGTCTAAAAACATCCTCAGTGATCCATTTGGGATCTGGCTCTGTGCCCCGTTAAAGTACAGGAGTAACTGTACTGTAACTCCAATAACTACCTTTTTATATGCCCCCAATAACTACCTTTTTGCTTACCCCAGAGGTTCCCAGACTATGGGCTGGATCTCAAAACAGGGTTGTGATCGATTGATCTTTCATATTGGCTGTTTTTACAGGTGCAGTTATTTGGAAGTAGCTGTAATTTTAGAGTTGTCATGCCGGAGTAACTTAGAGGCATTTAGCCCGGACTAATGCATGTGTACAAACAGCTGCAGTCTTAATTGCTGCTTGGGATGATGAAGCTATATTTAAATCTTAAAATGAAGTCTCACAGGCAAAAAGGTTAGGAATGAGTGGCTTAGAAGAAAGTGTTCTTGAGGAAACTTAGACTCACTAAACTTCCCTTTGTATGCCCCTCCCTTGTCTCTTAGATTGTAAGCCCCCTGGGGGTAGGGTCCTGTGTATAACTGTTGATTGTACAACACTAGGTATGCTTCTGGTGCTATATAGTTAATAAATAGCATCAGCTCAAACTCCATGAGTGAAGGAATCTGAATTTAGACATACATACAAAGTTACATGTATCTGACAGCTTTATACTTTTACACTGTGGCTTAATACTTAACACAAGTGTTTTTACTATGTGCGTTTACAGGTTTAGTACCTGTTAGTACATTTCAGACAATATTCTAAAAGGATTACAGAAGTGATACTAGAAGCCTCCAGCACATATTTAAAAATATTTTAAAGAAGTCATGTATACAAGTCAGAAATAAAATGGTGCTTTTTTTGTTGTGTTTCTCCCCCCTTCCTGCCAAGAACTTAGAAATAGAGAGGCAGCCCTCGCTACATACTGGTATGAACATCATGAACTTTTGTTAGATGTGGTCTGAAAGCTGTCTGCAGTAGCTTCCCGCATAACACTGACAAATCTCAATCAACTAGCACATCTGAGTCAACTGGTGATTTTTGTGAGGACTGTTTACCATTAGCTCTCCGCCTCTTACCAAAACACTCATTTTTAAAAGTTGTAAATCAGATTTTAAAACCCCCTCAGCATTAAATATATCATTTTCCTAAAAGGTTCATTACCTTCCTAGGCTTAGTATTTGTTAGTTTAAAAAGAATTTGCAGAACTGTGCAAGTTAAGACTACTGTACCACACAATTTTAAAAATCCACCAGGGATGACACTTCTAGTCAATATGGGGCCAGGTTAGGCAAAGTACAAAAAGGTTTAATAAAAAATAAAAACACCACCATGGTTAGAGAGAACAAAAACCTTGTTAGAGGGTAAATCTCAGCCCCACGAGGAAAGATGAGAAAGCGAGAGCCAGATCTTCGGGAACAGCATGGTCCTGGCTAATGCTCCTAAGAAAACTTTAATTATATAACCTCTTACATCATAGTGCGTTGTATGAAAATGCCTTTTCCCCCTTGCCCCGAGCCTCAGTTGCATTTAGGAAGATGAACTTTAGCTTTGCTACCTCTATGCAGCAGCAGCAGCAGCCGCCCACCCCGTCCCAGGGGGCACAGGGACTAGGGACAAAAGGACAGAACGAAGCCAAGGGCAGCGAGGCGCAAGGATTGGGACAAGTGCATTGCAGGGGAGCCAGTTGCACCTCAGGCCGGAAGCTGTCACTCACCGCTTCCCCGGGCACGGCGCGGGGGCTGAGCGTCCCACCAGGTCAGCAGCCCCAGCTCCCGGTCCAAGGAGACCTCACAGGAGCGCTGTCCCTGCGCCAAGGAAGAGATGAGCCGGGGCCGCCGCCCGTCCGGGGGCTGCTCCATGGCCGCTCGACTACCCCTGCTGCATCCTAGCCCGGGGAACTAAGGGGGTGCTGGGGGGGCTCCCCCAGCCTGCGAGCAGCCAGCGGGGGGATCGAGGCTGCAGCTGCTAACGGGACCCCCCTCAACACCGCTATCCCGACTATTAGCCAGGGGGCGCGGTTTAGCGTCAGCACGTATGCAAATCAAGCGCCGGCAGTAGGCGGGGCGCGTATGCAAATCAAGCGAGAGGGGACACCGGGATTGGGCTCAGCGCCGAGGGCTGGGGGAGGGGCTCGGCGCGCGCGACTGTGACCGGGGTTCGAGGCCGTCAATTGCAGCTGGCCGTCCCGCCTTGCTAGCTGTGACGCGCGTTACGGCGTACTCCTACGCCGATACGGTTCTCTCTGTCTCTGCAATGCCGGTTTGTATGGGCAGTAACGGGGCCGCGGAGCCTTGTACAGTCCAAACTGCTGCCTGTTGCCAGTACGCGGTGGAGTCCTGCACCATTGAAAGCAGTGGGATGAAGGATGCGCCCTGGCTGCGAGTGCCCCTTGCCCTCCACGATTTGGTTCTCTTTTTAAGCCTACTAAGCGGCTTGCCTCCTACACGCTCTCGAATGGGAGTAATTATAGCAAGCGATATGGGGGACAGGCTCCCTGCAAATTCCTTCTCCTTGCAATTCCAGGGTTTATAGCCTAAAGCTACACCCGTGCTCTGAACTCAGAAAAGTGCTGAATTTTAGAAATGTGAGAGATTCAGGAGGGGGCGGCAAGGTGTGAAAGAACGGCTGGTTTTGTCTACTTGCAGAATTCAGCCACATGCAGCCCAGAGGTTCATAGACATTTAGGGCTCTATTCCCCAAACACATACATATGAAGAAGAAGAAGGAAGAAAAAGAAATTACTATATGCACATAACTTTACAGAACTAAGGACTTAAAAATCTTGAATAGCTTTATTAACATGAGTAGTCCCAGTCAAGTGTGTGAATATTTTCAGGATTGGGATTATTTTCAACTAGTTTAAATACCCATTTATAGAAAATCAAGAACGGACTTCCTTTGGTCCATGGTCTAATAATCCTAGTCAGTGTAGGACTGGATAGAAATTCCAGGTATAAAGGGGAAGAGTATCGTAGTAGGGCTATACTAGCGTCCCCCTGAGCAGGATGGAGAGACTGATAAAACAATGCTAAAAGAGATTAGACAGGCTACTAAAGTTGGCAACATAATAATAATAATTAATAATGGGTGACTTCAATTATCCTAATATTGATTAGGGAAATGTTTCCTTGGGGTGGGAGGTGGAGGTCAAATTTCTGGATGCCCTAAATGACTGCTTCCTAGAACAGCTGGTTCTGGGACCAATGAGAGGAAGAGCTATTCTAGATCTAATCCTGAGTGGCACACAGAACCTGGTGCAAGGAGTAACTGGCAGAGCCACTAGGCAATAGCGATCATAATATGATCACATTTGACATAATTTCTGTATGGAGAAAGAAAGAAAAGTACAGCAGTAGCATTCAACTTTTAAAAAGGAGACTATGACAAAACGAGGGAACTAGTTAAAAAGAAACTAAAAAGCCCAGTTGCACAGACAGGGAAGGCCACCATTAGGCAAAGCTGTGCACCTGTCACAGTCCATGGGGGGCGAGGGGGCATGACTCCTGTCAATGAACCCACCCTCACAGCACTGGGTAAGGGCAGGATAGATTGGGGTGGTGCACACAACACGATTGCCCCTATCCCATGGACACATGGGATAGGAGCGCCAGTTCCGTCTAGATATCCGTCTAACCCCTCACACCTTGACCTAGGAGCGGTGCATACCCCAGTCGAAGCACAACAGCTCAGGATAGAAAAACAACACAATTTTATCAACCATTAAGACAGTAACATTGAAAACAATCAAGAGGTACAGAAGCTGTGTCAAGTTGCCCTGCAGCTGTGGGGCACGCAGAGCATGTGGATATGGTGTCTGATATCTAGACGGAACTGGCGCTCCTTACCCTGTTCCCTCTCCTGTTGCAGCCGCATCTCACAATCTGTAACAGAGGAAATGGACACCGGGGTCTGTCAGCGCCCGCTGTCGCCATCACTTGTATGCAGCCCGAAGGGGGCAGAGCCGCTGGCCACGGGCAGCTCCCGGAGGTGGGGAGACGCCAACGGCTGCAACGCCGCCAGCAGAGACAGGGCCGAAGATAGTGGCTCCAAGCGCAGCTGAGGCCAAAAGAGAGCGGCCTCAGCTGGAGCCAGTGAGTGGCGATGGGCTGGGGGCCCCTGCCGTGCTGCACTGTTCCGACAGCCTGCATGTGCAGCAGGGTGGGGCCAGCCCTACTTAAAGGGCTCAGATACCGGGAAGGCTGCCGGTGATCAGCAGAGCTGTGATGAACTGGCCCACTCCCTGACTGAAGGAACGTGAGCATATTACTGTGTGAATACTAGTGTGTGTGAAGGTGAGAGAGAGAGAGAGAGAGTGAGAGAGTGTGTGTGTGTGTGTGTGTGATTGATTTGTGAGTACGTAGAGCGTGTGGGTATGTTGGGGTGTGGGAACACTGTTGGGTGTTTGTGTTACTGAGGGTATTTTGGGGGTATCGGGCGGAGCGTGAGATATTATTCCCCCCTCATTCCTCTTTAGTTGGGACCCCTCCTGTTCCCCTGTTCCTGTGTAATTGTGAGCTGTGGGCACCGCTCCTTCCCTGGATCTGTTCCCTTGCCTCCCCCACCGGTTCACCTATTCCATCCCGTGTGGGTTTGTATGGTGGAGTGCGCAAGCCGGGTGGCGGGTGCTGGGGGTGTGGTACAAGAGTGGAGGGGCTCCACTCTCACTAGTGCTGTATCCTCGCCCCCCTGATGATCTGGCCTTGTCCCGTTTGGGATTACTAGGGCCTTATAAGATCCTGAGGGGTTGTTTTTCCTCCCACGAGAGTGCTGAGACCCCTAGCGACTGCAGGGGTGTTTCCCAATATCCTTCCTGTCCTACCTACCCTAACAGGGTCACAACTTTAGGGGCCATGAAGAATGCCCCATCATCTTGAACTGCACAGATCCCGCAGCTGAACTGGGAGTGCCATCGTAGCTCTCCGAGGGCCCTGCAACACATGGGCCCCAACGAACCGAAACCAGGGAACGAGCATGTTAGGGGTTCCACTGGCCCCCATGGAGAGAGTGGCCAGAAGGTACAAGAAGGAGGGGAACTATTCGCTGGCCCATAGGCTGGTAGAATGACAGGGCAATAGCTGCAGACACATCCCTGTGTGGCATGCTCCCTCCCCAAACGGAAACCTTTTGGAGGAAGTGGGGTCAGGGCAGGTAGCAGTGTCCGGAGGACAGGAGAGGCTTACGAGTGTTCTGGAGCTCCTGACATGCCTCTGCTGTTTGCCTATCTGGCTGGCCATGCTGCTGCCCTCCATGGGGTTCACTGTTGCCTTGTGTCATGGAGAGATGGAGCTGGGGTTGCTTTCAGCTGCACCTGAGTTTGTATTTCGTACATGTGTCCTTTAAAGGCCGCTGGTAGAGATGAAGGGGTTGGCCATGCCATGGACGGGTATGGAACTGCTCTAGGTTTCAGGGCGGGGGTTCTCCATGGTACAGGAGGACCTGTGCGGTGTTGTGGGTGGGCCAACCCAAAGGGCCAGGCATCCATTCATAACTGGACTGGAAATAGCCATCCAGTGTGAGACCAAGTAGGATTTAAACCTAGATCCTTAAAAAATGTAACTAGGTGCTGTAGTTCCTCAGCCACTGCTTCCTAGCACTCAGAAAGATGACAGAATATACTATATATGACATATGCTTTGGTTACATGATCATAAAAATACATGGCAGTAACATTTTCTAAGGAACGTAACTTTCCCATAACCTCCTTATTTTATATATTACACACAGTATCAGTTTCAGCACCCTCATCTCAAAAAACCTGAAAGAATTATTATTTGTTTCTACAAAAGTCCTTATTGCATTTAACTGAACACTGTACTGAAACAAATAATTGCCCTATATATATATAGGAAATCAATAAAGGGACATTATTATGTAGACAAATCTTTTAAAACAAAAATAGCAGACAGGTATTAATAATTGAATACTGACTGAAATCATTACAGAAGGAAACCAGAGTGCAAATAAACAAAGGTGTCTAGTACTGAGATAATGAGCTTATTCATAGTCAAAATAAACTATATTATTTGGAACCTTTCCAAATCTGTTTGGAGTGGAATTGTCTTCCACAAGCTTGAAATTAATGCCACAGTCCACAAACCACATGCTCCAGAATATTCTCACTGAATCCCAGCTAGTCTGGAGTAAGTGGTTTGTGGATCATGGCCAAAATGTCTAATAGCCAAATGACACAAATATTTTGTTCTGTCCAAGTTCACTAAGACAACTTGGGGAGAGTGCAAGACTGGAGCTGAAAAGCAACAGATGTTGACTTAATTGAACAGTCTATGTAAAACAACCAAATTAGTGTGATTTAATCCCACTACATGTTTTCATTAGGGCAAAGGTTCGAGAACCTCATAAGAACTCCTAAGTGGGGTCATGTCATCTGCAGATGGGGTCACAATCTTGATTAACTTTTCATATACCATGTTTTGCTAGTTGTTGGAAACCACCGCATTAGAGAATTGGGTGAGCCTCTTGAGAGAGGTCTTGTGTAGTCTCTCTACCCCAGCAAGTGTATGGAGATAATGTTTCTGAAAAAAAATTAATAATACCTTCTTGAAACTTCAAGGCTGTTTGGTAACTACTACTCTTTCAGAGGGTGCCTGCTGGTGCACTTCCACATGAACTTACACAGCTCTGTTGAACTATGCCCTGGGAAAGCAGAACCATGGCCTTGACATGACTCTGCCCAACCTCCTAGAGTGGCTCAGTCTGAAGTGGCCAGCAGCCAATTAACTGAATACATGGAATTTGTCACCTGCCAGCATTTGTACAACAGCCATGCCGGGCCACCCAGAGATTTCTGGAAGTCCAGGACAGAATGCCACATGGGGCCTCTTTATCCTATCACCCACTATGCTCAAGTTTTAAAATTATATTTTTTAATTTTAAAAGTTTTACTTGAAACTGACTTTAGTTGTTTTTTTTGTAGCCTTATTTACTAGTGAAAAGAAAACCGGTCAATTGTGGGACCCTCTTATGTGTGAGGCCTAGGCAAATTGCTCCCTCCAGCCATGATATCTGTGATATGCACTTTGGTTTCTTTAATGAATGCTTTTATCCTGGATTCTTTCTGTTTGAGCTCCCAGCTGATGCTATAACTCCGCTTTGGCCAGTTTTCTCATTGTTTCCTCAGGATGGAAGAGACACGCAGGCCAGGCCCTATTGTGTGATTAAGAACAGTTTCCATTAGAATATCATTGCTGCATCTTTCTGGATTGATAACTGCTGTGATTGTCCCTCCCTTACCAGACTTTAGTTTGTTCTTTTTCTCCATAATGGCAAATGCTTTGATGCCTGATTTCTTGACTGGAAGAAACTGCACGTCTCGTAGGACCTCTCACAAACCTCTCAGTGTATCCCCCCCACCCCAACATCTGCTGTTGTGCATCTGATGTTACATACAGTCCAGCAGATATGTCCAGCATCCTTAGATGTGATTCAGGGTCAAACACGTTTGACACATTGTTGATTACATGGCTAGTAAGAGCTGTAACATGCTGTTTATCTCTCTTCCGTTCAGTGGCAAGGACTTGTTAGTGGACTTTTGTCTTCACAATTTCCTGTCAGGCCACTTCTTTCTCTTACAGCTTTTGCATATTCACTTATGCTATGTCTGGCAACGCCTGGTTTCTTTCAGACCTGTTATCCCATTGCTGCCTTTTGGTAGCAGTTTACAATTTAAAACCTTCTGCCAGGCAGACTAGATGCTGTCTTCTTGTACAATACATACAAAGCCTTATACATGGTGAAGTATAACATTTGAAACTCACGTACCTCTATCCCCTATGCTCAGGGCCCCATGAATTCTGCACTACTGTGTTGACAGCCATTTTTGTGGAATGCTGTATTTGGTCAAACTGTCACAAAAATTGTTTCTGTTAGCACAGAATTACAGCCTGAGTGGAAACACTATAAACTGGCTGTCAGCACTGTAAGCCAGCCAACAGGGAGCTGACACTGTTGGGTGCTGGTCTATATTATGAGGCCCTGTGACACAGTTGATGAAGAGGTGTAGCCGCAACCTTCCATGGGAGAAAATGGAGAGAAAATCTCTCCCCCTGCAGAGATCCATATACTATTTTGTGAGGGTTTTAATATATGAAGTGTTCCAGATTGATGGAATGGCATGCAATACATTTGCATTCAAAATCTGCATAATTTGCAGGATTTAATAAATTTGCATTGTTTTTCTGCTTGCAGAATGTGGGTTGCCTGAATACAAAATTTTGGGAAACCTTTTGCAGAATATATGAGGTGCTGCATGTGCAGTGCAAACTGCAGGGATAAAATCTACTGTTACTGATGTACAACTTCCACTGAGAGACTTAGCTGTAGCAGGGCAGAATGCTTGCTAGTCTACTGACCTTTTAAGGGGCTTAGCACCAGCAGGAGGGAAGGTGCAAATTAAGACATAGGCACTGGAGTGGAGAGAGGACCACGCCTAATGCCCCTACATCTGGGTTGGGCGTGGCTGAGCCAGCCGAGGATAAAGCTGAGTCGAGAGCTCAGTAAAGGAGGGACCTGAAAGAGATATGCTTCAAAGAGGAAAGTTGCTGAGAGCAGCCAGAAACACACAGATAGTTGGATGAGACAGGAGGTAGGAGTTGGACTATCTCCAGATCAGAGGGTGCTGTCTGAGCTGGAGGGTTTGGTGGGCTGCAGGAGGGAGATGGTTCTGTCTGCCTGTCTCATGGAACTGTGAGGATAGCGAATTGCTAAAGCTACTTGGAATCAGCCTGAGAGATTGTGTGTATTGAGAGAGACCGAGCCCCCTTTTAAACAGGCACATGAGGGTGGTGCAGTGTTTGTGCCAATGTGGTGGGTGGGGGGAGGGTGTAGATGAGCTCACACCAATCTCCACCCATCGCACTTGCACAGAGCAATTGCTGTTTTCACTAGTTGCTCTGTGTGTGCGCTATGGGTGGAGGTGGGTGTGCATGCGTGTTCCCGCGAGCATGCATGCACACCCACCTCCCATCCACCCACCACAGCATGTACACGAGACTGACCCATGCACGAACACCCACATTTCTGGGTGTTTATGTGTGGGTGCCTCCTGTGTAAAAAGGGCCTGAGGGAAAGGCACCTGGCCTGAGGAGGGACTGTGCCTGGCCAGAGGGGCTTGAGAAGAGAAGCCTGGTGCCTGTAGATCGAGACTGTATATAAACAGAGAACTGTTATGGTGGAGAACTTTATTGTATAGAGACAAAGAGTTCCCTTTTGACTTGTTGGCCCAGATCCTGCCAATACTTACCCTGGGCATGACCAGTCCCCGTCACACTACCCATGACAGCAAATCTCAATTGAAAATATAGAAAACTAGCTCGTAAGTTATTCAATTATAACAATTGGAAACATACGATGTGAAATGTTTCATATTAGTATATATTGCAAACATTGTGGCATGGTCCGTTTTGACCACATGTTAAATAACAACCACTTCTGGGGGGGAATGTTTTCCCATATAGAGCCAATTAAAACTTTACTATATTGTTGTTTGGTATATGATTTAATGCCACATCAAGGCACTGAAGTTAAATTTAACAGCAAAAACTAGTTATAGTCAAGTTGTAGTGTTCTAGAACTGTACAACAGCATGACACTTTGAGTAGCATTGTGTGATATGACTTGCCATATCTTTTGACAGCATCACATCATACCTCATCTAAACCTACATAAAATAACCTTTCAAAAGGTATCTCATGTATCTTCTCTTTTGGGGGCAAGTGCACATACCTACAAATGCAGACATGTCATTTCCCTTGCATATTGTCTGAGGGCAACAATTGCTCTCGCACACTTCTAAAGCAAGAAAGTGAATGACAAAGGTACCAGTGTAGAGACAGGTGAATTTTGGCTTTAGACTTCAGAATTGCATTCTTATCTCCTTTCTACTGATTGGCAAACAATGACCTAAATAGCAAAAGTACATGAAATATCTTTTCAGCTCAAAAGGGATAACATCATTCCCTCTGAATACTCTCCTGATCCATTTTCTTATTTAGTTTAAAATATCAGTTACAGTTATTATTGGAAACAGTCTGTAAAAACAAATCCTGAATGTGTGTCAAGCGAGTCTCTATGCCTCTGGTCTTTTTTCATGCCACTTTCATTTGAAGTGAAAGGTAATTGAGGAAAAGATATTGACACAAGTGGAGGGCCTTGGGGTGGATCCAGAATACAATTTGCTGTCCTGTGAATGCATATGCTACACTCTATATGATCCACAGAAGTATAGCTCTTTCTGAGCTCTCTTGAAGCCTAGCTGTGCCCCTGCATAAGGCAGGGTGGCAGTAAACTTTGCGGAATTATTATTAGGGATTTAAAAATTAGATTCCACTAGGCACAGGTTATGCCTCCATATTCTCTGTAACACACCATGTATGCCAATAGCACTATACATTTAAAATAATGATTTGTCTCAAGTTGCTAGGTCTGTGACTTCTAGCTGTAGGTACATGTCGGTACTTGTAATGTCAGACCTTTTGGGCAAGTACACTTGTTCCATGTAGCTATTCAAGCAGAGGGCATTTTACAAGACTCTGAGCTGCTACAGTACTCAGAGCCTTGCTGTCATGAACTGAGTTTTGAACCAGCATCTCTTGGGCAGTGGTGGGCTCTACAGCACTATCCCACACCTTGCCTTCGGCCTGGTTTTTGTTCCATAGGGTTGGTTCCAGCACCCTTGCTATGTCCCCGATTTGGCTGTCTGCCTAGATAAAGGCCAGATAGCTGCAACAGGAAGCTGGGTGGAATGCACTGTTACACTCCCTGTTCCAGTCTCCACTTCTTCTTAAGTCTGACCTACTCTGTCCCTGCCTGGGCCTGATCTGCTCCTTGCTCCTGGACCCTTGCCCTCACTGAGTCTGATCTGTACATGCCTTGATCTGTTCCTCGCATGCACCTGACCCCATGTTCCCACCTGTTCCTGATCCCTCACCTGGACCCCATTCCAAAGCAGACCCCAATCCTGTTCCAATCAGTGGATCCTTATACTCCAGTTCACTTGCATATTCTGCAAACAACTGTATGTTTAATAGCACTCTTGAAAAATTAGCCGTGGACTGCTGGTTCTCAAATTTTTGCCTAATTTGAGGCTTAGTTAGAAACCTATGACCCCAACTACCAATGGGATAACCCTACTTGGGGTCATGAGGAACAGTCTAGGAGCCTATGTTTTGGACTCTGCCAGCATTCTACAACTAGGTCTTGGACTGCTAATAAGTTAGCTGAAAAGAGCATTAGACATCATACATCAACCAGTTAAAGGGAACAGAATAGCGATATGACATTTGTTATCTTCTTCCTTTCCAAAAGGACCATGCTTCCAGCAAGATATAAAGCCTTGCATATTTGCCCTGTGGCAAAGTAAGATTTAAGACCCTCCAGAGATGGTTGAAACAGACTTGGATATAAACCTCTCTGTAAGAGGTTACTGCTAAATGCATCTGGCCGGCCCCACGCTAACCCTTAGCATTGGCACAAGCACCACTGGTGGAAGGAATGGGATTTATGATGGCACTAAGAGTTGGTGCTAAATGGACAAAGGAGCACCCTGTATATGTTGCTACTGGTCCAACGGTACAGATTAATTAGAAGAAAATCATTACAGATCCCCAAATCCATGCCTCTGTGGTATGCCCCACACTTTCTCTGATCACCAAAAGGATAGAAACTTTTCTATGAAATGGGAAGAGATGTTTTATCTCATAGCTTCTGGCTATGTACTAAATGCTAGAAGCAGCTTTTGAGATGCTTTGGGGCACTCTCTACTGAAGGCAAATTTTCTTCAGTGGCTAAAATTGGTTTTCAAAGAGTCCTATGAGTGGAGCTGCAGGATAGAACCTGCTTTTTCCATCTTCAGTAAGTTAGACTTCAGCAGAAGCAAGGAAAATAAGTTCTCTCAAAAGCCCTGAAAGCTCATAGTTATTAAATCAATGTAATTCACTGGGCTTGCAAACTTCCAAGCTTGCACTTTATCTGTGGAATGTTTGTATAAACTTCCCTTTCTGATAACCTGTAGTTTCTCTCCCCACCCTCTACCCCATTTTTGCTAAGGGAAATCATCCGCTTTAAAAGGTCTACTATCTTTGAGTGGACAAATATGCTATAAAAATTTGATTTGGGTGACTGGAAACTGAATGGAGCCTTGTAAAAATGTGGGGAAATGGGAATCGTTAAGTGACTTCAACTCATTTAGTTAGTGGATTAAGCAAAGCTCTACAGTATGTAAAGTCAATCAACTGATTTTATCAAGGCTTGGAACCAGGTCTGTATACTGGACATGAAAGTGTGGAGAAGACATTTTTTTCTAAGGGCATGCATTTCGTTTTCATTATTATAACAAAAATGAAAATTTTGATTTTAGTTTTCGTTATTGTAATAACAAACAAGACATATAATAAAAAGAAAAATGAATGTTTGTTTTTTAAATAATGGGAAAACACTGAAAAATGTATTTCTGGTTATAGCTTTTTTGTTTCTCACTCAATTCTGCTGAAACATGGGGATATTGTACCCCCAACAGAGGGGGATTGGATAAAGGGAATGGATTTTAGAAGCAATTTAACATTGTGACTTTAAGAAAAGCTCCATACACATTCCTGACTACATCTCTTTTATCTTCCATCCAATTTGCATGAAACCTGGGAATATTATGTCCCTTCACTAGTGTACCTATCAAGCCAAGATTCAGAAAGATTGGATAAAGTGCCCTGATGTTATAATCTATAAACTTGAAAATACATTTCCAGCTGTAACATTTTTATATTCCATCCTGTTTACAAGTAATTTGGCTGAACTTTAATACACACTTTCCCTGTCATAGCTTCTGTATTACAGGACAATTTGATACAGGTACCAAATTTTATAAGCAATTGAAGTTGTCCCATTGAAGACCATTATTCAGATAAATAGCAGCACATGCAGTGCCAGTCTGAAGCAGGTACCTGGCATGGCAGGGGGAGGGAGGCTGTAGGAGGGAGGATGGGGAGCAACCTAACAGACCGACAGACACATTCACTGGCCAATTACTTCATACTTCCAGCTTTACAGGACCAATTGATGGTGGATTCGAGGTGGGTATAGGGGGAGGCCCTGAGGTAGGCAGCAATCAGGAGACATAGTTTACACATCCAGACTGGCCAATTATCATCACAATCACATCCTGCAGCACTGTGACAGAGGACCTAAGAGAATCTCTATTGACTCTTTCCTAAACACATGCTTCCGATTTCCCAGTAAGAAGTGGGGGAGAACAGTTAGAATGGTCACAGAACAGAATGAGGATATTTGGCTGACATTTCTGCTGGTCAATTGGCATCACAAACCGATCTTATACCACAGCGTCATGTAAGAGAATCCCTGGCATAGGCTCATTCTCTACATATGCTATGCAGGCTTATAAAATTGGAACCCTTCGTCACATATTTGTGATATTTGGCAAAGATGATCCTGAAAGTATGGGATACAGCCTTGCCAAATTTCATGTACACTGGTTGAACTACAAAGACATTACAGTCAGACATACATTTATAAGTTAATCACTTCTACCACCAGTACCCTTTATCCAATCCTTCTGAAAATTGGCATAGGTAGTAACCATGGGGATGGGTATAAACGTGCTGTGTTTCATCCACATTAGATTGGAGGAAAATAAGTTACAGCCAGGAATGTGTATGCAGATCTTTGAAAAATAGCATAATTCAACTGCTTATAAAATTGGATTCCTTTATCCAATCTTTCTGGAGTTTGGTACACTTAATGCTTTCTATTTGAGGTACAATCCTTCCGTGGTTTATCAATATATATTGAAAAACAAAAAGGATACAGCCAAAAATGTGTTTTCCACTGAAACCAATAGAAATCAAAAACAAAAGTGAAAACAAAATTTTGATATTTATAACAATGAAAACGACAGATTTAAATAACAAAAATGAAAATGAAAAACAACATGGGTCCCTGGTGCACACCTCTAATTTCTTCATAGGGACATTGTCTATAACTGAGAACTCTCACTCATCTAATATCATGATTTGTCCTGAAAAATCTACTCAGAAATTAACAGTATTCAAATACTGAGGGCACTTTCAGGCATCACTTTCCCCAGTAGTAAACATTGTAAAACTATAACAAATTGGTATATGCAAAACAACCATCCTATCCATGGAAGGGTGTTCACATGAATGACTGATCTGTGGTGATCTATGGTGAACCATGTGGTAAATGTTTAGTAGAGTAGAGTTCTCTTGCTATCTTCATGGGTGAGCGTTACAGACTAGCCAAATGATAACCATGTGGTAAAAGTGTGTATTCCGACAAATATATCTATGGTAATGGCAGCTGCCACTTGTTTGCCACTTGAAAATGGGATGTCTGAGAGCCCTTTCAGATGTGCACTGAAGGATGTTTTGAAGGCCAGTAGTATAAATGGGTTCCTAAAAGGATTGGAGAAATTCATGAAGGATGCATCCACAAATATGTTAGCCAAGTTGCAATTTGTACAGATTAACAATAATGCACTGTCTTTTGAAGCACACAATTTAAAACTGGTTTGCATTCACATTGCTCAATTTGTGTGCTACGTAGGTCCAGCGCAAACAACATCAAGTGTATGCTAAGCTGTTCACACGTTATCTTGCCCCGCTGTTTGTAAAGGTTTCTGTGTGGTTTCTTCTGCTGATCCCTCCCCTCTGAGGATGCAGAACATCATGTGATCCCAGACATGATGCACCATCTGACCCCAGGAAGCGGATTAAACTTCCTTCTGTAGCCTCACCGGAACCATCGGTCTGTTATTCCTGCATTGTGTGTCCCAGTGAAGTGAATGTCGACCAAGGGGCATAAAAGCTTTATTCAGCATAACGTAACTTTAAGTAGCTTCAGTCAGCATAAAAGCTCCACGTGCCACTGAACTCCAGGTGGCCTTCCTGTTCTTCCATGAATACCTAACAACATAAGAACTACCACAGTGACTCAGACTAATGGTCCGTCTAGCCCAGGAGCTTATATTTTGACAATTGCCAGCACTGGGTGCTTAAGAAAAATGGGGCATGTGTGAAATGAACCCATTCCCTGTTGTTCACTCCCAGCAGTCAGGAGTTTCATTCCCTGACCAACTTGGCTAACAGATATTTGTGGATGCATCCTTCATGAATTTCTTCAATCCTTGTAGGAACCCATTTATACTACCTTCAAAACATCCTCCAGTGTTGAACTTCAAAGGTTAATTATGTGTTGTGTTGGAACTGAATAGTCTTTGCTTTGTTCAGCTGACTACTATTGTTCAGCTCAATGCTATTGTACAGAAGATGGCAGCTGGGGATGAAGTTGTCTGAGTTGCCGATAATGGAATGCAAATACACTCCATTTGCATGAAGTCTACAAAGCAGGGTTATTTCTGCACTGTGCTTTTTGACATCTCAGCATGCATGTTAGGCTGATCAGGATGGTTTTCTTTCTAACTTCCTGATATCAAAATTAGAAGGAAAACCAAGAGCATTAAGAGCAGAATATATAATCAGGCAGTGTCTACCCTCCCAAAAGATGTAGTGGTGGTGAGGAAAATATTCCACACCGGGTGTTAATAGACGTGATGGCAGAGTGCTACCCGATCCAGGTCAGGAACATGCGTGCAACATAGTCCAGACCCAGTCCACTGGCACAGCTAATGTGCTGGTGGCTAAGCCACTGGGGAGGGAAGGGCAGGGAGACACACAGATGTGTGGCTACCTGCCCCCACTTCTGTGTTGTTCCCAAAGCCATGCCTCCTCCATCACGGGCAGCCATGGTTGACCAGATTCGGGCTATAGCAGGTCCAATCTGGGCCACAACAAATGTTCTAGTCCCCTATGGCCCAATTGGATGGATGGCAGCCTGGGCTGTAAACCTGGAGGTCTCTGGGATTACAGCCCAGGCTTGTCACTGACGTGCCTGGGAGCAATCCCAGGTGAACATCTGGCAGGGCGCTAACAAATGTGCCAGTGGCTCACGGGTCAAAGTGGGCCTCCACAGGCCAAAGCAGGCCACTGTCATGTTTGTTAATGCCCACTATATCTGATTAAAGTAAACACACATTCAAGGAAGTCTGCATTACTTGACTTCATGAATGCATCAATTCACCATTGTGTAATGGTGACAGAGAGTTCTTACCCTGATCCTGATTTTGTGTGGACAGTCTGGTAAATCACTGATATGTCAGAATCAGGAAGCAGCCATTTTAGGATGGGGAAATGTTCTGAATTCTCCACAGCACCAGCTCTCTTCTGGCTGTCCAAAGAGGCTGTGCTCCTGTGCACCACCTCTTGGCAACCAGCAGAAAGGGGCTTCTGGGTCAGGCAGCACTGTCCAGGTTAGGCGGTGGCAGAGTTTGAAGGGTTTTTTGTCCCCACATCCCTCTCTCCTGTGAGTAGTAGCAGGTGGGAGCCATTTCTCAACAAGTCCCCTCCTCGGGGGGTCACGTGGGCATGCCGAGGCAGCAGGTCGCAGTCGGCTGAGCTCCCGGCAGGCCCAACGCAGGAACACTAAAAAAAGGCTGATCTCCCAAAAAAAACCCAAAAACCCAACCCACCTCCAAGTTAGGAGGACGGTACAAGGTATGTGACGAGGAAAAAAAAAGAAAACGAACCCATCTCAGAGCAAGCAGACACCCCACGCCGCAGCTCAAGAAAGGCTGAAGCTGGAGAGAGCAAAATGGCGGGCATGGCTGAGAAAGAACCCCTGGAAGGCTGTGAAATGCAAATGCAAGTAACTGACTTACTTAAGTCAATAAAGAAAGATCTGGCTGTGAATAAGGCAGGAATTAACAAAACTAATTGCATGCTTGAAGATCTAAAAGGGCAGGTGGAAGGGATTAACAAAAGAATGGATGTAATGGAGCAAAGGATTAGTGACCAGGAAGATTGGGGGAACAATACAGAGCAAAAAATTATGCATGCAGAAGCAGAGCTGCAGATAATGAAAAGTAAAATAGAAGACCTGGAAAATAGGTCGAGAAGAAGCAATCTCAGAATCATGGGCATTCCTGAGGGTAAGGAAGGAAATGGCATGAGAGAACTGCTGACAGAAGTTTTAAAAAGTATTTTCCCAGATAAGCCCAGGCTGCAAAATGCAGAAATAGAAAGAGCACACCGCTCTTTAAGGCCTAAGCCCAAAGATCAGCTTCCCCCAAGGGCAGTAATCGTAAAATTCCTAAGATACACAGACAAAGAGGAAATATTGAGAGAAGCAAGAAAAAATAAAGAACTGTTATTTGAAGGGGCTAAGATCTCCATTTACCCAGACTTAGCAATGGAAACAGTAAAAAGAAGGAAAGCATGGAAGAGTCACGTAGAATCCCTCAATAAAGCAGGAATTAAAGCCCAGATATACTACCCAGCAAAACTGACATTCAACTATCAGGGTAGAAGATATTTCTTCCTCAAAGAAGCTGAACTAGAGGTCTTCAAAGCCAGAAATTTGAAAGAATAAGAAATGGGCAGAGAGGATACAGACAGAAGATAATATACAAAAGTTTTGGGAGAGACAGTAAAAAGAAAAAGTATGTTAAAATATAAAATGAAGTTTTGTTTATATGTAAAGGAATACATACAGTTAATGTAAAAAAGAAAAGTGTTCCTGCGAAGGGCATGTGGGGTGCATAGAGCCACTTGGCACGACGCTCCACAGAGAGGTCCCCAAGAGAAGGGGAGGTAAGAGGGGGGAGGGAAGGGAGGAAAAGGGGAGGGGGGGAGGAAAAGGTACGGGGAAAGGGAACGGGCAGGATGAAGGGAAGGTATATGAAACAAGGCAAGCAAAAAAAACAAGTTGGCAAAGGAGTAAATAAATAGCAACAGAAATAATAATAGAGGTCCATAATATTAACAGGAACACAATAAAAAAAAGTAAGGCACAGGCGTAGCAGCAAAATGATCAGTGGAGAACTAAAAAAAAATAAAAGAAATAGATGGCCCATCTAAAAGTAATTACATTAAACGTCTGTGGGCTGAACAATCCACAGAAAAGAAAGCGAGTGTGGCAGTTTCTAAATAAATTTCACCCAGACATATTTGCCATTCAGGAAACACATCTAATCTGGAAAGATAATGCAAGATTCATAAATAAAGAGTACAAAATATACAACGCAAATGGGGAAAAAAGAGAGCTGGGGTAATGATTGGGATACGGAAAACACTGGGAATGCAAGTTACAGAGATGGAGAAGGATAAACAGGGGAGAATGCTATTCATAAAAGGCAAAATAGAACAAAACATATATTCTATAAGCACGATATATGCCCCTAATACAAATAGTAAAGCATTCTTCGAGGAAATTATCCCCAAATTGCAAGAAAAAATAGAGGGCAAAGCAATTTTACTAGGAGACTTTAATACTCCCCTATCAAAACTAGACCTGTACACAAAAAATAAACTGTCGAGACAACAGAAAAAAATTATACAGATAATTAAAGAGCATCAGTGGGTAGACATATGGAGGACCCTACACCCAGTAATGCAAGAATTTACATTTTACTCAAATCCACATAAGGTGTCAACCAAGATAGACCATGTCCTAGTAAACCAAGATATGTTACAACAATGCACAGAATCATATATAGTAATCACCCCCTTTTCAGATCATAATGCAGTAGCACTAGAAACTAACAAACAAAACAGCACAAAGGCAAGAGGACAACAAAATTGGAGATTAAAACAATTTTATTTACAAAATGAGTGGATTACAGAGCAGATTCAGGAAAAAATGGCAGAATATATACAACAAAATGAACAACCAGACATATCTGGGGCTACGTTATGGGAGGCAGCAAAGGCGGTTATGAGAGGCCACTTTATCTCCTTGGGGACTCATCTAAAAAAAGAAAAGAAAGCACAGATTAGTGAAAAATACTTACAGATTAAACAGCTTACAAAGAATCCCATAGAAAACGCAACAAAAATAGCTACTATTAGGAACCAGATTAACCTATTGGAAAGTGAAATTCTAGTCAAAAAAATACGATATACAAAAGCCTTCTACTTTGATAAGGCGAATAAAGCGGATAAGGCACTGGCATGGTTAACAAAAAAGAAAAGGCAAAAAAGTTCCATACCTTATATTAGAGACACGCCAGAATCACCTTTACTAAAGGATAAAGATATGGAAGAATGCTTTGTGCAATTCTACCAAAAAATATATAAAACAAGTAACCCGACAAAAGACAGCATCAATAACTTTCTGAGCGAAATAAACTTTAAAAAGATCACGGCAGAGGAGGCCCAGTTCCTAAATAACAAAATAACGCTAGAAGAAGTAAAAAACACTATAAAAACTCTACCTAGTAATAAAGCGGCGGGACCTGACGGCTACCCAGCTGAATTTTATAAAAAATTTAAAGATCTAATAGCACCCCTATTAGTGAGAGTATATAATTCAGTAATAGAGCAGGGACAAATGCCCAACTCATTTTACGATGCTACAATTACACTTTGCCCAAAACCGGGTAAGAACCCAGAATTGTGTAGCGGGTACCGACCGATCTCACTTATCAACATAGATGCAAAACTGTTTACCAAAATTCTAGCCAACAGACTAATGATAATTCTGCCAAACGTGATTAGCCCAGATCAGACTGGTTTCATCCCGGGTAGACTCGGGATAGACAATATAAGGAAGGTGATAGACATTATAAATCATGTAAAAGTTAAACAAATCCCAGCAGCCATTGTAGCGCTTGACGCGGAGAAAGCCTTTGATATGGTGGAATACAATTATCTGTTTGAAACCATGAAAAGGATGGGAATTACAGGCCCCTTTTTACAGTGGGTTAAAATCATATACAAAGAACCTAAAGCCAGTATAGTATTGGAGGGTAAACAAACAGCTAACATAAAAATAACCAGAGGAACGAGGCAGGGCTGCCCACTGTCCCCATTACTGTTCAACATTGCCTTAGAGCCCCTGGCAATGGCCATAAGAGCGGACCAACAAATCACAGGAATAAAGGTGAAGGAAAAAGAATTTAAACTCTCATTATACGCAGATGACATGATGGTAAGCCTCACAAATTTGCCCCAATCAGTACCAAGACTATTGAGGGTGATTGAAAGATTTGGGAAAATATCAGGCTATAAAGTTAATGCGAGTAAGTCGGAAATGCTGCTATTTAATGATGAAAAACTCACTAACGTGGAAAGAGAGCATGCAACACCTTTTGTAGTCCAAAGCGACAGCATTAAATACCTAGGGGTGCAAATCACAAAAAAAGGGAAAGACCTATACAAAAAAAAATTTCTACCACTATTAGAAAACTTAAAACAAAAAGAGGAAGAATGGAAAAAAATACAGGTAACCTGGTTAGGGAGAACTAATTTGATAAAAATGCTGGTACTCCCCAAATTATTATACACCTCATTTGCCCTACCAATTCAAGTGCCAAAGGATTATTTTCAAACAGTAAATAAAATTATATCAAGAATCTTATGGCAAAGAAAAAAACCTAGGGTCAGGAAAACAATATTATACACAAGTAAAGATAACGGAGGTCAACAACTACCGGATATGAAATTATACCATTGGGCAGCAGCGCTCAGGGGGATAAAAATTTGGTTTCAAGGCAGGGACAACCCGGATTGGATTACATTAGAAAAAGAAACATGTCAAGTGGATAGATTCACTAGTGTGCTAACAGACGGTCTAAGAATAAATAAAAAAACAGTCATGCAACACCCGTTTGCAGGAATGGCCCTACAAACATGGGAGACAGTAAGTAACAAACTAGGAATCACCAAGGAATACTCCCCATACACCCCAATATTTGGAGAGTGGATTAAAAAGGCAGGCATAACCCGCAAAGTAGCAGAAAAATGGGAGAAAAAGGGAATAAAATGGGCCGCCCAGCTATTTGAGGGAGAGGCTATCTTAAAGATAGAAGCAATCAGGGATAAATTAGGAGAGTCCCCAGACTTCTGGACATACGCCAAAATAATAAGCAGGTTTAGCAATAAAGCAACAAAAATGCAGGTAACCAGAAAAATAACTGACTTTGAGAGAGTATTGTACGCAGACCAGGGAAGGAAACATGACATCTCCAAAATATACAAAGTACTACAGAACATAATACACTTACCTGATGCGGGGTACATTGAGGCTTGGGAAAAAGACCTGGAAAAAAAGATTGAAAAAAATGAAATCAAACTGATATGGTTAAATATGAGGAAACTGTCACACTCACTATCAGTTCTAGAGCTTCAGGTAAAGGTGGTATACAGGATGTACCTTACACCCCAAAGGCTGAACAAAATAAATAATGCTTACCCAGTAGACTGTTGGCAAGGATGTGGGGGAGAGGGAAGTTGGCTGCATTGTTGGTGGGAATGCCCACACATCCAAAGTTTCTGGGACGAAGTGTGGAATCAAATGAATAGCGTGGCACGATGCGAGATCCCAAAAAAACCAGAAACGGCCCTGTTGGGTATTTTCCCAGACCTGCAAATTATCCAAGAAAGAACACTAGCCTGCCAACAACTAAGGTTGGCAGCCATGCACACAATAGTGTGCAACTGGAAATCCAGAAAAAAACCATCAAAAAAGAAATGGATACAGAGATTATGGCACACCATCACAATGGAACGGGTGCAAGCAGAACTAAGACAAGAATTAGAAAAGTTCTACGCAGTATGGACCAACATATGGAACATTTTACAAAAAGAAATCGATATGGACCAACACAAGTTGTCAATTTGCCTGACAGAAATATAAGTTATTGTTATAAGTTAATAGAAATGTTAAGTGTAATGCACAAGGTACCGACGCTGAGAAGAGGGCCATAGCTGTAACTCAGGCCCTAATCTAAAACCATGATAAAGATGTACTGACGTGCAAAATTTTGAAAAACACAATAAAAATATTGAAAAAAACCCAAAAAAAACCCCAAGTCCCTTCCTCTTCTCTCTTGCCCAGGCTAGTAGAGCAGCAAGAAAGCAGGAGGTGCTTTAAGGCATTGCCATTACCAAAACAAACTCCAGCAGTAACACCACTGCTTTGTCTCTACTTTACCCTGTGGTTGCATTTTTTGTAACATCTGAGCAAATCTGCCTCCTCTGGAGGTTCTCCATAGCCCGAGCATTTTCCAGAGGCAATTGAAGATCTACTTATTTGGCCAGACTATTAGTGGGTGGTGATAGGGTTCTAGGAGTAATTATAACCGGAATTTTATATAGATTAATTAATCTCCCTATGTGGACATCCCTCCTTTATGCCCTTTTGGCTGGCAGGGCTTCTCTCGAGTTGTTGCACACACACACTCATACAATATTTGTGATCCCAGGGATGCTAGCAAGGAAAAACAGCACTCTCTAGTTGCTTCCTTTGGGCTGGGCTCAGATTCCTCAATCTGTTACCCTTATGTGCCCCTGGCTCAGCACCCCAAGACCAAATGCCACTCTGTTAATCCACAGGGCTCACAGCACTTTCCAGCTGCTACCCTTTATAAGTTCAGTTCCATGTAAACGCATGCGCACGCATACACACACACACACAGCTATCCCCTCTTCAGGCAATACCCGCCTCCACCTCCCTTACGTAGAAGGCTGATTCCTGGAAATATTAGTAGTCCCAAGCTGTAATGTTCCAGTATCTTTGTCTTAGGTAATGGAGCATTGCTGCAGGGAAAACTGAGGAAAAGCATAGAGGGTGAAAGAGCAGAACAGTCAGGAGTTATTCTAATACGAAGAGATTTATTTAAAAGGCAAAACAATACAATTATGGGGAGTACAAGTCAGTAACTCATATACTTATAACTATACACTTATCAATGTAGCTTGTGTTAAATCTAGTAAGGGACTGCATATACTTATTCCATCATGTGTGCAGATCTTACTCTAACACCAGGAGACTTAGTGGGGGTTTTATAGACCCTGGAGCACAGGTGGGGACATAATTGAGTCAAATACTGTGTTTCCAAGTTTCAATAGCTACAACAGTGGGGATACAAGTAGAGTTATACAGAGTCAAATGTTTGTTTACAGTTTTCCATAGGACAGGGAATTCATGAAATGGGAGGTGTTCCAGGGATTATTGTCTCAGTGCAGCTAGGCGGGCGTTTAACTTTTTGTCGGCCAAATTGTGATTGATTCAGGGGCGTAGCAAGGTGGAGAAGGGCCCGGGCTCAAGTCTCAGTTATGGGCCCCCTATGTGCGCCCGTGCAAAGCATGCACGTGCGCCAAAACCCCAAAGTGGGTGGGGCTTAAGGGATGGGGCGGGGCTTAAGGGATGTCCCCACCCCACAGCCCCCATGTGTCTGTTGCAGCCAGGGGCTCCTTACTGTCCAGCTGAGAGCAGACTGGGGAGTGAGGATTGGAGCCCTGCTCCCTGCAAAATCATAGGGACCCCACACTAAAGACCCAGACCCTTATTCAAACACAACCAGTCTGTCCTACTGTCCCCTAAGCAGGCTGCACCCCACAGAGCCCTCGTCTCAGCATCAGGCACTGGCCCTTTAAGGGTGTGTCTGGGACTCAGCTATGGGTCGGGGTTGTGGAGCATAGGCAGAGCTGGAGATGGGCAAGCCCCAGGAAGTATGCGAAACCAATTTTCAAATTTTGCAACCATGAAAAAAACAACACACTTTTTGTTGAAAGATAAATTATACACATTGGCTAAATTATGCAAATTCTAAGTACAAACCAGTTCCCCAACATGCCACTCAATTCGTTTGAGACAGCTCCAGTCTTGAGAATAGCCAATGCATGGATTCTCTCTGTGGGTCTGGAAGGGACTCTGGGGGTCTTTGTACTGTACCATGGCAGCCCTCCCCTGTGCTCCCTGCTCAGGCTGCCTTCTGCGCTGCCAGATGTGATTTTGTGTGAGCACTTCATCCAATACCAAATGCAACCAATGTGCAGGGTGTGGGAGCCATGTTAGGAAGGTAGGAGGGTTGTGAGGAGGGGTGGGGTGCGGGGGTTGGGTTAGGAAGGTGGGGGAGTCAGGAGGAGGGGCAGAGGTGTGGGAACCAGGATAGAAAGGTGGGGGAGGCAGGGGTTCTTACTTGCAGGGAAACACAGCACAGCCCATCCATGCGGCACCCCGGGAGCTGCAGCAGCCAGATGGGCAGCAGCTCTCTGGCCGGCAGCAGCCCGGGGCTCCCAGCAGCGGCGAGGCAGCCGGCCGGCTGGGAACACAGAGGGGAGAGCACACTGGACGCAGCGCCGGTTCCTGGGCCCCAAAGCAGAGGATCCAGGCAGGCAGCCCAGCCGTGGGACAGCAAGAACCTCCATGGGCCATGGGCAGGGAGGGAGAAGGGTAGGAGCCGGCAGAGGCGAGCAGGGCTAGTGGCGGCAGCAGTGGCGATCTCCACCGGCAGCGGAATGAGTGGGAGGGAGGTGGCGGTGAATACCTCCCCTTTCTCCCTTCTCCTCCACAATGCTGCCCAAAGCTCCCTTCCCCTGAACCCGGCAGCACAAGTAGTTTTGGGAGAAGCAGGGGAACTATTGAATTTGTGCATGAACGCCCCTGGCACCCTGCGCCAGGTCTGAGCGGCTGAGGAGCAGATGGGTTAGTTAGAAGAGGTTGCCACACTCTGGGACCGTGCTCCCCAAATCCAGAACCTGCCCAATCTTTGCTTCCCTCCGCTCCAGAGGCTGCGGCTCACTCACTCACCCGCCAAGTTCCAACGGCACCCCGTCCCCGCTTCCTTCGACTGAAATAAATGCGCCCCGAGTCAGAGTGAGTCTGCTGAGCCTGAGCCTCAAACAACCGCCCTGCGTGCCTGCCTCGTGGTGAACTCAGGCAAGAACGCCGACGGGGAACGCAGTGCACGTACACAACGTGCGACATTGGGCCAAGAAGCGTGCATGTGGAGGCGGGGCTAAGGGGCTCTGACGGGTGGCGTGGACCCAGGCGGCAGCAGAGGGAGAAGGGGGGGCATCAACATCATGCACAACAGTTGTTTTTTTTGTTTTTTTTTATGCGGCTCCACCTGGGGGCCCCCCTGCCAGGCTGGCAGGGGGGCCCCCAGGTGGAGCCGCGGCAAAAAACCCACCAACCTCAGATGGGACAGGCGGTGCTGGGCGGATCCCTATTTTTCTTTTCGGGCCCCATGGCTTACGGGCCCCCGCCAGAGCAGGGCCCGGGCTCAAATGCGCCCCCCCGCACCATGGTAGCTATGCCCCTGGATTGATTTGCTCAACTGTGGCTGGGTAGGATTTCATTAACATTTGAGCCATAGAAGTCCCAGGATGCTTTATTCTTTGCTTAATCAATCCCATCATTCATTGGGTCCTGGATTCTCTCCATTTGGTTGACTCCCCTTCTTCTCTGCCTTTCCTGCTTTTGGCTTTCTTGACTTCCTATCTCCTCTGCAGATGGGGGTGCGCCTTTTATCCAGATGATCAACTGAGGCATTAGGACAGGGATCAAGGCATGTTTAGAGACCCTTCAGCTCGGTGATTCCCCACTGGGATGAGTCACCGTCTTAGCCCTGCAGGCTGTGGTGGAGCGAAAATCTGCTTGCCTTACTGCACCAGATGTTCCTCTATGTGGCCGCTGTAGAGTTTCGGGGAGAACAAAGCATGGGCCCAACAAAAAAACAGCATGATCCTAGGAGTAGATAGAGCTGGCACTAGCACTTTGTGCTAGTCCAAATCCCATTTACTTCAGTGGAATTTGTGTCCATGTTAAATGCTGGCACAGCACTACCCTCTCAGAATCATGCCCTCAGTCATCTTTACTGACAACTGATGCTGACTGCTTGGCAACATTACAGAATCTAACGTTAGATAGAAATTAACATTAGATTCTGTAATGTAGACAAGAAGCTTTCCTCATTCGGCAGGGGAAATTCACGTTAATTTAATCTTGGATGACAGGGCTGAAAATTCAGCCCTGTCACGCACATGAGTAGAAACTAACGTTAAATTTGAAGGTGTGCAGTGTTTTCAAATTTAATGTTAAACTAACGTGAAATTCCCTGGCAAGGGGAGAGGAGGAAGGGAGGGGGGAGGTAACCCCAGGTACCCCCCCCAAAACCTAGCCCAGGCCGGGGGACAAAGGGGACAGGTCCACTCACCTGGTCCACTCAGCAACAGGGAACCCCAGCGCAGTGGCAGATCCACTGCACCAGAAATTCCCTTCTGCCAGGCAGGCTGGGTGAATTCAGGATCCAAGGGACTTACCTGGATTGTAGTGGAGCGGTTCCAGCAGCTCAACCTGAGCCCAGAGTATCGGGGCTTTCCTGTGTGGCCTGCCAACATCAGGTTGCGCCTACAGAGGAAACCCCCAATGTACTGGGGTCGGGTTGTGCTGCCAGAGCTGCTCCACTGCCGGCCAGGTGAGTGGTGGACTGGCGGGGTGGAAGGCAACCCCTGGCACTCCCCCCCCCCCCCCCCCGCATACAACCCAGCCTCAGGGGGTCTTGGTGGGGTGGGGAGAGCAGGACAGGGGAGGAGACCACAGAATCAGGTCCAGAAGCCCAATGGAGAATCGAGGCCCTGGGGGACCCAAATGTAGGCATGGATCCATTGTGAAAAACAATGGATCTGTGCCCTCTAAAACAAATGTGAAAGATCAACGTGGGCATGTAGCCCATACCAGTCTCATGTTATACACAATCTCATGTTGGATAAAAATTAACGTGAGACTCTGTAACGTGGACGAGTAGCCACTGACAAGTGAAGTGACTCAACCCTTGTGGCTCATCAACAAAGTGCCTGAATTGGCTGAAACAAAAAAACAGCCACTCTCCCAGGCATTTTTAACCTAAATGCCAAATGGACAGTTGAAGGATGCTGTTATGCCTTTCTGTATTTATTATATCAGTTTGTCTAACAAGGTAACAATGGCTGACAAAGTTAATTGTGTCATCCAATCTATTGGAGGCTTGACTGAAACTAACTGGTCTGCATGTCATTCTGCAACATAAAAACCTCCCAGCAGAATTTGATAAAAGAGATACATTTTCAAAGCATTGTTCAGAGTTCTAGTCTCTCAGCACATGGGTTAGTGGACAGAGAGACCTTTCCATGACGACTCCAAATTGTTCTAATGTTAATAGGTTTACAAGGCTGGAAATCCATTACTTCAAGTCTTTGCAGCTAAAAATTTACAGTGGGGGGATAGTGGCTTGCATTTTTGTACCTCAACATTCCAAAACTCATTTTAAAAAATTGGATGAGTGAAAGATAAGTCTGGGACACATTTAAAACAAAATAAAACCAAAACTACTATTAAACCAATATTTTGAGTAGTCAGAGAGACAAACCCCACCTCACCTTGCCCAATTAATTTAGCTCCATCCCCTTATTTGAAGAAGCCCCACCCCTTGCACACACCAGCATGTACAAACACATGTATTTACTCCCATACACAGATCTCCATGAGTGCACGCACAAACACTCACATGCACAGATCTATATCCATTATCCACAGATTCACATCCACTCTTGCATGCATAACTCCATACACATAGTTCTATACACACATGGATGATGTCCATGCAAACACACAAACATGCTCACATATAAGATGTTTTCAGCTGTGATCATAGCATGGAAATCTGTGCTGTCATGGCTGAATGCAGCCATCAGATGTTGGTCTGGACTGGAACCCGGATTTGCACAGGCCATATTGGCGTTTGGCCCAGGCTGTTCCTCAGGACCATTTCAGAGGAACAACCAGGGCTAAGTGCCACCAATAGATGATGGACTTGTAAAGTGGGCCGTCATGTTTGATGGCCCGTTTCATCTTACTCTGGTCTGGGTCTGTGATGCTTCTGGAAAGCCATGGGGGCCTCCTAGGTCACCCTGGCCATCCGTCAAGGGAGGGGGAGGTGGGCTGCTCCAAGCAGCACAGGGGCGAGGCTGTGCAGATGCACATCTCTGTGTTGCTCCACCCTCTCCCCACCCTGGCCTGCCATCAGTCTTGTTTGGTGCCTGGGTCGAATCCTTCCCAAAGTGAGGGCCTCACTCCAGGCCGGATTAAAGCATGACAGCGCTCAGTGCCATTATGTCTGAAATCACCCATAGTTCCATACATGCAGTTTTATATACACACGCAAAGATACACACACACACTCCCATGCATAGCTCTATACACATGCATATGCCGTGGCTGTGATGGCAGCAAAAAAGGGGTTCTTTGCTACCATCATAGCATCTGTGAAGTCACGTCCAGCTGAGCTTTTCTGGGTGGTGCAGAGTCTGGTCAATCCGGCCTCTCTCCGCCTGGAACTGGAATCTTCAAGTGCTCGTTGTGGGGCTACCCTTGGTGATGGTCCAGAGACTGCAGCTGGTGCAGAATGCGGCAGCTCACCTCTTTATGGGGAGGGGTCATCACGAGCACATTACACCAGTGCTCCATTCTCTGCACTGGCTGCCTATTGTCTTCCGGACCTGATTCAAGGTGTTGGTGTTGACCTATAAAGCCCTAAAGAGCCTGGGCCCCACTTATCTGCGGGAACGCCTCATGCCCCGGGCCGCGGTGTGGCCCCTGTGGTCAGCCAGGGACGCCCGACTTGAATTTCCCCGGGTTTCCTGGGTGGTGATGATGGGGAAGGCATTCTCGGTGGCCGCTCCTAGGCTGTGGAATTCACAATGGAGGCCTGCCTGGCCCCAGACCTCCCCTCTTTCCAGAGTCAGTGTAAGGCCTGACTGTTCTGCCAGACCTTTGGGGAAGGAGATGGGTAGGGTGGGATGGGGTTGGGGTTGGTCCACTTTTTAAATGATTTTTATATACATTTTATGTATTTGATTTTAATTATTGAATTGTTTTATATTTTTGACTTTCGTTGTGAGCTGCCCCGAGCTGCTGTTGTGAGCAGGAGGGAGCGGGCTAAAAATGGCTCAAAATAAATAAATAAAAATAAAATATTCTCACATGCACAGTTCCTTCCCACACATACACTAACATGCACAGCTCCCAATGTTCCTCAGCTCCGTACGCATACATGTAAACTCTCACATGCACACTTTCCCACCCAGCTCCATATACGCACACTCTCACATGCACAACTCCCCCCCCACACTCTCACATGCACAGTACAACTCCCGCACCACTCCACATATGCACACATACTGAGTGCACACACACACACACATCACACCTCCAGCAACATGCACAGTTCACGTACCCCACCCTGACACCTAGCCCCATGCCCTCTGCGTGTACACACACAAACTTACGGGAGTTGTGCAGAGGGCAGATACAGCAGTGGTGCAAGCAAGACAAGGGAGAGGCAGCCCAGCCATGTGGGGATAAAGAGTCTGCTCCGTTGCTGCATTAGGGACCTGCCAGTGCTGCTGCTGCTGCTATTGTGGTTGGATCTCCACATGTTTCTCCTCACCTCCTGGTGCAGTTGTGTAGGAGGATCTTTATAGAGCCCCTCAGCACAAGGAAATAGCTGAAGTTTGCCCTGCCATGCCAGGGTTCCCTTCTGTGGGAAACACAGCACCATTGTGGACTCTGAGCACTACCTGGTGATCGGTTTACCCTTATCCTTGCCACATGGACCTGCCTGCTGTCATTCTCATCGTAACCAAGCCAAGTACGTGCACTTGAGACCTCGCATCTTCATGAATGTTAGACCCCTTGTCTCTCCCTCTGTTCCCCTTCCTAAGTCTCTCCCCCAGCTCCTGTCTCTCAGATTGTAAGCCCTAGGGGCAGGGACTGTGTCTATTTTATTACTTTGTAAAGTGCCAGGTACACTGCTGGCGCTATATAAATGTTTGTTAATAATAATAATAATAATACCTGCTTCTGAGCACACACCCAGCCCAACCCAGGCTCCCAGTGATCTTCCCTCCCCAGCCACAGTCCAGGGCACACGGGCAGTGTCTGTACTCTCCTCTCCCAGCTTGGGGAGGGGGCATTGGATTGGGTTCTCCTTCACATGAACAATGAAGCTCTGGAACCCGCAAGCCAAATTCCCCCCTCCCCACCCTGCCACGCCAGCCCCATGCAAGTCAAGTCACCCGCTAGGGTCTACAAATGGCCATCCGTGTTGTTCACAGCTATCCTCTGATTGCTTCTGCTTAGTAGCTAAGAGCAATGTGCATCCATTTAACATCATGTTCTAGCCATAGGATAAAATGGGAACTTCAAAAGGTAATAACATAAAAAATGCAGCACAAATGCTCAAACTGTCAATGAAAAGCCAAAGTACAATCCACAAATGAATTTTCTAAGACGTCTACATTGAGACTCCGAAACTTCTAATCCCTTTAAAAGCAGCTTTCTTAGCTGTCTAAAAGTTTGTAAATGGCTCAGCTGTCAGTCTGAGACGTTATTACACTCCCATTGGCTAACATGGAAAAATCCAAACCTTATAAACTTAACTGCCAGACAGAAAAAAAGAAGAAGAAAAATTAGCACCAGAACACACCCTTGAGTTCCCTAACAACACTACATCTTACAATTCTTTTGGTAAAATACACTTTGAACCGGACACTCAATTATCTGAAACCAAAAGTAAAAGCATTTTTACTCTGATTTTCAAACCACTGTAACATTTTTGTTTTTAATCCACTCTGCATGAAATTTGGCCAGATTCTACCTCGCTTCCAAGAGATCCTATCTGCCAAATTGCAGGCAAAGAGGATAAATAGTGTCTATTTGTATAAGCAACAGAATGTTCATGCATTAAAGCAGAGAGGAGCAGCACCTACCGTTCCATAATACTGCTCCATCCTGGAAAAAACAATATTAGTTTAATGTTTGGCTCCACTTATTTATTAGTAGAAGCTTGTAGGTTTTGTTCAGAATCTCCTGATAAATGTTGTTAACCCTTTTCATTAATTCTAAATTTAAGATCCTACTTTGTTTTAATAAATTTAGTAGAGACTGGATTCAATGTCCCCTGGCTTCTCTGCTCCCCTGGAGCATCACAGCAGAGAAAAGCAGCACTCTACTAATGATGTCTAGAGAAACTCTGGCTCGAAACCTGAATTGTTTCTGGGGTTATCAGGAGGATGTGCCTGATGCAGGGAGCATTGCTGTCCCACTGGGGACACGAGTAGTACTGTTCCAGTAATAGCCTGGAACAGCGACACAGTGACATGATTATAAGAGTGCAAGGGAAGGCAAAGATTCTTTGTGCCCTCTCTCTGCATTCATGACCTTGTGCAGCACCAGTCACAATGTAGCTCTTGTGTCAGCTGGGATCCTACTGCTTCCTCATGACACTTCTCAGTTCCCTACCAAACAGTCACATGCCATGTGCTGACCTAAAAGCTTTTCAAAATAAATCTTGCCACGTCAAAATGAAAATAACTCAAAATAACTCAGAAGTTGTACAAGTGCATTTTTCCTGTTATAAGCTGCCACTGCTGCTGCTGTTGCTGTGTGTGAAATAGGGATATTGGTCTGAAATTTGGCAGATAAGATCACTTTTGTGAAGGGTAGACTCTGTCCAACTGTCACGCAAATGGGATGAAAAACAAAAAGGTTACGGTGGATTGAAAATCAGAGTAGAAAATTCCTCTGACAGGCTGCTTTGAAAATGAGTAGAAACTCCTTGGGGCCAAATAGGAGTTGAGGATGCTTAAGGGGTGTTCTCAGGATGGGGGAAAGGAAGAGGAGAGTCCAGAACATGGATGTATTATTTATTTTATTTTATTTTAAAAGGTTTATACCCTGCCCATCCTGCCACAGGCAGCTCTGGGCGGCTTACAATCAAAACAACAATCAAAACAATAAACCTAAAACACTCATAACAGGGAGGATTAAAATATCCCTCCCCCCCACAACCCACTCTCCCCCCCCATCCTCCTCACCAAAGGCCAGGTGGAACAGCCACGTTTTACAACAGTGTCGAAAAGAGGGGAGATCCGGGGTCAAACAGGCCTCCAATGGCAGGGAGTTCCACAGCCATGGAGTGTCAGCCACCGGGGCCACTTCTTGGCCCGGCAGCTGTCCCGGGAGAAGAGAGACCCCGCCCCCCCTTACCCACAACGAGGCCGAGACGCCGACTCCAACGGAGCCACCCCCCTCCGGAGGCTCCGAGGATGGAGGGAACATGGCAGGCGGCCCCAGAACCTCTCGGGATGTTGCGGAGCCCCGCCCCCCGTTGCGGCGCTCTGCGTGCCTCCAGGCACGCACAGGGGGCGGGGTTAGTGCTTCAATTGCCTCCCCTGAGGAACCAGCAACACTGGTGAACAGAGCTAGAACGCCTGGAGAGACTGGCCCCCCTGCAAGATAAGTGCTTGTTATTGTGACTGCTTAAGACTTGGGTTGTTAGCGTGTGTTTATCCTTCCCAGCCCCCTGCCCTATCCTGACCTTCTTTTCCTCGTGTATTTGTGAGCTCCTCCGTGTGTTTGGGTTTCAAGTGTCCTCCCTGCCACCCATGATTCCTTCTGGTGAGTGGGTGGTTGAGTGAGCCTGTGGGCTCGTGTGGGTGTCTCCCTCCCCTCCCTTGGGTCCAGATCTCTCCTCCCCCCGCTTGAACGTGCAAGCCCTGTAAACCTCTTCCGCCTGAACCTGGTCCCTGTGGAACCTGCACCCCCCTCACAGACCTTCCTCGCCTCTCCCCTTCTGTGTGAGCGCCGAGAGAGTGGGTCCCCTTCCTTGCCATACAGCTCTGTGTCCTATGATGATAGGGGTCCATATTCCTCGTGCGTGAGTACACGGATGGACCCACATACTATCCTGACGGGCTTCTTTCCTTCGCAGCGCCTGAGCAGAGCCCCCTGGTGTGCTAGAAGTGTGTGTGGTTGGCGTTTCTTCCCCTTCCTACCCCCTCCCACTGACAGGGGCAGCCACCGAAAAAGCCCTCCCTATTGTGCCCCCCCGACAAACTTGGGAGATTTCAAGGAAAGCACCCCCCCAATGACCACAGGGGCTGATCCAGGACTCGAGGGGTGAGGCGGTCCTGCAGTTAGGTTGGGCCAAGGTCGTTAAGGACTTTATAGGCAAGCACCAACACCTTGAATCAGTCCCGGAAGACTATAGGAAGCTGGTGCAGAGACCGAAGAACTGGTGTAATATGTTTCCGGTGACCCAATCCCACCAGGAGATGGGCCGCCGCATTCTGCATCAGCTGCAGTCTCCGAACCATCACCATTGGTAGCCCCACATAGAGCACGTTACAGTAGTCTATCCTAGAGGTGATGAAAGCATGGATAACAGTGGCCAGGTCAGAGTCCGAAACATACGCCGAAGCCGACACACCAGATGTAATTGGCGGAAGGAAATCCTTGCCACAGACTCCACCTGAGCATCCAAGCGGAGCTGTGAATCAAGGAGCACCTCCAGACTTCATACCTGGAAAACCAGCGAAGGGCAGACACCGTCAATGATTGATGGGGGCTGTCACCCCCATCACCTTACCCACCAGCATCACCTCCATCTTGTCAGGATTCAGCTTTAGTCAATTCACCCTCATCCAATCCCCCACAGCTGCCAGACACCCAGTAAGCACCAAGACTGCTGGACCTGGGTCCAGTGAAAAAGAGATAAAGCTGGGTGTCATCAATATGCTGACCACCTGACCACCTCGTCAAGCGACTGCATATACACGTTGAACAGGAGAGGGGACAAAACCGAACCCTGTGGGACTCCACATGAGAGGTCTTGGTATGATGAAAAATAATCCTCAAGCACCAATTGCGGAGTTCTTCCAGTCAAGAAGGAGCAGAACCAGTCAAAAACCATGCCGCCCACCCCCACCTGGTCCCACAGGCGCGTCACCAACATCTCATGGTCAACAGTGAGTGATTTCAGATGAGACGGGACGGCATTCGCCCTGTCCTGGAATCACCCAAATGATTCCCCACCAGCATCACTCCGGCACGTCCAACAGACGTGCTGGCTGATCCTGGTGGGGAATCGGGGAGGGGGCGGGGCCACACAGTGCAACGTGTGGCCGCTCGACCCCGCCCCCCCACGCTCCCCCGCTGCCCGCCCTCTGGGGAGACGGGCAGGCGCCGCGGCCAATGCGGCCGCAGCGCTCGCCTGAATTGACCACGACCCGTAATCCCGCTGAGGATTCCGGGCCATGGTTTCCATCCAGACGAGATGGGCCCCTTCATTGCAATGGGGAATCGCATTCACCAGGCGACCAGTGCCAGCCCCGCCGGTTCTGCCGATCGCGTGGTGAATGTGATTCCCTGCCGCGATTGACCGTGGCAAACATCTGGGGGGGAACTTCCGGTTCCCCAACAGACGTTACGGGACCATTCCCCACCACAGGGTATTGACTGTGGTTGAGCATGATCTCGTAACGTCTGAAAATACCCAGTATCAAAAGCAGCCAACAGATCTAATAGAATCAGCAGGGTTGAACGACCCTGATCTAATTCCCGGCATAGCTTGTTAACATCAGTACATCAGAACACTGTATGCCATCGGTACATCCCCTATCCTTGAGTGTATGCTTTCATCTTTGTAACCTTCTTTTGTGCTCACGCTTTCATTTTTTTAAAGGGCAGAGGCTGGATCCATGGGCCAGCTCAAGGATTTGGAAACGGGTCAAATGGAAGAGAGTGACAGGTTCCCCACCGTGTTCTAGTACAGCAGAGCTAGTCAGCACTGTCAGGAGTGGGTTTCTGACTCTTTCTTCCTCCCCTCTTAAAATGGAACACTGGCATGAGCAAGTAAAAAGCCAAGCTGCGAATTGGGGTGTGTGTGTGTGTGTGTGTGTGTGTGTGTGTGTGTGTGTGTGTATGCATGTTGGTTAGTTTTAAAAAAGTAGAAGGGCATTTGAGAGAGAGAGAGAGGGAGAGACATGGCTGCTGAGGAGACATCAGTACTGAGAAGGGACGGACTCCTTGTAATCGGGCAAGGGACCAGTACAAGGACAGTGGAAAGGCGTGATCGAGTAGCCTCTCTGTGAGCCAGGTGGAAGAGATCGGCTGGCAGAGTGGTCAGCAACGTGCTTTGGGGATAAAGACTGAGATGCTGGATGAAGTGGGACCCACCGTCATCATAATCACCATCAACAACAGTTCAGGGAGGACAGCGCTGTCAGCCACACTCTCATTACTGGCCTGGATATTGGTTTTGATGCAAGAAGCTTCCCAAGTTAATATAATTGAATCAGTTGTAATAGGCTGTGCTGCTGTGGGCCCTTTTAGACAAGTGAGATTTTAAACCCGTGACTCTTGGACACCTCCACCGGGGGGGGGGGGGGGGGGG
>QEPC01008309.1:6004089-6026842 GCA_003113815.1 Sphenodon punctatus | reverse complement strand
GGGGGGGGGAGGGGCTTTAGACGCTCCTGTGTGAACTGGAAGTTGCCCAGGTGCCATTAGAAACAGCGACGCCGGGCAAGTCCCGGGTGTTTTGAGATGTGGTGTAGTAATACCACAATAATCGAGGTCTGTACTACGCCACATCTCAAAACATCTGGGAGTCGCTCAGCGCCACTGGTTCTAATGGTGCCTGGGTGACTTCTGGTTCATGGAGGAGCATCTAAAGCCTCCCCGTGGAGGTGTCCAAGAGCCACGGGTTTAAATTGCGGTTTAAATCCTGCTTGTCTAAAAAGGCCCTAGTGTGATATATGGGCATCTCTGCCATCTCACTCCCTTTAGGAGTGGGGTTGTTCTGGGTAGGTGTTTATTCTTGGGGCTGGGCTACAAGGAATCATGGATGGTTCCACCTGCTCCTGCTGCACACAGACCTACTGGGCAATCCTCGCCAAGGATTTCCAACTTCAGTCACCCTGCAGTTTGGGCCCTGATCTTCCTTGGCTCCAGTCTGGTGGCTGTGGGACCCATTTATCCCTCAGTTCTTGTTCAAACCCAGGATGTGCCCAGTTCTCCAACTGGAATGGTTTTGGAAGGTTGCTGCATCAGCAGGCAGGGCCCCCTGTTCTTCCGGGTGCCTGCAGATGATGCAATCTCCCAGAAGCAGCATTGCTAGGCAACTCCACATCGTGCCCCCTAGTTCCCGCTGCTGTCTCTGCGAGCTCCAGCTCATAACTATCATGACTTTTTTAGCTCACCCTACATATTGTAGCGGCTTGACCACTGGTTCACCTGAGAATCGCGCAGCAATTTGGCATTAGAGCCTCCATGGTGGGCACCACACTAGTGGAGTTTTGCGCAGTGGTTTTGGAAGTGCTGCTGGTTTGGGTGAATGGAGGGCCTTCAGTGGGAGGGGTTTCCAAACTGCATAGGGGCAATTGATGGGAGCCATATCGCCATCATCTGCCCACTCCATTGCAAGGATGGCTACCTGAACCGGAATGGGTTATTTTTCATGGTTCTCAAGGCCATAGTGGACCGCTGTACCTGGTTCATGGATGTGCTAGCCAGGTGATCCAGGAAGAACCACAATGCCCACTTCTTCCATTAGTCCCTCTTCTTTGGCTGCACGTACACAAGAGATGTTTGACCCTCCACTGAAACATGTGTTGAGGGCATGCTTATGAGGCCTGTTTTCAGGGACCTTGCCTACCCCCTGAAGCCTTGGGTTATGAAGACATACACCATTACCCGCACCCTGGAGCAAAGGTACTTAAACTGGCAACTCAATGCCACCTGCTTTGATGAGGAGAGACCTTTCGGGCTATGAAAGCAGTGTTGTAGACCTATTGCCACCAGAACTGATTTCCAGATGGAGACTCTTTCCACTTTTAACTACCATCACCTGTGTTCTCCATAACATCTCCAAGACTGGAGGGGCTGCATTGGAGAACCCCCCATCAGTTAACTCCAGCAAGCCAGTGCCTCTGTTCCAGGACCTGGTGAGTGGAGCAGCGCATAGCTGGAGAGATCTGGGACACCTTGTGCTGGCCTGGCACATCAACTGCAGTGTTAGCACAAACACCCACTATGAGTGACCGTTTAATGAGCATCAGTGAACTGAACCAAACAATCTTTTTGTGATATCAATAAAGCCTTTAAAATCCTTCCTTTATGTCACTGTGTCTTCCTCTGGCCTATCCAGCTTCTCACCAGGACGGCATACTTTCGCTCCTTACCCGCCCTCCCCCCACCCCCTGCTATTTCCCACCAAGTGGCATTTCCCTATGTATTCCCTGTTGGCATTTGCAGATTAGCTGACTGAAGGCCTGTACTTTTGCATTTTCCTATTAGCATTCGCAGACTAGCGGGTCTGGGAATGGCAATAAGAAGTTCAGAGGCACAGGCATGTAACTGGCTACTATGGGTCACCCGCCCTCAAGTGCAAGTGCATTGCCAGCAGACTCACCACCTCTTGTTTTCAGTGTACCTGCCCCCCTTCCCACCCCCATCCCCCAAAGTGACTTTTCACTATGCAATACCACCATCCCCCAAGCCCCCAACCCCCAAATTTTCCTTTCTCAGAAGAAGCACAGAAACCAGGGATTATGAAAAATTAAAGAACTTTATTTAACAAATAAATAAGGAAAAAAAGAAAAGAACTTTATTTATTTTTTTAAAAACCCCAAACTTGCACCTGTTCCTTTTGGGAGCAACTGGGTGCACTTACTTGGGTGGTGGGACTGGTGGGGGGACATTTTCCCAATCCTACTCCTGCAGATCCAGCTGTGAAGGAGTACTTGTGAGAGGTGTGTGGGAATGATTTGGAGGGTGGGGGGAAGAGGAGTGCCTGGCCCAGGAACTGTTCCCTGGCATGAACACAGTGCTGAGAAGGTTCATGTGGTTTCCTTGGGGGGTGGGGTTGCTGGGGGAACCATAGTGGTTATTCAGGTTCCACATAGGGGGTGTAAACTGTCAATGAGGGGTAAGGAAATGGCACCTGCCCCTTGAGCAACAATGATTCGCAGTTGCGGTAGCAACATGCTCGAGCAGGGAGAACTGGAGCTGAACGGAACTGGAAAGGCTGCTCTGCATCTGTGCCCACATCCTGCTCATTTCCTTGTTCACCTTTTCAATCTCACTGTCCATCTGCTCAGACTGGTGCCAGAGGCAGGCCCAGTGTCTGTCCTCCCACTAGCAGTCTAGGTGGCCCTCAGCAACAAAGGCCTTGTGTTTTGCTGCACCAGTTGCCTATGGTCCCTGACCATGCTGGTAATGGCATCCCAGATCTTGTCCTTCTGACACATGGTCTCCCCAAGCAACTATCTTGCCAAATCCTCCCTGCACCACTGGTTGCAGACCTGCAGGTCCTGGTTCCATTGGGCACTTGTGCCTGGGGGTTCTGTCCACACCTGTTGCACTGGCAGACTTGTACCAAGGCAACAAGGAAAGCCATTACTTCACCCACTTTCTCACCCTGGTGCTTCAGGCTCCCACCTGCCCAATTTTGAGCCCTCTGCCCACCCAAAGGAAAGCAGGAACCTGGCCTGCGATGTGTCTCCCACAGTCAGAGGCGAAGTTGTTGTCCCAGATCTCAAGTCTTTGGCCCACTGCCAGCACTGGTTCATGTCCTGGTTATAAGTTCTGCAGTGACATTTGTGCTGAGATCTCCTGAACACTGGCTCATTCCTGTAGCACTTCACCAGGGCATATTGGACCTTCTGCTCCCCTCATAGAATGATGAAGACCGTGGTCTATTTCTTAGCCCAGGAACTGCAGTGTTGGTGGGTGGATCTGTAGGTACGAGTGACTGTGACTGAAAAGTGGAGGTAGCGGTGCTGATTGTTGCCTGGCTGTTGATATTAACCATGGCCCCGGTGATGGTAATCCTCTGTAAGTCATTCCTGAGAATGCAGCAGCTGGGAAACAGCAAGTGTTGGACATGTACTGATAACCAGGATGAGCTGGGAGAATGCATGTTTAAAAATGGCATTTTGGGCTCCTCAGGTGGATGTTACGTGCGCGCCAGTGACAGCAAGATAGAGAGAGGGGCTGAAAGTGGTCATTCCGCAGAACGCTTTAGGCTCTTCGCTCACAATTCTATGTTGCTGGAAGACCTGTATGCATGGAGGCGCTGCATGCAATATAATTGATGGCACATGAATATGTGGGCATGTAACGGTGGCGGTGCCCAGGGTAAGTCTCCCCAGGTTGCAGCCAAAAGAGTCACAGTCTTCACGGGGATTCAGCTCACTCAGGTCTTTATTTCCACAACACACCGTTACCTGGTCTATAACCAGTATCTCCACCATACAGCATCTCTCGGTAGCCTCGCTAATGCTGGGAAACAGCCCTCCAGCAACCCCAGCCCTATCTACCCCCGCCTAGCCAGGCAACAATGCAGTGGCTACTCACTGTTCCAGGCTCTTTCTCTCAGGTCGGCACTCCACTTCTCCCGGCCATCCTTGCTTATCTTCTTCAGCTTCTCCTCCAGGAGGGTTTCAGAACCATGACCAGCAGTCTTCAGGAGCTCCTCCCTCCTCCAGAGTCAGGCACAGAGTGGGCATGGTCAGTCCAGGCTGCCGGCCCTTAAAGGGCCAATATCCTTCCCCACTCTCCTTTATGTCTCCACTGTATTTTCACTTTGCCTGATGGGCTGCCTCTGCCAAGCCCTTATCCAATCTTTGTCCAGCCTACCGCTGGCACCCTCTGCTCTTAAAGGGGTAGCAGCCCGACAAGGCTGTACCCTGCTACAGGGTGCATGTTAGCCTGCATTCACCCACATGGCCACGTGCTCCAGGATGTTGTTGTGAGTGAGGCTGTATGTTGGTGGGTGGTAGCCACACGTGGCTGGTGGGGGCAAATACCTAATGAACGGGCAGGAAGGCACCCACTAGTGTGGGTTACTGTCTTATTCGTTAACACCTTCAGTCAAACTGCAAGCAGGAAAAGCCACTTCTACAGAAAAGGGTAGCTATAATGGACCTTGTGAAATGTTATTTCTCCAGGAACTGAGAAGAGTGATATTTCCCTGGGGAAATTATAGCAGATGAAGTACCAAGCAATTTCCTTGGTGAGGACTTTTGCTTTCGGAATCGAATAAGTTTGATAGAGTTCCCCAACTAGCTCCCTACTTGCAACATTGGTTGTAGTACCCTGGTAACTGTTCTTAGGACTGTGACCAGATATTCACTTATATCAATTATGTGAATCCACAGCCTGTGAACACTCAGCCTCTTCCTGAGAGGATGTGACAAAGATTTAAAAATAGAATCAATGGTTATACACTGTGAGAGTTTTTACGAGAAGCAGACGGGATCTGTCATAATCAGATGTATTTCTCAAAGCACAGAAATTTCCTGGAAAATGGCCAGAATGATTGTCTGCTCAGTTCTCTAAAACAATGCTCCAGACATGACGAAAACTTCCAGTGCCTGCAGTATGCACAACAATTTTAAAAGTGAGCCTCTGGGCAAAAGCTGATCATGGTCACCTAAATTATGACCTCAAACAATTTTTTCTACTTGCATCTCTAAGGAGAAGAACTGTAAGGTGAAATGGGTCTCCCTATGAAACAATTCTTGTAGGTACAGTGGCAAAAGGGGAATGCCATACTAACGATGGAAAAACACGATGGAAAACTTCTGGTAAATAGAACTGAAAGCTGAGTTACTGACTGGTTCAATGTTCCTCAACAGGTACTCTGATAGTGTACCTGTGCTCAACTCCTTTTGGAATGGAAGCATTTTTCTTGTAGTGCAAACTGTAAACGCTAGGGATGTGCGAATAGAACTGAGTTCAGAAATTCGGCTCGGTTCAAAAATCGAGTTCGGTTCGGAAGTTCGGTTCAGTCAACCGAACTAGTCGAGTTTAGTCAAATTCCAAACTTCCGAACTGAGTTCGTACGTTCAAATATGGTGTTTTAAGCTGTTTTTGGCCTTCTGAACTGGTTTGGATTTGACTGAACAGTTTGGTTGAATTCGAGTTCGGTTTGGAAGTTCGGTTCGGTTGACTGAACTAGTAGAGTTCAGTCTGAACTCCAAACTTCCGAACCACATTCGCACATTCCTAGTAAACGCGCTCACTCTGCACCTCAACAATTAAGTAGGTTGATTGTGATATCCAAGTCATGGGAAAAAAATCACTAACCTCTGTAACTTAGTGGACTGGTTTTTGTAATGGCTACTATTTGCGTGTTTGATCCCTTCCTGGACTGTTCCTACACAGCTCCTAATCACACCAAAATAATGCCAATGTTTCCACATGCATGGAAGGATATGCTGTTTGGGGCATGAGTGGACTCTGGGTGCTTTTAGACAAGCACCTCTTCACCCACTATCCACACACCTTCCACCCATGTTGCAGGGCACTCATAGGGCAGCCCTGCAGCCCTGCAACATGTATAATGGGTGGATGGTAGGTGCGTAGTGAGTGGGGAGGTGCTTGTCTAAAATCACCCTTAGGAGTGAGGAGGCAGAATTGGGATACGAGGTTCAGAGCAGAGGTCTAGGGTGTAAAGCAAGAAAAGGAGAAATAGTAGCAAAATAAAGACTGAAGAAGAGCAAGTCATTTCCCTCACCCTCAAAACGAAATCTGTTTTGAGAATGTATATGCACAGAACTCCTGGAAAGAATTTTTAACCTAATCTTCAACATCAGAAATTAATATTCACTTGCTAAAGACTAAGGTGGAGTGTGCCACACCAAGTCTATTAGTCTTGATATGTAGGCAAATGCTTTCTTGTAATTTGAGCCCATTATTTCTAGTCTTGCTTTCAGGGTCCAGAGAGAACTGGTCTTTGCCATCCTCTCTGTGACCACCCTTCAGGTAGTGGAAGACGGCTATCGTGTCTCCCCTTAGTCTTCTCTTCTCCAGGCTAAACATACCCAGCTCCTTCAACCTTTCCTCTGAGAATTTGGTTTCCAGACCCCTGACCATCTTTGTTGCCCTCCTCTGAACCCGTTCCAGTTTGTTGATGTCCTTCTAAAAGAGCACCACCTAGAACTGAACACAGTACTCCAGAATGGGGTCTGACCAGCACAGAATAGAGTTCAACTATTACTTTTTGTGATTTGGAAACGATGCTTCTGTTAATGCAGCCTAAAATTGCATTAGCCTTTTTTTTTTTTTCCAGCTGCATCACTTTGCTGACAGCTTGTGATCAACTACAATCCGCAGATTCTTTTCACATGTAATGCTGTCAAGCCAGGTATCCCCCATCCTGTATTTGTACATTTGATTTTTCTTAACCTAAATGCAGAACTTTACATTTATCTCTGTCGAACTTCATTTTGTTAGTTTCAGCCCATACATAAAATAGAAATAAAATCATATGCATAATATATAGGCACACAGGGCTTGTAATGCAGGGAGCTCTCAGGTGGGTCATCACGTGTCAGAAGCAGCAAACCTGCTCCCAGGACAGAGGAAGCAAGTCTGATTTACCTTTTGGAAGAGTGGAGATATGGGGAGTGTGTGTGTGTATGAGAGAGAGAGAGGACTGAGGGGAGATGTATTGTCCCTCTCACTCATACTCCCTCCCTCCCAAATCAACAAAAAGATTAAGCACGAGGCACCACTGCTTGTCAGCTTTTCACACAAATCCCATCCTCCTCCTGGGTTATTTTGCTAACAAAGTCCCTCTCCTGGGAAGCTTCTGCTTTTTGGTGGGTTCTGCCTTCCTAATTGCTAACCATCAAAGCGTATATACACCACTTCGCTATGTTGTCACTCTGCATTAAGCTGCACCCAGCAGTCCTGAAGGCACATACAGCCATTCTCATATAAGTCACTCAGCAATCATTACAATCCCAGTTAGGAGAAGATGAGTCTCCAGAACAGATGCACCTACTGTGACCCTTAAGGGACTCATTCACCTTGATGCATCACCTTCAAAGGCATCTCTGGCAATGGCAGCACCTCACAGATCAGAGTTCAGTGCTGCCATCAATATATCTTTTATTATGCAGACTCTTTACCAGTATGCTAGCACTGTTATCTCAGTGATTTGGTATCAGAAAGGCTAGCACCAGTGATTCATGTTATTATGAGTTATTTGCACCCTAGTAGTCACATGGCATGCTGCCATTCAGGAATTCATGGTTCCAATATTCCTCCAGAAGAACTCCTTGTTCTCCAGCTGGCAAAGAGCCAGTCCATGCTGTGGAAATAATGCACTTGATCTCCAAGAATGAGATTACCAACACCTGACACTACTGAACAAACCCAACTCATCTATTCTAACAGTTGCCTCACTGGCAGCCTCCATGGACACCTCTCATTATAATGCCATAATAAGGTCATAACAGCAGCCTCAAGGGAAGCCACTCACTATTCTTTCTTCAAGAGGTAATTATAGCAGCTGCAGAGGAAACCATTTGTTATGCCCTACTAGCCTAGAAATGCCAGTGGCAAGAACACAAAGCATTAGGTGTGCCCTCTTTGCCTATAGTATCAGGTCTGGAGAAAGTCCCCATTGACTTTGGTCAGGTCCCTGAGAGAAGAAGAGTTGTACCTCAAGAATTGTTTTTGAGGTCAGATGGGAGACAGCAGTGTTCCTCCCATTCTCCACCCTGCTTCCACCCTCCACATATAAAATAATGGGAACATCCCCTCTGTACAACCTAGGTATGCTATAATTATGAGGGGCTGGTCTAGTCCCACAGCTAGCTGACATCCTTCCATTAGTCACTTGGGGACCAGACAGGTGGCTAATTAGACCAAAAGGCTGCTGGTCAAGTGAAGTGACCAGAATCAGCAGGTCGAGTGACTGGAAGCCGGCTGAGAAAAGGCAGGGGAGATTAGCAGGTTGGAATGAGGTTCCATGCAGGAATCAGCTGTAGGTGGAATTCCCTGGAGAATAGCTAGGCACCAGGGAAGCTGCAGAGAGCCCTGGGAGCTCTTAGCCTGGTTAGGGCAACACTAAAGCTTGCAGGAGAGGCGGGAGGTGTGAGACAGTTGCCACCTTCTTTGAGACTTTGGTCCAAAGGGACTCATGACCCGTTGGATATGGCCACCCTGCCCCTTGGAGCATTGTGATGCAATAATGCTCTGAGGGAGGCAGGGCTATGTCAAAAAGAAGTGGGAGAGCTTCTTCATCCTACCCCTTTCCAGTGTAATCCCACCCCATGAAAAACTTTCCCTTGGTTATCCAGGAAATGCACTTGGATCTTGGAGATGAGGTCTCAAAATCTGGATGAGAGGTAGGGAGGCCTAGGAGCTGACAGCCTTGCAGCACTGGTGTGGGAGAGGGGCAAGAAGAACCTGATTGTTCTAGAGTGACCTCTCCAGTAGAGCAGGTCCATATGAACACTGCAGGGAATCATCTGGAGGGACCCCAGGAAGACAGTATCCCAGGGCGAGGGAGATGCATGGCAGAAAGATGCTGAGTGCCAAGGCAAGGGGAGACACAAACAAACATGGGGAAGGACCTTAGGGCCAAAGGCCATCTGTCATGGACCATCTTGTCATAAATGGGACTAGGGATAGTATCCTCTCAGGCAGATGCCCGAGGCCTATAGGGACTTCTGTCAAGCTATTCCCCAAGAACATTTGCTGGTAGATCGCTGGGAATTGAATTGCCTCCACAGGACAATACTTGAACAGCTGATAACATCCAGAAAGGCTGAGGAGGTGGCAAAATATGAGTCTGGGGTGATGCTCCTTAATTAAGGGCTGGGCCGTCTCTATTATAGCTGGATGTTCCACAATAACGTGGAGTAGAACCAAGAACACAGGGAAGAAAAAGACTGTATGTCCTTAGGGTGGACCTCTTCTTCTCAAGAGCACAGAAGCTCATTCTGGCTAAAAAGATATGGCTGGGCAACACATTAATTCTCAGAACATATCAGACTATAAGACCAGAGCAGTGTGTGCTCCCACAAAATCTATTGCAATTTCATGCAGAAGTGTCTACCAATGCAATGCTGCTATGAATAACTCTGTGCAACAATCAACACTTTCCTGATAATATATCAATCAATTCAAGGTAATTTAAAGTCAATTCATACTAGATGAAGTAATGAGATGTATAAAATAAGGCTCTGACCCATGCTGGACCTGATGTAGTTTTGAGGATCAGAGCCTAAATCTTGAGAGTTGGAGACAAGGTAGTTTAGATGCCATTTTTTATTTGTCTAAGTAGTGTTGGTGAGAGATTGCAAACGTTCAGCGTGTCCTCTGTCTACTTGTGAAATCTCATTTTAATGGCTGCACATGCCAGAATTATTACCACTGCACTTCAATGTCTTGCTGTAAGAGATTAATCCTTTGAGCTTTTTCTATTTCAAATGGTTCTGACTTCAGATAAACCCTGACTGACCTACCTTTAGAACCCTAAATGACTTGGGCAATGGGCCCTACATATCTGTGGGACCACCAGGTTTTGGATCAGCCCCTGCGGTCATCAGAGGGCACCCCTCTTGACGTCCCCCGTGTTCGTCGGATGGGGATGATGGAGAAGGCATTCTCGGTGGCCACTCCAAGGGTGTGGAATTCCCTCCCAGTGGAGGTTCGTCTGTCTCCGGACCTCTCCTCCTTCCAAAGACAATGAAAGACCTGGCTGTTTCGTCAGGCATTTGGCGAGAGAGTGGGTGGGTGTGGGCAGGGAAGGGGAGGGTGATATATTTTGTGGGATACTTATTTATTGTTTTATGAGATGTTGGTTTTTTATCTATGTTACCAATGTTTTTATTGTATTTTATGTGTTTTATGAAAATTGTAAGCCGTTCTGAGTAGGCAGGAGGGAGTGGGATATAAGCTTTAAATAAATAAATAAATAAATAAATAAATAAAATCATTCCCTTTCCCAAACTCCTGGACATTCTGGTGGTCCTCTGTCAGTATTCCATGTACATCTCTTGTAATGAGATTGCAAGACCCTGAAGCAATTGTTAAGATCACTGAGGAAAAATTTAAAATTGTGATTTTTAAGATTTGGAAACTAAGCAGAGCTTCCCCTCAGTGCTCACCCTGAACTCTCCCGTTGCTGTTGGGGGCTGGAATCTGGGGAGAACTCAAACCCCACCCCCCATGTGAGTTGGGGTTCCCTTGACCCCCAAGACTGTCATCACCCTTTCCCCCTGCTTGCAGGAGGGTAGGGGCGGGGCCAGGGATTCCCCCCCTGCAAGTCCTAAGCTGGGAGAGGAGCTGAAAGCGGGGCTGCTTTTGGCAGCGCCGTAGGCTGGGTGCTGAAGGGCCACTGCTTAAGGGCCCTTTGGCGAGGCCTTTGGCGAGGCCTTTTGGCAGGGACTTAGCGGCTGGTGGGGGTGGGGTTGGGGTCAGATGGATTGGGGGTTGAGAGATACGGGTAGTGGAGACACTCTTTTAAGGTTTGGTGGGGTTGGGGTCGGATGGATTGGGGGTTGAGAGATACGAGTAGTGGAGCTTTTAGTGATAGAGTTTTAGCTGATGGGGAGGGTTATTGTTTTGAGGGGTGTTGAGTAGGTTTTATTTAGTTTTATTAGGTGGTTTTTGGGGGGTGGGGGGTGTAAAGGGCTTGTTGTTTATTTTGGTGAGTCTTTGAGATGTTTTGGGATGCTTTGCCCCCCTAGTGAGAGTGGGGAACAATGGGACTGGGTTGGGGGGGGGGTGTCTTTCCTCTCAGGGAGGGAGGTTGTGTACCCTCCTGTGAGTTGGGGTATGGGAGGGTTGAAGGAATGGGGGTCTCCCTCGCTGACTTGGGTGTCTTGGGGGTGGGCCAGGGGAGGGTGTTCGCAGCCATTGGGGTTGTGACAGGCTGGGGGAATTATGGTCCTACCGGGAGGCTTGTTAGATCTGTGAGATGAGACAGGTGTTTGGTACCTGTCCCACTTAATGGCCCCCGGGCAGATGGTGAGGTGGTCATTGACCAGAGGACCCCTGGCCTAGGTTTGATTCTGTTCAATGTGAGGTCAGTGGCAAATAAGTCAACTATGGTCCAGGAGCCATAGATGTTTATATTTATCCTTAGTAGGGATAATGTGAAAGTGAACCTATTCATTTCAATGGGCAATGCAGAGCATATCGGTTCTTGCGCTGGAATTGGATTAATCTGAAGCAATAAAATTTGGTTAAATCAGATTAATCTGATTCTGATTTTTCCCAACCCTACTCCTTAGTAACTTCTATGACCTTCAGACAGTAATATTCCTCTTGCATACACTAAATGTCCTGGTCAAGGGAAGAATAGGAACTGCACAAAAGGATTCAATACCTGTGTGACTTTCTTATATAATAGTGTTCAGGGTAATGTTGAAAACAAAGCACTGAGGGGAAGATCTGCTTAGCTTCCAAACCTTAAAAATCATAATTTTAATTTTTTCTTGAATGATCTTGACAATTGCTTGCATACATTAAACCCTTATAGGCATTTTATCAGGATTAACCCACCCCCCGCCCCCTTCACTATACCATATTGTCTGTGTGGTGTTCTTAAAATTTTAGCCAATCTGTTCTGAAACTAGGAATCTCTGCTAAATTATGAGTGATACAGCAGCAACACACTAACACAGTGGGCATCCGTAGACGGATCTGAGGGTGAGCACCCTCAGATCTACTCTGGGGGTGCCCAGCCCCGCATCCCCTATGTGCAGCTCCACTTGCACTGGGTTTATATGGACCCAGCAGCTATAGTGGCCCACAGTCTGCCCGTGCAGGGCACCCCTCCCACAAAGCATAGAACTGTGGGCAAATCGCCCACCGCTGTAGGCTGCCGCCCGCAGCTCTATGTCATTACCCGGGGCAACTCCTGGCCAGGATTAGAACTTCAGCAGTTGCCCACAAGTAGGCGGACTGTAGTTCCACCTCCGACCAATGCCCCAGGTTTGGGTGGCTCGCTCCTCTGGTGGTGCTCTGGGATGTTACAAAGCACCGCTAGTGGGCGCTGCCAGCTCCACCTGCACATCAGATGGCCCACCTTTAGGCCAAGCCGTGGGTGCCATCCACATCTAAAAGCACCCTTTGTCTCTATTTTATAAATTACTACAAGGACATTGATACTGGAAACCTTATCTCCTTATGCTTACCACTCTCCGAGCACATTCCCACATACAGCAGACCAGCCCTTTTTCATTTGCCCCACATATTACCTTGAAGTGTGAAAGACTCTATTCACTTCTTTAACCATCCTTGCATTTGTTTTTTAAGCACATTGACGAGCTGCCAAAACCTACCTTTACAAAAGCGGGTTTGAAATGACCCGCATAAATCCTATTGTCAGAATGTTGGTGTCCACATGTCAGTTACACAGCGCCTCTTCCTGACTCTCGGCTCCACTCTGCTCCCCTCTCCGGGAGCCAAGAGCGGGGAAGCGAGGCGCTGTGTAACTGACATGATACTGACTAGGCTAGTCAGTATCATTACACAGCGCCTCGCTTCCCTGGCTCTCACTTCACGGAGAGGGGAGAGGAGCTGAGCCAAGTGAGGGCATGTGAAACTGACATGATACTGACTAGACTAGTCAGTATCATGTCAGTTACATCGTTGCTCCTCGCTTCCTCCTCTCCCCTCTCGGAGAGCTATGATACTGACTAGGCTAGTCAGTAGTAATGTGGGACTGTGAAAGGCACATTCTTTAAAATGGCTTGAATGCGCAAATTAAATGCTGCTGTGAATAAATGTAAGCGTATTTTGAAACTGACTGCATTTAGAAATACCAGCATTTTTGTGTGTGTGTGAATGCGCTCTCAGTTCCAACTGTTCAAACATCAAACAAGAATGGGAAGGAAAGACCCCAAAGAAATCTTTCAGTAAAAAGACATGGGTATGGATCATAATCACACTAGTATAATGGCTTGTATGCCATTGTACTTCTCTTAATAAAATAAGAATACTTTTGATAGAATTTACTTTAGAATAACAAATAAATCTTGTTAATTGTGATGAATTAAACCTATATGTGCAGATATGCTTAACCAATTCATCTCTTCACCAAGATGTAATTATGCATCTTTATGCACACAATTATGCAAATGTATGGATATATTTTATTCTGGATAATCACAGAGAGGCTTAGAGTCACAGAGCTGGAAGGTATTTCAAGGGTCATCTAGCCCAGCCTCCTGCACCACTGTGGGATCTGTCACACCCCAACCATCTGTACAGAAAAATCCTACCAATAGCTATAACTGAGCCCAAGAGCAGCTCCTTCAGTCCGCCGGGGGTGCCTTCTTGGAGGTCCCCCGTGTTAAGCGGGGGGGAGGGGGGCACAATGGAGAAGGCATTCTCGGTGGCCGTGCCACGCCTTTGGAACTCCCTCCTGGAGGAAGCTCGCCTGGCCCCGAGCCTTTTAACATTCCGGCGAGTTTGTAAAACCTGGCTGTTCGCCCAGGCCTTTGGGGAGGGTGGGTTAATGGGGTTTTATCACCCTACCCTTCCTTATTATTTTTTTGTAAATTTTTGCCCTCCCTGTTTTTGTAAGGTTTTTTATGATTGTTTTAATATTTTTAAAATCGTTTTAATTAAAAGTTGTTAGCCGCCTGAGTTGTTTGCAGGAGGGGCGGGATATAAATATTATTAAATAAATAAAATAAAAATAAGTAGAGACTGAGGCCTCCCAGAGCACACTGATGCCCAAAATAACAGAGTAGAACATTAGACCCTTTTGAAACTTGAAACCTTATTCTTCTCTCTTTAGCAGACTGATTTTCAAAAGTAGCAAGCATCTGCATCTGTCAAACAGGTTAGCAACACCCATCCTGCAGGGAAAGGCAAAAACCCTCAGAGTCAACTGTCAATGTGTCCAGAGAGAAAATTCCTTCCCGACCCCAAATATGGCAATCAGTTGGACCCTGAGCATGCACGCAGGCCCCACCAGCCAGGCACCTGATATACAATATAGAACCCAGGTTTCAGAATATCCAGACAATCCCAACCCCAGCTGCAGACTCCTTTGATGCTACAGGAAGAAAAAAAATAAAACCAACGTGGGGGTGGGGATTTCTTCCTGTACCATCAAATAAAAAACACCTCACAAATTATGTGTCATAAATTTATCCAACTCTTTTAAAGCTATTCAGATTCTTTGCTCCCACAACTCCCCCTGGAAGCTTATTCCAGTAGTTCACTGCTCTGATGAATAAACACCTTCTAATTTCCAATCTAAATTTATTTACAACCAGATTGTATCCATTAGTTCTTGTATCCACATGCTCACCTTTAGTTTGAACAAATCTTCCCCTTCTATTGTAGAATGCTGCATTATGTAGCATGCTGATGAAAAAATTGGGTACTTTTAACCTAAAGAAACTAAGATTAAGGGGGGGGGGGGGGGACATGACAGGAGTTTTCAAGTATCTAAAAGGATGCCTCAAAAAAAGATGGAGAACATTTCTTCACCACTGTCTCAAAAGGCAGGACAAGAGGGAATTGGCTTAAATGGCAGCAAAGTAGATTTTGTTTAACTTTCGGGGAAAACTTCCTAACTGAGAATTTTTGAACAATAGAAAAAGCTGTCCAGGGAGATTATGGAATCTCCTTCCTTTAAGGTTTTCAGAACCTGGCTAGACAAGCATCTCTCCACAATGCTGCAGAAAGGGATATCCTGTCACGGAGTGGGAGGTTGGACTAGATGACCTTTGAGGTTCTTCCAGTCCTAAGATTTTCAGGTAGCAATATTAAGGAGAAAAATTACAGCACCCTATAATAAACTCTCCCCCACTTCCCCACCACCTAGATTGTGATTATCTTGACCCTTACCCTCCTGGTTTGTAACCTGGCCCTTGGACATTTAAAAATCATTTAGGGTGCTGATTATGCGTTTGTTGCTGTGGAAATTAGAAATTAAGACAATTCTGGATGAGGGAAAGCACTGACAACAGGTACCTACATAAGTTAACTAATAACTATAGCAACTGTGAATAGCAACTCCCATTTATTCCAGGGACAAATGTGGATGCTTGTTACTTTTGAAAATCAGTCTGCTTAAGAAAGAAGAATAAGGCTGCAAGTTTCAAAGGGGTCTAAAAGAGATAAAAACCAAATTCACATTAAATTTCTATTGGAGTTTGGTACCTAAATGACTTATGGCCTAAACAGCTTATGGCCAAGCCCATGGAACACTTTCATTGGGCTGCCTAATTCTTTTGAAAATCCCAATTTCAGTACTGAAGACAGTAAAATTTGAAAACGATGACAATCCCAAAAAATTATTTATTTATTTATTTATTTATTGAAATTAATATTCCGCACACCTCCTGCCTCAGGCAGCTCGTGGTGGCTAACAAAGTTAAAAACATGAACGTAACAATATATATAAACATATAAATATATATAAAACATGAACATAATAATATAAAATCCAGGATTATAAACTGGAGCCAAAAGACCCCCCCCTCAAACCCAACCCCCCTCCCACTACCCATCCTCCTCCCCCCCCCCCCCCCCAAAACCCTGGCGGAACAACCAGGTCTTACACTGTCACTGGAAGTAGGGAAGATCCAAGGACAAATGAACCTTGACCGGGAGGGAGTTCCACAGCCTCGGAGCGCTGACTGAGAACACCCTCTCCATGGTCGCCACCTGTGCCACTCGGGGGACCCACAAGAGGGTGTTCTCACAGACCACAGGGGCCAATCCAGGACTCAGGTAGTGAGGCGCTCCCACAAGTAGGTAGGGCCCAGACCATGTAGGTCTTTATAGGTCAGTACCAACACCTTGAATTGGGACCAGAAGACCATAGGCAGGCAGTGCAATGAACGGAGCACTGGTGTCATATGCTCCCAGCAACCAGTCCTGGTGAGAAGACAGGCTGCCACGTTCTGCATCAGCTGCAGTCTCCAAACCATCACCAAGGGTAGCCCCACGTAGAGAGTGTTGCAGTAGTCTAGTCTTGAAGTGATGAAGGCGTGGTGGCCAGGTCAAAGTCTGAGATATATGGCCGAATCCAGCGTATCAAGTGAATTGACAAAAGGCACTCCTTGCCACTGCTGACACCTGGGCATTCAGGCGAAGTCGGGAGTTGAGAACCACCCCCACACTCTGAACCTGAGGGCCAGGGAGGGACAAACCCCATCAATGATGGGAGTCATCAACTCTCCCACCCCACCCACCAGCATCACCTCCATCTTGTCAGGATTCAGCTTCAGATGCCTCGCCCTCATCCAGTCCCCCACAGCTGTATTACTGTCATACTATTGTATTACAGTTTGTATGAACAGTTTGCTTTTAAATTCTAGATCTGGATTGTATTCCTTCTGTGTCTAATGAAACATAAAAACTGCATCTTTTAGGACCATGCACCATTTATTCTGTAGGCAGGTACATAAACATACTACATGGATGTACTACATACGGACATTGAGAAGAACCTGCAAAAAACAAACAAACAAACAAACAAACAACCCCACAGTACCCTTTGTTGTACAATATAATAAGAAAAGCCATTGAATATGCTGGGATAGAGACGCTAATGTTGCTACTGATGGAGAGGATAAAGACAAATATTCCAAACTGGTACAAATTTATAAGGTTGTTGTAGCAGTATTTGATGCACATTTCATTGTATTAAATTTCCATATCTTCCAACATTTCCAGCAGCCAGAGGATCAAGTCACACCCCCTCAATGAATAAGTATGGTTCTCAGTAAATAAGCTCCACCCCTCTCACACTTACATGGATAGGGTGGCCAGATATGTAAATTGTAGAGGACACATGAGAAATACAGGTTGCAGGGCTACATTGGCTCCAGTTCAGCCCTGAAACCTGTAAGTGTCCTCTAAAATTTGCATATCTGGCCACTTTATACATGGGTGCATGCACACAGCTCCCAAATTTTCAAATGTATAAAGAGAGGCAGAAGCTCTCCTGCATATAATTCCATCATCTCCCCAAGGTCATCTCAAGTGTTTTCCTGGGAAACAACCAGAAAAAGAGGTGCCTGAGGTTGAATACCATTTATTAGTCTCTCTCTCTCTCCAGAAAGAGGGGCTTTAACCCCTGAAAGAGGAAGCGGGATGATTCAGTGCCCAAAGAGGGACTGTTCTTCCTAAAGGACTTTTAGGAGGTATGAATTTCATCTGTACTTTCTTCTATTCTGCTCCATGTCTGTATAGATAGGTCATTTTTCATTTTCTGTCTATATAACTCACATTACATTCCTCTTTCCACTAGGTCATATTTTTATTTGGGAATACTTAATCCCTGTTAATTTGTGTTATTTGGATATATATTAGGCTATAATTGATGACATTACATTTTATTGTAATAACAAAGGCAGTTTCACATAACTCTAGATTTTTAAAGCCAAAAGAATTATATATAGACTTCCTGTTTTCTTTGTGTATTTAATTCCCTGTACTTTGCTATGAAGATTTACCTTACAACAGTCCTCCATTTCAACCACTAAATTCCTTGTAGCCAACAGAACAATGAGTGGGAGTACTATTAGATGTAATCCGGTTGGATTTTCTATGCCTTGCTCTTAAAATAATTTAACAAAATGTCTTGCTCTTTTGTAAATCCCAAACTTGCCCTTTGAAGGACCCTGTGAGGTCCGAACGCTTGCATACATCTACCAACTGTAGTTGGTCCAATAAAAAATATCACTTTACTGTTTTGTCTCTATTGCTCTTAAAGAGGTCCTCTGTTTCCCAGAAGGAAATACCTCCCACACATTTCAAAGCTTTTTGCAAACACCAGAACTGTTACATTGCACATCTCATAATATGTAGGGATGGGCGAACGCGGTTCGGTAGTTCGGTGTTCGGCCCGAACTCGGCCTGTTCGGACAACCGAACACGAACACGAACACGAACGCACCGAACGGACCGAACACCGAACACCGAACACCGAAATGGCGAACACACCGAACCGAACCGAACACCGAACTACGAAATGGCCGAACACACCGAACGGAACCGAACACCGAACTACGAAATGGCCGAACAGTTCGTTCAATTCGAATCGCGTTCGGTTGTGTTCGGGTGGCTAAAACATGGTCTTCTGTCAGGTCACTGGAAGGCCAAATGTAGCAGGGAGGGGGAAGTCATTTGACTCAGCTAGGAGCAGACTTCCAGGCACCAGGGGTGGAGGGTGGAGAGTGGCTTGGAGTAGCAGCCAGCCTGATGAATCACCATCTCTTTTCGCCTCAGACCACTGGCTTGGCAGTCTATGATTGGCCACGGGCTAGGCTGCACGGAGCCAATGGGGCTGATTTGAGGCGGGCGCAGCAAGAAACAAAACTGTCTGCCTCCCCCCTTCCCAATACCTTCTGAGCTAGTCACTGTTTTGTCAGCAGGCGTTTCAGAAGGCTCCCTCACCCAGCATTTTCCAGCTCCCCAATCCATTGCCATCCTCCTCCTATTTCACCCATCCAACCCATCTACCCCCATATTCTCATTTATTTACATTAGCTTTGATAGATTTAGTTGTTATTTTTTGTTTTTATCCCTCCCTGTGTTCAATCTTCAATCTTCCTCCTTCCCTCCCCCCTCCATTGAATATTCCCTCCCCATTCCCTTCCCCTGTTTTTTTGATTCATTAGAGTAGTAGTATATATTATTAATTTATAGATTGATTTAGGTTTCATTTCAGTTTTGTACCCCTCCTTGTCTTGTTTGTGATTGCCCCCCTAACCCCCATCCCATATATTCAATTCATAGGTAGATAGATAGGATTAGGTCGATACATTTTTGTTTGAGTAGTTTAGTTTAAGGTTTACTGATAGAGTGAGTTTACTGTTTTCTGTGATTCAGCTTTAGGGTTTGTTGGAGTTATTCATAGCATTTAGAATACATTTATTAGTTAGGTAGTTAGTTAGTTATTAGTGTAGATATAGAGATATAAATATTTGATAAAAAAATTCAATAAATTTTTTTTAAAAAATTATATATTAAAAAACATTGTTTTTTTCGGGCCGAACGGCCGAACGCGAACGCGCGAACCACCCGAACACCGAACGACCGAACACGAACGCACAACCCGATGGCGAACGAACCGAACGGCCGAACACGAACGTACGACCTGCCCGAACAACCGAACACGAACGGCCGACACACGAACGGCCGAACCGAACGGGCGAACACGAACGCGAGGTACGACCGAACGACCGAACACGAACACACGAACCGAACGCGGCCGAACCGAACGGCCGAACGCGAACACACGAACCGATCGCAGCCGAACCGAACGGCCGAACACGAACCGCGATCTGTTCGCCCATGCCTAATAATATGTAGTCAATGGGGCCTTTTTTGAACTATGGTTTGACTAGTGAGTGCCAGGTTTGGCTCTAAACCTATTTGTGTCCTCTCACAGCTTCATTGTGAGGCATTAGATGTCAAAACACTTTCTGGATTATTAACAGCAGGTAAGGGGAGCAGTCCTGCTCCCCACTCACAGGACTGGTTTATAGAGGTTAAGATCAGAAGGGACCTTTTTGATGATTGAAACTCACCATCTGCATAGAACATCACCCAGTAATTTCTGAATCAAATTCAGTAATTTTGTGGTGGAACTGGAACATAACTTTCAAAAAGACACCCAATCTCAGACCTTCCATCTTGCACCAGTATAGTCGGTATTATGGAATGTTGCCTGGCAGAAACCATGCCGCAGTTATTAGCTATGTAAGTGATTAGAACGTTTAAAAATAAAGTGGTTATTGACTTCCTAATCTCCCTGAGATTGAGAAACTCCTACAGTTTTGGAAGAATCTGAGTACAGTAAAACCTTATATTTCCAAACACCTCAGGGTATTTGCTTTTTGTCCAGATTAGAAAGGTGTCTGGATATGGGAAGTAGTGTAGAAAGAGTGTGGTTGTGGTGGTGGCCCAAATATGAGAGAGACAAGAAACAGAGTAGTTAAGGTAGTACCTTTTCTTGGACCACTTCTGTTGGTGAGAGGGCAAGCTTTGGGGATTCACAAATCTTTCTTCAGGTGTTAAGAGCCCCAAAGGGGGCAGGGCAACGGCCGGCGGGCACAGCACAGAGGCGAAGGGACGTCGGGGAACACCCCTCCATGGGCGGAGGAAGAAGCAGAGTTCTCAGACCCACTCAGGGCCGTGGGGGCGGAGCCCCAACAGGTGCCTCCGGTATGTTGCACCTCTCCGCACAGCTACGTGTGCAGGGAGGCATGGCCGGCCCTATTTAAGGGCAAACAGAAGAACACAGCGCTGTGTGACTGGCCCCCTGTGTGCATTTGGAAGCATCCAGCTAAGCTAAGTACTGTGTGTGCGTGTGTCCAGGTGTGAGTGAGTGCGTGTGGGGGGCGTAGGGAGAGGAGCGTGTGGTGCGTGGAAGGGGTAAAAATGATGAGTGACTGGGTGGGTGGAAGAGTGATTAGGATAATTCTAGGGCACAAGACAATTAGTGGTGTGATTGGGGCTAAAGGGGTGTGTGACACTGTGGGTGCATCCCCTATTCCTCTCCTCCCTCCTCTGTTGGGGTTCCCTCTCCTGTGTGTGTGGCAGTGGATGGGCGCTGCGGGGTTCCTCCCTCGTGTACCTGAGGCCTAGACCCCTGTTCCTTCACTTGCTCCCTGCACCAATTCCTCCCCTGGGCACGGTGGAGGTGTGGATACTTGTGAGAATATCTGGTGTGTGGAAGAGTTACAGAGCATGGAGGCACTCCACTCTGGGCCTTGCTGATTCTTCCCCCTATGATGATTTGGCCTCTTCCCGGTTGGGAAACAAAGGGCCACCTAAGATCCACAGGGGTTGTTTTTCCCTTCGTAAACGAGTGGAGACCTGAGTGTTGTTGAAAGCACGTGTGAGTGGGCCGGTCAAACGGGCTTTCTGGGTCCACGGGTCCCCTTGGGATCATCCCAACCCTAACATCAGGTGAAAGTCAGAACTGAAACTGAGAAACATAGGCTAGGCTTGACTAACCCATGATCATCATTTAAATAGAATAGGCTGTTGGTAGGTAGTGGATCTGGAAGGTAGCTGTTAGAAAAGAAAAAGTCATTAGCAATTACTCTTAAGAAGCGATTGCTCTTAAATTGCTCCAAATGCATGGAAAGTTATAAGAATAAACTAGAGCAGAAACTTGGTCCTCAGAAAACTTCAGAATCCACTGGGGATTCCATTCCTTGGTTCCAAATTTCTGAAGTTCTGAGTACCAAGGTCAGTCCTTGGAAAACTTTTGAAAACTTCAGAAGCCTCCATCGAGTGCTGGCGCCATTGCGCATGTGACTGGAGTGATCCAGACGGTTGATGCCCTAGCTTCTCTGAGCTAGGAAATTAAACTTAGTGCCATATTTGGTAAGAGGGGGGTATGAAAGGGGACAGTTGAGTGATGGAGAAGCCAGATGGCAAGTTTTGATTGACTGTCAGGGGCAAAATAAAAGTGGCTGTACAACCATTTTTCATTCTGTTTGGTGAATTTGGCTGTGTGCGCTACACTGCTGATTCTGTAAGTAATTGGCTGGGGAGGAGAGGTGCCTGGCATGTCATGTCATGGCATGGCCTTCCTATAGAGGCAAAGTTGAGGGATGGGGGGTTAGTTATTTCTACCATGCCATGATTTAAAAAAAAATAATAATTGGGTGTCACGCTGCTGCTGCCTGCTGCTTGGCATCATGTCGGCCAGAGGGATCTCTGCCTTGCTCTACTTCCCCTTTCTTGGGCTGTCCAAGTTACCAGTGCCACACCAATGCCATGCCTTTTTAAAAAATAAGCAGGTGCCACTGCTGCCCGCTGCTTGCACTGCTTGGCAGCATGGTGGCCAGAGGGATCTGCCTACCTCCACTGCCCCTGGCCTGGGCTGTCCATATACTAGGGGCAATGCTGGCGGATACCACCAGTGCCAAATATACTTAAAGTTAGGGATGGGCGAACACATCGCGGTTTGGGTTTGGCCGTTCATTTTGGTCTTGTTCGGTTCGCCTATTTGGTTGGACTGTTCGGTTCGGTCACTGTGTTCGGGTTTGGCCATTTGGTTCGGTCGTGTTCTGTTCTGTTCTGTTCGGCCGTTCGTAAAAAGGCTCTCTGTGCGAGGAATGATGCCCCCAGACCCATGACAGTGGGTGCAGGGACTAGAGTGGCAGCTTCTGGGTATTGGCCCCAGCCCTCCCTGCCTGTAACTTGCCCAAAGAACCCTGATGACGGGTCCTGGGACTGGAGTGGCTGTTTCTTGGTGCAGTGGAATGACATCGCCTCTGTGCGAAGAATGATGGCCCGACCCATGACGCTGGGTCCTGGGGCTAGAGTGACAACTTCTAGGTATTGACCACAGCCCTCCCTGCCTATAACCTGGCCCCAGACCCATGATGGTGGGTCCTGGGGCTGGAGTGGCTGTTACTTTATATATATATATATATATATATATATATATATATATATA
>QEPC01008309.1:5990397-6003967 GCA_003113815.1 Sphenodon punctatus | reverse complement strand
GTGTGTGTGTGTGTGTGTGTGTATATATATATATACACACACACACACACATACACTAAATCTAACTGCTATTAACTATTCTAAAACCTATTGAACTAAATGGAATATCCTAATAATTAACTACAAAGGTCTTGTCCTACAAACACACTGTATCTCTATCTATCTCTATAACTAAGCTAACTACTATGTATACCTATCTAGTAACTATCTATCTAATAACTATCTATCTATCTATACAATATTACACAGGGGGAAACACAAAGACCCTTTGCTACCCTCATAACGTCTGCAAAATCCCGTCCGGCGAGCTGTTCTGGGTTGTACGGGGGCTGGTCAGTGCGGCTTCCCTCAACCCTGGAGTTGAGTCATCATCTGCCTGCTGTGACCTTTTTGCAGATGATTTTGCTGAGAAAATTGCTTGTATTCACCAAGACCTTGATGTTGCATTTAATACAGTGGAGGAGGTAGAGGTGGTAGGGACCCCGCCTTGTCCAATTTTGTGGGATCAGTTTCAGTCAGTGGCACCAGCTAATGTGGTGGGGGTGCTGGGGGCTATTCGAGCCACCTCTTGTGAATTAGATCCGGGTCTGTTCTGGCTGATTAAGACCTGCCGGGAGACAATGGGGCCGTTGCTGGCTGGGGTGGTCAATGCCTCCCTGCGGAAGGGTAGAGTGCCGGCCTGCCTCAAAGAGGCAGTGGTACGGCCTCTGCTCAAGAAACCATCACTTGACATTGACTCCCCCGCCAGCTACCGGCCTGTCTCTAAGCTTCCCTTTTTCGGGAAGGTTATTGACCGGGTAGTGGCTCAGCAGCTCCAAGGGCACCTTGACCGCATCAGTTATCTGGATCCCTCGCAGTCTGGCTTTCATCTGGGGCATGGCACTGAGACAGCATTAGTGGCTTTGGTCGATGATCTGCGCCGTGAAAAGGATAAGGGTCGATCGACCCTTTTGGTCCTGTTAGATCTGTTGGCTGCATTTGATACCGTTGACCATGAGATGTTGGTGACGCATCTGCGGGACAGTGCGGGGGCGGGTGGGATCATTCTTGAATGGTTCCGTCCATTCCTGACAGGGAGAACTCAGCGGATGGTGCTTAGTGACTATTTTTTTATCTCACTGGGACCTCCCGTGTGGGGTCCCACAGGTTCTGTTTTGTCCGCTCTCCTGTTCAACGTGTACATGCAGCCACTCAGTGAGGTGATCGGGGGTACGGGGTGAGGTGTCATCAGTATGTGGATGACACACAACAGTACCTCTCATTTTCAACCGACCCAGGCCTGACTGTCTTGGTGCTTACCCAGTGTCTGGCAGCTGTGGGGGACTGGATGAGGGCTAATTGACTGCGACTGAATCCTGACAAGACAGAGGTGATGTTAGTGGGTAAGTCGGTGGAGATGGCAACCCCCTCAGTTGGGGGGGTTTGCCCTCCACTGACTTTCCAGTTATGGAACCTGGGGGTGCTCCTCGATGCGCAGCTCTGCCTGGATCTCCAGGTGGAGGCTGTGGTGAGGAATGCCTTCCGCCAGTTACATCTAGTGTGGAGGCTTCGGTCGCTGGTTTCGGTTTTGGATCTGGCCACGATCATCCATGCTTTTATTACCTCTCAGTTAGACTACTGTAACGCGCTCTATGTGGGGCTACCTATGGTGACGGCTCAGAAGCTGCAGCTGGTGCAGAATGTGGTGGCCCGGCTCCTGGTGGGGCTGGGCCGCCAAGAGCACATTACACCAGTGCTCCGAGCTCTGCACTGACTGCCAATAGTCTTCTGGGCCCAATTCAAAGTGTTGGTTTTGACCTATAAAGCCTTACACGGTCTGGTCCCTGCCTATCTGCGAGAGCACCTCACTCAGGTTCTGGACTGGCCCCTGCGGTCATCTGGGAGTGCCCTGTTGGAGGTCCCTCGGGTCTCCTGGGGGGCCACAGAAGACAGGGCGTTCTCAGTCGTCGCACTGTGCCTCTGGAACTTCCTCCCGGTAGGGGCCCATCTGGCCCCTGATCTCCTGAGTTTCCGTAGGAACTGTAAGACCTGGCTGTTCCGCCAGGCGTTTGGCGGGGAGAAGGGTGAGGGTGGTGGGTAGTGGTTGGGTTTTTGTGTCTCCTCATTTTTATTGCTGTTTTTAGTATTTGGTATTTAATGTTTTATATATTTTATTGTATTTTTATTGATGATTTTGTTAGCCACCCTGGGCTGCCTGTGGCAGGAAGGGCGGGATAAAAATGTTTTAAATAAATAAATAATTCATCCAAAGTCTGTGTTCTGTTCAAACCTGTGTCTGATTCTTGTTGTGCCTCGCTAATCCTCCTATAGCCCTGTATCCTGCTATGTCCTGTGTCTCTTTCCCTGACCCTGCATACTCTTCTGGTTTCTCATCTCCTTGTCTCTTCAAGCTCTGGTTTCCCAGCTCCCAGTCCCTCCAAGCTGTGGTTCCTTGTTCCTTTTCCTTGACCTCAATGATGAGCCATAAGCTCTCTTAGGCCAGCTTGTCTGGTTCTCATAATGAGCATTAAGTCTCCCTGATATCAGAGAGCGGCTGAGAGGTTTCCCTTACCTAATTGTTACCCTTCCTAGGTCCTTCGTGGACTCCAACCCCTGTCCCCTAACACTGCTGGGTTTATTTTTTTCTATTATTTCTGCAAGCAGTTGCACTTTTGTGGGTTTGTCTTCTTGAGTGATTGTCTCTGCTCTTGCTAGCCTGCTTTTCTGGACACTGTTTGGTTCGCATAATGACTTAGATTCTGAAGTTGTGAGCTCCAGGGATTTTGGAGGTCCAGAGTTCCAAATTCTGGGTTCTCGGACAAAGTTCTGAAGTTCTGCTGAGTACCCAGATCAGGTACTTGGAACTTCGGAACTCGTTCTGAGTATTTGGGTGGCCTATTTGGTGCAGCCCTGGAATAAACAGCAGACCATATGTTACATACTCATGTATTTAGTCCATTGATCCGTTATCGCAGAGTTATGAACTTTGAGCTTTAAGTTATTGATAAAGCTATGGCAAGCAAGCTGGTTACATGGTTGTGTAATTGATACTTGTGCTTAGTTAGAGCAGTGCTAACTAGTTGGCACTTGGCAGTAGGCTGAATTGACATGAAAACCTTCCTGGAAGTAGGTTGTTGTACTTTGCAAAGTGAATGAAAAATATCCTAGCCTGGGTCCAAACATACAATTGTACTTGTAGTACAGCAGTGTATGGCTAAATTCAGAGAAGGTGGTATGATCTTAAATACAGGGGAAAAGACAGACAAGAGAGAACTACCAATTTGTCTTATTCAGTTCATTCAATACAGATGTATTTGGGTGTTACCAGACGAGATGCTACCCCACATGACCACCCATGAGCCACAGATCCACCCATCTGAAGGTGGAGCAACTGATTGCATGCTTCCATGAGCTCCTCCTCAGCCACTTGTGAAATAATTCCAGGAAATCCAGAGTGAGCCATGCAGGGGAAGTCAAATGTGCAGTGGGTGTGTGTGGCCAAAGTTGCCATGCTGGGAGCTGCCTGTTTGGGTGTTTTTAGACAAGTGCTTCCCCCACCCCGTTACCCCCATCATGCAACTTGCAGGGTTGCATTGATGCCCTATGCGGCCCTGCAACATGCATGATGAGCGGGGAGGCGCTTGTCTAAAAACACCATTTGGTTCACTCCCTCTGATTTCCACATATGGGGGTGCTCTGTGGAAGAGCCATGCAGAAGGCACGGACTCCCCCGCCCCCCCAGTTGTCTTGGTCACCTGAAAACACCTTGTTTAAGAGAATGGAGTGGTGCTGGAGAAATACTCAAATATATTGTCTGTCCATAGCTGAAAACCACTGCTCTCTCTGTCACAATCTAATTTCCTGAAGTTATTGTAAAGGTTCATTATGATTGGCTTAAGAAACACTTCCTCCTTTTGCAAAGTTCCATTTTGTCCCAGTGTCTGTCCACAATTTGGCCAGTGTTAACATTCATTATTCATAGACTGCAGATTGTGCAGGATTGTCAGAACACTCATTGGGTTCTGACCCAAGAGCACTACTCTTCAGAAAGAGTTCAGGGACTAAAGCTAATTATCCCCTAGTTTGCTCTCTAGTTTGCTCTCTAATAACATTATTATTCCCACTTCCACGTCTACCATGAGTAATTCATAACCCACTTTGGAATCTTCTGTTTGGCAAATGATAAGACAAGGTTTATAAATGCAAAAGCATACACTCTATGGGAGACTATAGCAGTATTAAACCATAGTCTACGTCTCACGAGTGCTAGAGTGAAAAATAACTGAGTTCTTTTGTACGTATTTTTCTTTACTGAATTATAGTATTCAGAAATTTGAAGGGATATTGATCACCAGTGTTGCCATGGGAGTTGTAGTAATCAATAAGAGTTGTAATTGCTCAGCACTTCTGTGACAGCATCTTCTTGGTACTCTTTGAAGTTATGAATTATATAATTCATATCTTAAACTATGCATCTCCTTTTAAAAATGAAACTGTTTCTAAATCATTTGGCCACAACAACCACAAAACATCTATATAGTAACACATTTTAATCACATCTACCTTTAAATCTGAAGTATTTTGGAAGCCTAAGGACTCACTCTGGCCTTCAAGTCTTTGGGAGCGGGTGGGTTAAAATCAAAATAAAAAAATAGTAAAATGCTCTGCTGGTGCAAGTCCCATTGACTTGATTGGGCTGTCCCTCAGTTAAAGGAAAGATTTAAACATTTTCAGTTTACACTGTAAAGGGGAGGGCTAAGCAGGAAGTTCACTTACTGAACATCTAATCAAAAATTTATGATAGAAGTTTTATGGCCATAATTTCTTGATGTGGATTAACAAGCACTTGTAAAGAAGAGGTGTACTGTTTCCAGTATTGATAGATCTTACTTGCATCCTGCCTCTAGAGCCAAGAGTTTATTTGGTTTAGTTCAGCAATCATCTGAAGCTGTATTGTTCAGCAATGATATACTTGAACTTTCAATGCATGTTCCAGCCAGAGGCTCTTAATAAGAGGTATTTGATTTGAAGTAGCTAGATGTGTGTGGGAAAGAGGGCATATTGCATTTGTCAACTTTGCTAGTCTTCCATTTGAGAGAGGATTGTGTGTGTGTGTGGAGGGGTGGGGAGCATCTGCTAGCCTCCCTTGCACATTACATCAGAATTTAGACCATTTCATGCAATAGACTGTCAGAAGGTGAATGCTCCCAGGAACACAATGTGCTATTATTTTGCCATACAAAAGCACATGTTGCACTGTTCACTGTTGGGGGAAAATGAGGTGGTTCTGCTTAAAAAAACAACAGCAACAAACAGAGTTGCATTGGATGTAAACATGAGTAGTGCTGCTAGCTTGAGTGACCGATTTTTATTTTAAAAATCCTCACATTGATTACTCTTCTAGGGAATACAACACTGAACATGTACAGACATTTGTCCAGAAGGCAGCATTTGTACACACGCATTCTTGATCCACAGCTTCCCCCTTTTACTATTACAGAATAAAATACAGTGTATTGTTCAATAAGAGGACTATTGGCACAGCTTTTATTTCAGCAGTCTGACCACTTCCACTCAAAAGCTGGTGCACTGAATGCTATTAAACTTACTGCACTGAGAAACCGATCACTAGTACAGCTGATCTTATCTACGAGGCCATTGAATCTACTATCACTTGCTAGAGTCTGACACATAGATTTAAAATGACCATAATCAATGGAGTTACAACTGTATCCATTCAGCTTGGCACTTTATTGAAGTTCCGCCATTTTGGAACGCTTATTTCTTTAGAGAAGTGGAAGGGAAACATCAATATCCTAACAGGATCCTGCACTGCATTTTTCTGCTACTGTTGATATTGCTTTGAGCTGTGTATGTTTGTGGTATCATTATATGGATGGTTCATGAGGTGGGAGTGAAGGTGGTGCTGGTAAGAGTTCAACCATCCATTGTTGTACTTGCTCTTTTCTTGTCACCAGCATGATCTTCTTCCTACTCCCCTTTTTTACCCAAATTCATATTCACTTTCTTCTCGATGTTCTCCATATCTCTAGCTTAGGTTGACATCTATCCCACCCTGATCCTCCTTCCATGCTAGAGGTTGAAGCAATGCTCCAACCTCTCTATCCGATGCACCTTTCATAGGCCTTTTTTACACGTGATGGGCATACTCATGCCCACGCAGATCCGCTGCATGGGTGTGCGTGGGTGCTGCCCATGTAAATCCCATGGTGGGTGCGTATGCATGTATGATCCCGCAAAACACACATGCCCACCCACCTCCACCCATTACCCACTCACAGAGCAATTGCCCCAAACGGCGATTACTCCATGAGTGGGGCTGGGGGGGGAGGGCGGATCAGTATGTGCCCGGACCCCTCCCATACTGCCCACACTGCCATGTGCACACTGATTTCTCCCAGCACATGTGGCTTGTATAAAAAAGCCCGTTAGCATCTTTGAAAGACGAAAGAACCCATGAGAAAAACGTCACATCTACCCCATTACTATTAGTTTTTATTCACCTCCTGCTTCTGGTAGGCCTGCTGTCTTGTTCCCTATCCCTTCTGAAAGGTTCAGTCTCCCTGCCACTTAAGGTTCATACCTGTAAGTAATCATCAGTTCCTCCAGCACTTCCAGAGGGTGTTCTCAGACAAGCACCTCTCTATCCAGGCCAGTACCTACTGTGCTTGTGCGAAAACCCCACTGTTACCTGATGGTTAACCAGTGAATACTGGGTGAGTACTTGTTGGTGGGGGGGAGGTGTCAGAACAAGGAATGAAGGTAGACAAGAGAGGTTATAGTTAGGAGGAAACAGAGTTATGGGCAACAGAGGGTAAACAAGGAAGGGAAGACCTCTCAGCCGTGTTCTGCTCTGGAGGAGTGCAAGGCTCAGCACAGGAGGCTGAATTCTCATCATTGAGATCAGGGCTAGAAATAGGGGAGTAGGGATCCAGGAAGGGTACAAGAGGCTGAGGGGAGGAGTGAGATCATAAACAAGTTGAGCGCTAAAAGGAATGAATAAGGCCAGACAGAGATTAGGGGACAAAGAGGAGATGGGATCACAGAATAGTTCAAGGTTACAGGGAGGACCCAGACCAGGCAATGATTGGTGGTAAGGGAAGGAACGAGGCCAAACAAGGATCGGGGAACAAAGGGGAGAAACAGGACTACAGCAATGGATCAAGGCTAAAGGGAGCGCGAGACCAAGCGTAGAATAGCACAATTGAGAGAGGACAAGACACGAGACCCATCTGAAGAGAGAAATACTAAAGAGTAATTATGACTAGAGGGAAAGGAAAGCTAATACAATGCTAAGAGCAAGAGGAACCCCAAGACAAAAAAAATCAACATATAACAAGCACATGATGAGAGTAGGGAGCGGGAGCTAAGACAAACTTGGGGACAACGAGCAGAAACAAGAGAGGAAAACCAGGATTACAAGCAGCACATTACAAGAGACACAGGGGGCAGATATAACAAGAATAACAAATACACAGGTGGTCAAAATCAAGGTGCAGGACTGGGTAACAACTAAGGACAAAGATCTAATGGCAAGGATACACAAAGGATGGGAGGGAAGCGAGGTAAAGACAGCCAACAAACTACTACAAGGAAAGACACAGTGCAAGCCAGAGTAAGAGACAACAACAGATGCTCCAGCAGCTTCCTCCTGCTCCCATTGTAAGCTCTCGGGCAGGGACCATGTCTATCTTGTTTTTTGTAAAGCGCCAGGTACATCGCTGATGCTATATAAATGCTTTATAATAATAATAATTAATAATAACAACAACATGCCTTGTATAAAGTCTGGGAGCCAATCGGGAAGCTGGATGAACGGGAGTCAAAGATGGAACAAGGAAACATACAAAAAAGTCCCTGGCCAAGACCACTCAAGTGGTGGTACTAAGGAAAGACGCCCCACCCCCCTTCTGCCCAGAGCCAGAGGTTCAAGACCTGGTCCTGACAGTACTGGGTGGGTAATAAGCTTGTGTATAAACACCCAGAGTTGTCCAAATCTAGTTGCTCCCCCCTCCCTAAGGTTTCTAGGAGCTGACCTTTCTATCTAACTCTTCCATCTCCTGCCATAATTATAACAACGGGTGAAAACAGACATGACGCTAAGCACCCTTTAACCACCCTTGGTGGTCATTTATGCATGTTTCAGGGCTGCATAGGGCACCAATACATAACCACCAAGGATGGTTAAAGGCTGGTTAGCGTCATGTCTGTTTTCATCCAACAGTTCCCACATTATCTTCAGGCTCCCTGGCCTCGGTGTCTTTTCTCCAGCCTATAACAAATGTAGCTGCCAAAATAAGCTTCCCTGCTTGTCTATTCAACCACATGAACCTCCTTTTCACAACCTTCTACTTTTCCTCCATTTTCCACTATTTCAAGTTCAAACTTCTTGCCCTTTCCTATAAGGGCCTACAAGTTTTATCTCTACTTTTCATATAATTATGATGCTGGTAAGCCATTGTGTGAAAGTTTAGTAAATTAGTCTACGCTATTTAAAAAAAAAAAAAATGCGATTGGTTTCAATACCTAGTTTTCCTTTCATAAGCAAATAAAATGCTATTTCCATTATAAGAGAAAATGGCATTGCTTTTACTTGATGATATCTCTTCCATATTGTTTTAGAGAGCTTTATATAGCAGAAATTTCTCTCTAAACTAATGGTTCAAGTTTCTGAATAGGCCTCTGTCTGTCCCCCAATAGACTGCTCCACCATTTCTTACTCATCCAAAACTCCCATTGGTGCTGGAGTCAAAGTTTTTCAGCCACCATAGTATGCCTATTTTAGGTTTTAGCATGACTCGCTGTCACTTTCTAACAGGGCATGTCAAAATTCACCCCAGTTGCTTTATACATCAGTTGAAAATGTTGACCATGCAGCCTAAGACCAGCCACAGCAAGCTGCCATGTCTGATCTTGCTAAGGTGGCCAGATATATACATTTTTATTTATTTATTTATTTATTAAATTTCTACCCCTCCTAAAACAGCTCGGGGCGGCTGTTTTAGGGGACACTTATGAGAAATACAGGTTGTTGGGCTGCATTGGAACTAATGCAGCCCTGCAACCTATGTGTCTACTAAAAATGTGCATATCTGGCCACCCTAGATCCTGCACGGCATACCCCCGCCCCCAGGCCAGGAGGTGCCATCCCACCATGGCTGCCTATCATTGGCCACCATGGCTATCCACCATGGCGGAGCACAAGTTGTGCTCCCTGCCCTACCCGGGCCATGTGGACGGTGTGATGGCTCTCCAGCTTCTGGGGTCCAGGGCACATTCTGTGCCCTGACCATGTCCCCCATGATTTCCACCTGAAACAGGGACACCCCTCACCACCTCCATGTCTGTTTTTACCCATAGAGAGTTCATTGGATTAATCAGGGCTAGGGTTGCACCCTTAGTGGGAAAATGGTACTTTAAAATAATAAACACCCTCTTACATCTTTCATCAGTAATGGCTATGAATGTCTGAGGCTGGAGGTAACTAATTTTTTCTTATGAATTATTAATTATTATTATTATTATTATTATTATTATTATATGTTTTTATATAGCACCAGTGATGTACCTGGTGCGTACAATCAATAGTCATCGACCTGTCTCTTATACACATCTAGATGTGTATAAGAGACAGAGGGAAGGGTGGGAGTTCCAGGCATGCAGGCAGCGAGGGAGAAGGGACGAAGGCGGTTGGGGGTGGGAGGGTGAGGGAGGGGATGGAAGAGGAGTGTAGTGCTCGAACAGGGGTTTAGAGGGAGATCAGGACAGAGAGGTAGGGGGGAGCGTGGTTGTGAAGGGCTTTCTTGCTAACACACAAACTAGAAATTAGAGGAAAAGTAATATTTAAAAGGCACAAATATTTAAAGTTTAAGTATTTTGAAACTGACTAGGTGTAAGTTTAATTTAATATAATAATTTTTTTGTATTATCACACACAACCCAAACAATTTATAGGAATCTAGGTATCCTGAACCATCTCCTTTCTCCAAAGAATCTTGTTGAGAACTGGACTCTTAATGAGTTTTTTGAGATCAAGAATGAGCCGAGAATCGGCCATTCTTGACATCCTTCTTGTGAGATTCTTGAAAAATTAAAAAAATTCTCTGCATACATGCAAATGGCTGCCAGGGCCATTTTGCGCATGCATGGCCCTTTTCCAAGATGGTGTGGGCTACGTCAGTACTATTTTGGAAAAGGACAGCTGATTCTGTGCATGTGCAGACCAAATGCCTTTTTCCAAAATGGCACTGACGTGGCCCACACCGTTTGGAAAAGGGCCACTTATGTGCAGAATGGCCCTGGTGGCCATTTTGCGTATGCAGAGTGTTTAATTTTTTTTTAGAGAATCTCGTGAGATCTCAAACTGTTACCAAGGTCTTCGAGATCTCGCTGACGGTTCTGGATTTCATTTTTATTCTCGTTTCAGTCCTAGTTTTTTACCCTAAGTTTTCATTGTGTTTAGCTAACTGCTGCCTTGAACCCGCAAGATTAATTGTACTCTTAACTACTATTGACTATGAAAGGAGTTGAGAATAGTTAATGCCTTTCAAGGTTGGACCTTTACAAAGTCAATTAGCACTTTCCTTTAAACACTAGTAATAGAGGACATATAGGAAGATCATTTGTCATGTACTGTAAGGTAAATCCCATAACTGATGCCTAATGCCCCATGACATGTATCCAATTAGGAGCTTCTAAGAAGCATTTGCTCAGCAGAAATATCATACGTGTTTGAGGAATTAATAACACAAATGACCAGATTCTGTGATACGTTTGATCCTGCTTCATGATTAGTACAATATGGAATTATAGTCACTGAAAATCAGCTTTATTTTTAATAAATGTCTCTATTTTCTTAAATAACTTTGTGCCATGTGCAAATATGATCACCTCACTATTTACTCCCTTTTCCATATCATTAATGAATATATTAAACAACACCAGTCCCAAATACACATCCCTGGGACACTCCACTATTTACATCTCTCCATGTGAAAACTGAGTATTTGGTCCTACTCTGTTTCCCATCCTTTAATCAGTTACTGATCCACAATAGGACACTGCCTGCTATCCCATGACTATTTATTTAGTTTTCTCAGGAGTCTCTCATGAGAGGCCTTATCAAATGTTTTCTGAAAATCCAGATACCATTGACCAGGTGCCGTTATCCACATGCTTATTTAAACCCTCAAAAATTACAGTGGATTAGACATGACTTCCTTTTGCTAAATCAGTGTTTCCTCTCCCCCATTATGTTGTGTTTCATATGCCCAGTAAGTTAGAAATTGTAATAATAAATAAATAATAATAATTCTGTTCTTAACAACTGTTTTCACCAGTTTGCCTGGCACTGACATCAGGCTCACTGGTACTGCCAATCCTCAGGTACAGAGGCAGATTTGAAGCCAGTCTGTCCATGAAATACATTATGACAATGGGGTGTGTGTCTTTTTGAGTTAACTGATGATCTCCCTTCAGTGTGAATACTGTAAGGATACACACAAATGTATTTTAAGAATATTGTTCTTCTTTAAATGAGAATATATTTCCTGTATGGCCATTTCATTTATCATTCTTTTATTTTACTGTCCCTGTCAAATATAGGGAGTATGGCATTCATGGAACGTGACACCTATGAATCTAATTTAAAATGTATCTAGTTAAGACTCAGCAAAGATTTGTTCATGACCTTGCCACTCACTGGCAAGGTCATGAACTGGTTTTAACTCCAGTTACTGAAGGCAGTTCATATTCCATTAAATGTCTGGTTTAGCCTGTGCAAAACTGCTGATATCAAAGGTTGTTAAACATCACAATGTGTTTACAGACCCAGAACATTTAACAAGGATCCTGCTTAAGGGGGACAAATTGAGACCAAGATATTAAATGCACACAAATGTAAGCAGTATGCAGAAAACTTGAGGTGAGTGGCTGCAGCCATCTCCCTTTGTATGTTGGCCTTGAGAAATCCTACAAGCAAAATAGATTTGGGCCAGTCCAAGAATAGATAAATTCCCATCAGGAAATCCAAAACAGGACCCAAAATCTGGGTTGGTTTTTTTTTGGTATCTGCTTTCTAATCCCATAATTTCAACAAGTGGAAGCAATGTGATCTGGTTCATTAAAAGAGCCTTGGACTGAGAGGCAAGATAACCTTTGTTCCATTCATGGTCCTGTCACCAACCAGCTATTTGTGCAAAATCTTTCATGATTTCTCTGTATTATAAACTCTGAAGGGCTATCTTTCAGTATGCAGGTGCATGTTGTTGGAGCTGTGCATAGGACTGCCACCTTTCTCTGTGAGGCAACCCATAGTGGGCAAGGTCATGTCAAAGGGGGCAGGTGAGAGGGACTGAAGTTATAATGGGAGGAAATTCAATGATTAAATCTGTCATAGGTCTGAGGAGGCAGATTTCTGAGCTAGCTGCTATTTGCTTGCAGGTACAATTCCTTAAGTAATTACTTATTTTCAACAAACAAGACCATGTTGCAGTGGGTCAATTTTTATTTCATAGGAGCCCCGTCAGTAAAATTGCCTTTCTGTAATGACCTGATAGTGTTGCCATTTCTTGGGTTTGACTCTAGAGACTCCCATTTTGGCCTAAGGGAGTCTCGAGGTCAAACCGTGAGAGGTGGCAACCCTAATTTGTGGGACCGATTTGTATGGTTCGCCCCCGGAGATTGATGGAACCAGAGCGGTTCCAGAGGGCTCTGGGGGAGATACCTTCTGATTTTGACGACCATCTCATTGATGACCTCGTGACTTTTTGGAATACCTTGCTGAGGCCATTGATTGGACGGCTCCTAGACGTCTCATTTTTATTAATGAATGAGAAAAGAAAAATAAAGTTGCCTTAACATACAACTTACTGTCATGTTAACATTTGAGTATAATTTGTAATGCCGCCTTAACAAGCTTCTTAAACAAAAGGTTTTTTGTCTAGGTAATTTAAAGGTATGGAGGGAGGAACTGAGACGAAAATCCTCTGGGGCAGCCAAGCCTACAACTCCCACCTCCCATTAGGGTAGCTGTTGGTCCTGTTTTTATTATTATTTATTATTATTATTATTATTATTAGCATTTGTATAGCGCCAGCTGTGTACCTGGTGCTTTACAGAACAATAAGATAGACGCAGTCCCTGCCTACGGCTTACAATCTAATAGACACGGAGGGGGGAGACAAGGAGAGGGGACATAGGGAGAGACAAGGGATAAATAACATTAAAGTGGATGCGAAGTCTCAGGTGCACGTGCTTGGCTTGGTTGCAGTTAGGCAGGAGTCTGCAGGGAGGGCAGACAGTAAATATTGAGAGGAAAGTTCTAACAGGCATTGGGAAAGGTGGTGAGGAAGAGGTAGGTTTTGAGGAGGGATTTGAAGGAGTGGAGGGAGGGGGCAAGGCGGATGTGGGCAGGGAGGGAGTTCCAGGCATGGGCGGCAGCAAGGAATAAGGGACAAAGGCAGTTAGGGGAGCAGGGGAGATGAGGGAGAGCGAGGGAGGGGGCAGAGGAGGAGCGGAGAGTGCGTGCAGGAGTGTGTAAGGAGATTAGGGCTGAGAGGTAAGGGGGAGC
>QEPC01008309.1:5930559-5981953 GCA_003113815.1 Sphenodon punctatus | reverse complement strand
CCGGGCCCCCCCCCCATTCCGGCGCCGCGCCCGGCAGCTTTCTCTCTTTGCTCTCCCCCCCGCGTCACAGCCAGTGCCCGGCACCCACACTGGGAACTCGGAGCCCCCCAGCCTGGTCCCCACCCTGTCCCAAACAAACAGCAAACACCCCACCCCCCCGGGGCCCCCGGCCTCCTTTCTTACCCTCCGGGCCCCACCACGTCACACTCTGACTCCGATGACGTCTCCCACTGTCCCAGTCCAACTCCGTCACAGACCCAGAGGAGCACAGCCCACCGCCGTGCTATAAGTGCGTTCTGCCCTCGCTGAGTGCGTGCCTGCCTTGCTCGCTAGTCGCTCGCCTCCTCGTGTGCTGTCGCCGCGGCCGCCTGCCTGCCTCGTGTGCTGGTCCCACTCTGGACGCCGACGCATGCACAGTGGTTTCTAACGCAGCGCACGGCACTCATGGACGTTGCATCACGTCAGGGAGGCGGGGCTAAGGCTTGCAGAAGTTGCGGTGAACCGGGCAGCGTGTGTGGGACTGTCGGGTCAGGTTGGGGCCCGGGGGGGTGTCTGGTGGGGGGCCCCAGCTCCTTGTCAGCTGGGCCGCTGGGGACAGGGTCCGTGACGTCGCCAGAAAAGAATATATAATATATATATATATATATATATATATATATATATATATAATTTTTTTTAAAAGGCTTAGCTATCATAGGGATGGACTGTGGGCCCCCAACCATGGTGGGCCCCGGGACACATGTCCCGCCTGTCCCTATGATAACTACGCCCCTGTGAGCAACTTGACTTATGAGAGGAGTTTAATTTAAGTTGAGCCTACCTGTGTGTAAAGTTATTGATAGGAAGTGATGCAGGCCGATGCTGAGGGGGTGTTGGGGTCTGTTAGGGCTACCTTTTGTGAATTAGATCCTTGCCCGTCCTAGTTGGTGAAAGCTGCCAGGGAGATGTTGGGGCCAGTGCTGGCGGGTGTGATCACTGCCTCCCTTTGGAAGGGCAGGGTGCTGGGCTGCCTCAAGGAGAGGGTGGTGTGGCCCCTGCTTAAGAAACCATCTTTAGGTGTTGATGCACTCGCTAACTATCGACCTGTCTCTAACCTCCCCTTTTTAGGAAAGGTTATTGAACGGGTGGTGGCCCAGGAACTCCAGGGCCATCTGGATGCCATTGGTTTCCTGGATCCTTTTCAATCAGGATTTCGACCAGGATATGGCACCGAGACTGTGTTGGTGGCCTTGGTGGGCGACCTTCGTTGAGAGATGGATTTGGGGCGTTCAACATTTCTTGTTCTGTTGGATCTCTTGGCAGCATTTGATACAGTTGACCATGGGTTGCTGTTGAGGTGACTGCGGGCCCGGGGGGGGGGGGGGGGAGGAGGTCGGTCGGCGGGACTGTCCTAGGATGGTTCCACTCATTCCTCTTGGGGAGAAGCCAGCAGGTGGTGCTGGGGAAAGAAACATCTAGCCCCCGGGATCTCACTTGTGGCGTATTGCCATGTTCCATTCTGTCTCCATAGTTTAATATTTACATGCAACCCCTGGGTGAGATTGTGGGATGGTTTGGTGTGGGTTACCACCAGTGTGCTGATGACATCCAGCCATACCTCTCTTTTTCAGCAGACCCAGGTCCTGCAGTCTCAGTGCTTTCCCAGTGCCTGGCGGCAGTGAGTGTCTGAATGAGGCTGAGCAGACTGGGGCTGAACCCTGATAAGATTAAAGTGATGGTGGGTAGGGCAGCTGAGGCGATAGCCCTATTTGTGGAGGGGATCTGCTTCCTGCTGGCACTGCATGTGTGGAGTTTGGGGGTCCTGTTGGACTCTGGTTTCCACCTGGATTGTCAGGTGGAGGCAGTGGCAAAGGGAGCCTTTTGCCAATTATCTTGTGCGTAGGATCCAGCCATATGTCTCAAACTCTGACCTGGCCACCCTCATCCATGTGCTCATTACCTCTAGGTTGGATTACTGCAACGTGCTCTATGTGGGACTGCCCTTGGTGATGGTTCGGAGGCTGCAGCTGGTGCAGAATGCTGTGGCCCGTCTCCTGATGGGAACGGACAGTAGGGAGCACATTACACCAGTGCTCCGGCCTCAGCACTGGCTGCCTATAGTGTTCCGGGCCCGATTCAGGGTGCTGGTGTTGACCTTTTAAAGCCCTGCACAGCCTGGGCCCCTCCTACCTGAGAGACCGCCTCGTTCCCCGGGTCCTGGAATGATCTCTGTGATCTGCTGGGTGCGCCTTCTTGGAGGTCCCCCAGGTACACCGGGGGGACCACGATGAAGTGGGCGTTCTCGGTGGTCGCACCATGGCTGTGGAACGCTCTCCCAGAGGAGGATCGCCTGGCCCCAGCTTGTTGGCCTTCTGCTGGGCCTGTAAGACCTGGCTGTTCATCCAGGCCTTTGCGGGAGGGGGGTAAAGGGATAGGGGGTGGGATTTTTAGCCAGTGGGTCTTACCTCTTTTTAGTGTATTTATTGTCTTTGTAAACTCCCCCTTTTATATATTTTAATATATTTTTATTTGTTTTAATTTATGTAAGCTGCCGTGAGGCTGGATGGGGTGGGGTATAAATAATTAAATAAATAAGATAGTGACATTCATGGTATTCATAAACGTTCTTTAATGTGTCGACACATTAATGCTACAGAAACTTACCAGTGTGTACACTTAATATATATAGTAAGATATACATACAAACTGTCAATTGAAAGAGGTGCAGAAATCAGTGACTTACTGCTATTGAACTCTTGCATTTTTCTTGAAGACGGCACTGGAGTATAATCTTTATCTTCATTCTTTTATTCTGATTTGCTCTGCATTCCCTTAATGTGGCTAGTTTATCAGCAGTACTACTTCCTGGTGAGTGAGATCAAGCAGTTTGTATATTTAGAGGTTAAATTTGTTGCCTTCCTGGATTGATCTGCAAATTTCCCTTTTTTTAGCCTTTGTGTTTTGGGGTCCTGATTATTGCTTATGGTTTATAAAGTCTAGACCTTGGCAGCGCCTCTACTTTTGACCAGTTTGTCATTTGGGCACTGAACAAGACTATTGGCTTAGTTGTCATAGCCAGACTAAAAGAAGGTGAGGGGCTTTCCATGAGAAAATCAATGAAGTGCAGGTGCTGCCAACCATACTGTTCTCATTAAAAGCTAGGACTTTAATAATAGTTTAAGACGTCAGAAATAATTCACTGTCCCCAGAAACTCATTATTTCTGTCAATTATAAAGAGATGTATTTTCTCCGAAACATTAACTTTGACACAAAAAATACCATTAAAGCACTTTACAAACAATATACAGGATTCCTTGTAAAGGACAACAGTACTTCCTAGGGATGGGTCCAGTGCCCAGGGCTTAGAACTTGCACCAGAGCAAAATGTTAGTGAACTTTCTACGGATTAAACTCTTGATAAACTTTATATTACTCTGGCTATTTCCACCCCTTGGTCTGCAGACATTTCCCCCTTCTCCCACCTCTATGGCTCCTCTCCCTCTTTTCTTACCATCTTCCTATCTTGCAAGCGGTCTGCTGTGTTTGCCATATCTTTTTTGTCTGAGTCTGGCTCTCAGATCTTGGGCTGTATTTTCTCAGTAATGCCGAGCTGCTTCATGAAAAGATTGTGGATGATGTTGTTGCAGGGTACTGTTGATAGCTTTGAAGACCAGAGTTCTGAAGATGTCAATAGGAACAGGAATAGACCAGGAGTGTGCACAGCATATATGAGAGAGGTGTTCACGACACTGTACCAGACCACAGTATATCTCAAAACATAGTTGCTGTAAATGGGAAGTTGGAAGCCATGCAAAATGTTTAACAGTTTCTAGCACAGTGAATATATCCTTATTTGAGAAAAGAGGGCAATATTTATAGTGAGTAAAAAAACAAAAACAAACAAGCCCAGAAGAGGACATTTCTTGCTACTGATATCTTTTGTTGTTGTTTGTTTGTTTGGCATCAGCAATGTACCTGATACTGTAAAAATCATTAATTGTAGATGGTTTGCTGTCCCACAGGGCTTACAGTCTAGAAGAGACAAGGGAGGGGAGAAGAAGAAGAGGGGAATAGAGGGAAAAGCAGGAATACATTCATGATGTCAAGAAGTTGCAAGTGAATGTGCTTAGCTTAGTTATGGGGGAAAGGAGACTTTTGAGTACATCATTGAGTAGACTGAGGGGATGAAGAACCAGGGAAGGCCTGGTGGAAGAGGGAAGTTTTCAGGAGGGTTTTGAAGTTCGGGAGGAAGGGAGCAGAATGAATGGGTTCAAGAAGAGAGTTCCAAGCTTAGGGGGCAGCATGGGAGATGGAGCAAATATGTTTTGAGGAGCAAGAAACCCAGGGGCAGGTGAGGATAGGGGAAGAGCGGGAAACTAGTGCAGAGAGATGGTGAAGGTAAGGGCAAAAAGCTTGTGCTGAATGCCTTCAGGTAGAAGAGGAAAGGAAGGATTGAACATGATCAAAGTGGTAGACAAAGTGGATGACCTCGACAGCGGCGTTTTGAACAGAAGTGAAAGGGACACGATGAGAGTGGGGAGGGCCAGTAAGGAATCATATTTTTAGAGCATTGCCAGCCATGTTTTTAGAGCATGGACTAGGGTCTTGGCAGTGGAGACAGTAAGGAAGGGCTGGATTTTAGCAGTTTTGTGCAGGGCGAGGCAACAGGACTTAGCAACAGCTCTGAAGTTTAATGGAGTGGGAAGAGTCAGAGAAGAACCGCAGGTTACGTGCCTAAGGTACAGAATGGATGGTGGCTCTATCAATGGAAATAGGGAAAGGGTGAATCCAAGATCAGCAAATGGTTTAATTGTAGCAGGGAAAGAGCCTGAGGTCTTGGCTTTTGATGGATTGGGGGATAACTTTGAGGTGTGTATATAATGGCATGGGCCCCACCTACCTGCAGGACCGCCTCGCCCGCCGGATCCTGGATCGGCCCTTGCAGTTGGTCGGGGACGCCCTCCTTGAGATTTCCCGGGTGTTAACCATGAGGAGGGCATTTTCTGTGGCTGCACCACGGCTGTGGAACTTCCTCCCATTGGAGGTCCGCTTGACCACTGACTTTCCCTCTTTCCGTGGACGGTGTAATACCTGGCTGTTCTGCCGGGCCTTTACTGAGGGAGATGGAGTGGGAGGGTTTGGGTATGGGTTATTTTAATCTGGGGATTTTAGATTTGTTTTTAATTGTATTTTAGTTCTGTATTTAAAAATGTTAACTGCCCCGAGATACTTATAGCAGGAGGGGCAGCATATACATTTTAATAATAAATAAATATAAATAAATAACAAAGATTGTGAGATTACCTGTTCCAAACCAGCATACATGTCTACACCATACCCTGAGTGGAATTCACCATGAGACAAACAGATGAACACTAGCCTTGGCTTCTGGTGCATGTGGCTGGGCCTATGATTTTGGACCACAGTGACTGGCTTGGGGCCCACCATACCAGGTGCCGTATCTGCAGTAAGAGTTTTACTGCAATTGTGAGAACTAGAATGAGATGCCCTGTTGTTCCAGCTTGCACACCTTCTACTGGGTCGAGGACTGCCAGTGCAAGTAAAAGTAAAAGTATTTTGATTGGATGTGGGATGATAACAAGTCAATTGCAACACTGCAGATCTGGGACATCTGCAAGGTGAATGTTTCCACATGGAGCCCAGCTGTGGCACTGCTGCCATCTGTGGGAATGAGGGACTGATAGAAGGGCAGCCTGTCTGTGAAAACATGTCCTTGCCAGTCTTTGGTAACATGATTGTGGGGATCAGGAATTGAATTGTGGGAATCTGGACAAGCAGGGCATGAAATTGAACTCCAGGAGCTAAAAAACCCTTTCTGTCTTCAGACTTCGTTAAACCGTTTTTGCCCCTCTGTATCCCTGAACCAGTCACCAGCCTGGGTTTCCTGGGTGCCAATGGCTCCCGGGTGCCTGCATATTTTGCGCCCTGTGGACAAGTACTACCACATATGCTGTAGCCTTTTGGGCAAGGACAAAGACAGGTGAAGACTCTCATACACAGGGCTTCTCTGCCATGAAGGAGACAAAGATAACTTCTCCGCAAGGTTTGGTCAAATCTCAATTACTGGGATACATTTGGGCAAATGGCATGGAATTCTTACCATCTCCAAAAATGAGAAATAGAGAAGTTGCAGCCATCAGACTATGGAACAAGAAATTTCCGCCCCATTTGCTTTGGATGTAGGGAACAGGGAAAGGTATAGGAGGATGAGGGTATACTTAGGAGATGATGGGAGCTGGAGAATGCTGAGGCACGTATGGGGTGATGATACGGGGCGTTTGATGGTTTTATCACACTTTTGTGTATCTTTAATCTGTTGTGAACCGCTCTGAGCCTTCTACATTGTTACTACACCCTCTACATACCAGACCCTCTACATTTTGATAGAAACTTTTCCTCTTCATGCTTCCCTGACACAAAGTGGCTAAAGCATTTCTCCGATTCGTCTCTCTCAGTAACCAGTTATTCATGAATAAATAAGGGCACGAAATTTGCAGGTGCCTGGGAGCCATTGGTGAGTAGAAAAGTGAGGCTGGCGACTGGTTCAGGCGCGTAGTGGGGAAAGAAGAGTTTAATATCAGGATAAAGTCTAGCAACTGATTTATTTATTTATTTATTTTGCTCCTGGAGTTCAATATGAAATTTCATGCCCTGCTAATTTGTTTTGCATAGTGTGTGGATACCATTTTTAAAAATCATGTCAAATTGTGATAAAGCTTTTCTTTTCTTTTTTTTTAGTATTCAACATGTGTATGGAGCTCAACATCCTCCTTTTGATCCGTTATTGCATGGAACGTTAGTTATAATAAAAAGATCTTTAATTCTGACCTGTCACTGCTTCGTGTTCTCTCCCATTCTGTCAAAAATGGCACTACTAGTCAGCTTCTTCTTCATCTTGGACCACATCCATGTTCTTCATTCCTTTGCTCTGTTGACTTCTGGATTCCTATGGCATCAGACCATTTAGATGGTGGTTCCATACATTTTTCTTAAGTTCTTAAATTTAGGGAATTACTTCAAATGTTTACACAGTTCCTGTAACATACCCACTTTCCTTTTTAACAGTGTTTATAGATAAGATTGCTGAATGTAGGTTTCTCAGTTTTCCTTTTTAGGGCATATCTGAGAAATTGCCCTTGGGGTCTAATGGAACTGTATCTGTTGCATATCTGGCTTGATAAGGCTCAGGAGACGTGCAGATGTTTTGAAGTCAGAAGGGACCGCTTTCGTCATTGACTGTATACTGTGATCTCTTGTGTAATAAGGGAACTGTGCCTTGTTGATCTTGTTAGACCTTTCAGCGGCCTTTGATTCAGCTGTTTATGAGGTGGTGTTAACACGACTGCAGGACTTTGCAGGTGTGTGGGATGGCTCTTGCGTGGTTCTGTTAATTCCTATCTGAGAGGTGCCACGGGTGGTGATGGGAGATTTGCTCGTCATCCCCTCGGGGCCTCCCCTATGTTATTTCACAGGGTTCCATCTTGTCTCCCCTCTTGTTCAATGTGTATCTGAGGCTGATTGGTGAGAATTCAGAAATTTGGAGTGAAGTGCCATCGGTATGCTGATGACACCCAACAATTGGCTGCTGTTGGGACTGGATAAGGGTGAGCTGATTGAAGTTGAATCTAGAAAAAAATTGAAGTGATAATAGTTGGCTGACTTTGTGACTTGGAAGGGATTGGGACACCTGTCTTCGATGGGGTCCAGCCCCCTCTGGTTACCTAGACTTGCAGCCTTGGAGTGCTTCTGGATTCCTTGCTTCACCTGGAACATTCAGCGGTGGCCAGGAATGCTTTTTACCAACTCCATCTGGTGAGGCGGCTGCGACCCTTTCTTTCTGATTCAGATCTGGCCACCATCATCCATGCCTTCGTTACCTTGTCCAGCGGAGAGCCTATCGGAAACTCCTGGAGGCAAAGCGAATGGCTTCCCGTCAGGCATTGTGGTCTGAGCTGCATATGGCAGCCCAGGCAAATAATAGCAATGCCTTTTGGAAACTGGTTCGCGCACTTTACAGGCCGGGTAGCATAGCCCACACCTATTCAATTTCCCCCCAGGAGTGGGAACTATTTTATAGTAAACTATTTACTGGTACTGCTGTAAATGTGAACTCAATACAGATAGCCTCAGTGGACAGATTCCAGGGTTGGCCACCAGTTACGGAGGAGGAGGTAAAGATTCTGGTAGTATCCCTTAAAGGTGGGAAGGCTCCGGGCCCAGACAGAGTACCAGCAGAAATCCTGAAGATGCACCCAGCTTTGTGGACCAGAGTTTTAGCCCCCCTTTTTTCATATATTAATGACACAGAGGAGGTGCCGGTGACTTGGCTTAAGAGTTTTCTGGTCCCTATTTACAAAAAGGGTGATCCTGCCCTCCCGGGCAATTATCGGCTGATCAGTCTGCTTAGCACTATTGGGAAATTATATTCCAAGTTGTTGCTGGTCAGACTGAAACAATGGATGAAAGGGTCGCAAGCTCTGGAACCGGAACAAGCAGGGTTTTGCCAGGGAAAGGCCACCATGGATCATATCCTTGTGATTGCTGTCCTGTTGAATAAATATGTGGGTACCCATGGGAAGTTGTATCTTTGCTTTGTGGACTTGGAGATGGCCTTCAACTCGGTCAACAGAGAGCGTCTGTGGACCAAGTTGAAGGCCTTCTCTATTGACCCAAGATTACGCTACCTAATGATAAGATTACATATGGGGAACAATCTTCAGGTAAGATGTGGAGTTAATGGGCCAATATTGATGGCGATCAAGGTAACGCGAGGGGTAAGGCAGGGGTGTCTGTTGGCCCCAGCCCTTTTCAACCTCTATCTGAATAATGTAGTCCAGTACATGAAAAAGATTGATACCCATGCCCCTAGGATTGGAGACAGACGTCTCCCAATCCTCCTCTATGCAGATGGTACCATATTAATATCTCAAATGAGGGTGGGTCTCAGGAGACAGCTGGTGCTCTTTGGGGAGTTTTGTCGGGTGGAATTGCTGAACATTAACTACTCGAAAACTAAAATCCTTGTGGTTAAACCAAGGAAACGGTCAGAAATCCACTCTTGGGGTATCGCGGGGGGCGCGGGCCTTGTTCCTGGTTCGGAGGCTGCAGCTAGTGCAGAATGCGGCGGCCCGCCTCCTTTCGGGGATGGGTTGCCGGGACCGCATAACACCTGTGCTCGGGGCTCTGCACTGGCTGCCAATAGCATGCCGAGCCAGGTTCAAGGTGTTGGTGTTGATTTATAAGGCCCTTCACGGTCTCGGCCCCTCATACCTCAGGGATCACCTCTTGCGCTCCAGAGTGGCTCCTTCGGTCTGCCGGGGGTGCCTTCTTGGAGGTCCCTCGTGTTAAGTGGGGGGCCACAATGGAGAGGGCATTCTTGGTGGCCATGCTGCGCCTTTGGAATTCCCTCCTGGAGGAAGCTTGCCTGGCCCCTAGCCTTTTAACATTCTGGCGAGTTCGTAAAACCTGGCTGTTCTCCCAGGCCTTTTGGGAGGGTGGGTTAATGGGTTTTTATCACCCTACCCTTCCTTATTATTTTTTTGTAAATTTTTGTTTTCCCTGTTTTTGTAAGATTTTTATGATTGTTTTAATATTTTAAAAATTGTTTTAATGGAAATTTGTTAGCCGCCTCGAGCTGTTTGCAGGAGGGGTGGGATATAAATATATTAAATAAATAAGTATAAGGTCCACCAGTCAGGCCACCTGGATTGACCACCCGATGAGATGTAACTCTTTTCCATCAGCCTGTCTAAGATGTAACACTTTTCCATCAGCCTATCTGGAAGGTCATTTCAGGGGCATTCCGTATGCTCAGAGAACTTGTGCCCTCTGTGACGAGGAGACCCTGGATACTGTGCCTCATATCCTGCTGCGGTGCTCAGCCCTGGATGCCCTCAGATGTAAATATTTGGGGAGCTCGCTGTCGCAGTCGCAGATGGACCCAGAATTCAATCTGCTACGGAGGCTCCTGAGTCCAGTTGATTCAGACCTTACGAGGAAGGTGGCCGGTTTTGCGAGGAGGACCATATTGCTCAGACAGAGGGCAGCACAGGGAAATATCGAGGTCAATTCCCGGACTACACCCTGGGCCCGGAGGGGAGAGGAGAGATACGGCGGATGGCCGTCCTCTGAGGGGCCAGGGGATTAGGGTATAGTAGAGTGTGGACCACAGCTAAGACCCTGAGTGATAGGGTCAAATAGATACAGTATATCACTCCCCCCAGGACCGTAAATGTGGGCTGCTTTCTTGTATTGGCAGTAGTCCAAGATGTGCCTATTTAAGGGCCTCTCCATGTCCCTAGAGACTGTTTGCTTATGAACTGGTGCTGCTACTCCTTTTTGTTTCTACCATGTGATTGGTGGAAAATGAATGTATATTTCAGCTCAATCGGGGATTGGCTACGGCAGCTTGGGGCTGTTTCAAAATAATCTGTTTGGCATTATAATTAAGTGAATTTTAGAATTTTGGTTGCTGTTGCATTACATATGGTAGTTTTACCTTGTTATATTTATTTATATTGTTTGTGACTTGCACTAGCCTTTGGCCACGTAAATAAAGATTTATTATACTTCATTACCTTGAGGCTATATTACTGCAATACACTCTACATGGGGCTGCCCTTGATGGCTGTTTGGAAACTGCAGCTGGTGCAGAATGCAGTGGCCTGGCTTATTTTGTTGATGGGTCACCATGAACACATTATACCAGTCTTCACTGGCTTCCTGTAGCTTTCTGGGCACAACTCGAGGTGCCAGTTTTGAACTCTAAAGCCCTAAACTGCCTGGGCCCCAAATATCTGAAAGACTGCCTTTTCTACCATACTCTACCAAAACCATTGTGGTCACCTGGAAGCTCTCTCTTGCAGGTACCACATGCCAATCTTGTTCATACAACAAGGGCCTGTTGTAGAGAGGTGCAAACTTCAGTTACTGTCCCAGTATAGTGGAACTCTTTCCCCCTGGAGGTCTGGCAGAGCTCGAACCTGAGTATATTCTGGATGCAGTGTAAAACCTTTCTTTTTGACAAGGTTTGGTTATGCTTAGTGGGGAGGGTGGGGTTTTAAAAGGAATTTTAAATGTATTTTAATGTATTTTGTGTGTTTAATATTGTAAGCTGCCCAAAGCCTTAGGAGACAGATGGGGTAAAAACTGAAATAAATAAATAAACTCAGGCTGGATAGTTTCATTCAGTAATTGCTATAACAAGCTCCTAAATGTCCAGCTAAACAAGATGGAGACAGAGTAGTTTAGATGAAGTCTTTGATTGGACCAACTTCTGTTGTTAAGGGTATGAAGCTTTCGAGCCACAGAGACTCCTTATCAGGTGACTGGCATCTTCTGCCTGGGTGGCTTGAAAGCTTGCATATTCTCACCAACAGAAGCTGGTCGTAAAAGATATTGGGGCTGATCCCAAGCCCCGTAGACGGGTGCATGCGGCGTGTACGCACCCCCAGCATGGGGTCTACAGCCTGTGCGTAAACCGTGGAGCAATGTGCGCGCATAGTGGCGTCCACGGGAATTGGGACCGTTATCGGAACTACTTTGTCTTCCTCTATACATTTGGGACCAGTATGCTCCAACTTCTTGGTAACCACATTCTTTCAGCTGAACAAGAACATGCTTTCAAAAAGAGACCATCTTTCAAAGATAGCAAGTGATAGCAAATCCAAATGCTTAATTACCTTTCCTAAAGAATTTTCACCTTATTTTTAACTTGAGTTTGCCTAGCTTTGGTCTTTCACCCATTGGACCTTGTTATGCTTTCTTCAGCTAGTTTAAACATCTCCCCATGTAGGTATTTACAAAGTGTGATTTGGTTGTGTCTAACTTTTTATTTTATAGGTAATATAAAATTATATATTTGATATTTATATTTTTATCTATATAAAAATTGAAGTTGTTGAAGCTGTCTTCTAAATCCTTCTGATTTTAAACATCTTCTTGAAGGATTACTAGAATATTGTGTCGGATATTCAAATACTGACTGAGTATTCAGAGACTCTAGCACACTCCAACCCTTATTTTATGCTTCCCCATTTAAAGTCACATTGTCATTCTGGAGTGATCTGCCTACAGCCTTGTTTGTAATATTGATCAAGAACACTAAATCCTTTCGTCAGTAACAAACCTACTTCTTCCCATCTACACTCTATCAGCCTGGATGGGCATGGGTCTTAAGAAGAAAAAACTGAGAATGTGTTAACTCCTTAACTAACAGAGAACCAGTGCCAGTGTGGTGTAAGGGCTGGGTGCACAGTACTTTGACTGGGAGGTGGTGGTGGGGTGGGGGAACACCAGTTCAAGTTGCCTTAGCCAGAAACTCATTGGGTGACGTTGGGCCAGTCACATTATTCTCTCAGCCTAACCTACCTCACAGGGCTGTCGTGAGGATAAAAAAGTTGTTTGTTAGTTCTTTGAGAAGTGCTCTGAGTGCGATGGCAAGAGGTTGCTGTATAAAAATAAATATTATTGTTGTTGTTGTTGTTTGTTTAACTGAAATTGCACAACCTACCTAAATTCAGTTGACTTCATCAGAAGAAAATCAAGTTCTCTCACAGTGGAAGGGACTTAGGCATACTTGAAATGACTGAAGCTAAAAAGTCCAACCTTTATCTTGATTACAAAAAACTTTCTGCGACTTAAACAATCGAAGACTGAAAAGGATGAGATTGGTCCACCTTGGTCCAAAGGTGGAAATATTTAAAACTAAAAGGCCTGCACATGCTATTTAGGATAACTTAGTGGAGAGTACTTTGCTTCAATGCAAACTCTTAATTGCCATAGACGCAAATGCTTCTTCTGTTCAAAGAATACAAGCTCAATGAGGTAATAGCTTCAGTTCTCTCTCTTTTTGGTTAGAACAGAAATCCGCTGCAGGGACCTAGTTGCTAATTATTTTATTTAAATACTCCACCCTTCCCCTAAGGATCTGGGGTGGCTTACACTCTAACCACAAATTAAAATCCCCTTTAAAAAACCACCCTCACCCAACCCCTATCCCCACCTGCGAAACACTATGCCAAAAAGAAAGGTCTTGCATTGCCTCTGGAATATGTTTGGGCTTGGTCTCTGGTGGACCTCCAGTGGGAGGAAGTTTCACACATTGGGGTAGCAACCAAAAATGCCCCTCCATATGCTCTCGTCATATGAAGGAACTTTAATATAATAGTTAACGTTGAAAAACGATATTTAGCAGTTAACACCAAGACAAATGTAAGACTTATTTATTTAGCCAAGCATATGACGGGGTGATATGGTATTGAGAGTTGGTTTTAAAGGAAATTTTTCATATTTTTATTAGGAATGGGAATTCGTATCAAAATCCAGATTTGGATTTCAATTACTTTCCTGGATTTCTGGATTTATTTTGGATTTGGATTTCTGGATTACCTAAAAGCTCAGCTCTAGTGAGCTTTAGGGTAATGGGGGAGGCAGACAGAGGGCTTTTGCTTACTCACCACCTGGTGGTTGTTACTACTTGGGGTCCTGGCTGCTCCTCCCTGGTTGCTCAGCTGAGTCTGGTTTTTCCTGATCTTGGCTTTTCTGAGCGGAGGGGAGTGGGAGGAGGAGGAGCAAGGAGGCCTCTCAGTGCACTGAACCATATAGCAGGGGTGAATGCAAGACTGGAAGGACCCAACTCAGTTGAGCAGCCGAGGAGCCATTTTGGGGCAGTTACAGATCTGAATCAGTAATGCCCATCCCTAATTTTTATACACTTTGTATATTTATGGGTGATATTTTAGCTATATTTTGTGTGTATATGAAATAAGGTTGCTACCTGCCCTGATCCTCTGGGACTTGGGGTGTGTTAGAAATTCGAATAGAGCTGTGAAATATGTGAGAGGATAGTAATTGGAAACCAGCGACACCCTATTGCCTGTTCACTGATTCCATATAAATCTGGCCTGTCCCCCATAAACTTTAACATGATCTTTTCTTGGGTGTTTTAAAAATCCCTGATCCCCTTGTTCAGTTAAGTGCAGCATAAACAGAAATATATTGTGCTTATTCCAGGAAAAGATTGTTTAATCTCTAGAGCAGTTGTTCCCAAACATTTCAAGCTTGTACCATCTTTTTTTTTTATCCTTCTCACTCAAAGTGCAAGCCCTAGCCCAGAGAGCCATATCTGCTATTACACTTTGGATTTGTGTTAGTGACAGTTTTTTGAAGACCATTGGTAGAGAGAGAAAGCCAGTAAAAGAGCTGAGGACTTGTGTACATGAAAATGTTGTTACGGAGTAACCTTGCACGTAGGCAAACTGCTCAACAACAGATTACCACTTGGTAGAGGTCAGGTTTCTTAAAAATATATCTATATCTATATACACAAACAAAAAACAACTGGAATCTGCTTGCTCTACAGCCAGGAACCCGTGTTCTGCTCTGGGCTGCTGGCCAATCCATCTCTTGGGTGACACTGTACCTTGGCCAGCAGGAGGTAGGAATCAAAACTGAACTGCGCATGCGCGGGGTCACTCCTTAAGCAATTCAGTTTCGTTCCTGCCTCCGTGCTAGCAGGAGCAGTTTCGCTCGGCTCCAGAGGAGCCACTTAAAAAAAAAAAGAAAAGAAAAAAGAAAGAGAACTAAGGAAAAGAAAAGTGGTGAGAGAGAGAAGGCGGAGAGCTCAGAGGGGACCCAACATCGTGGAGTGCCAGAGAGCCCCCGGAACCCCCTGAGTGTCATGTGACTCCAGGGAACCAGGTTGCGCGGGGACCGGTAGCCCTCGCCTAGCCTGGGCCCCCGAATTACTCCCCCTCTCTATCTCAGCCTGGGACTTGCGTCCTTCCCGGGTCTTTGAGGCTCGAGCGGTGGCAAGTGAAGAAGACGCCTCTCACCATGGAGGACTCCATGCAGAAGCCGCGTTTCCCCCCGGTGCACTCCAGCAAGGCGGCCATCAGCAAACCGCTGCCAGCGCATTTCGCCTCTGCCGCCTGCAACCACCGCTGGGCTCCATCCTGCCACCGCCACCAGGGTCAGGAGCCGGCGATATCCTTCTCCTCCTGCCCACCGGATCAAGCCCATGTACGCCGCCTGCAACCGCCACTGGGCTCCAGCTTGCCGAGCCTCCGTGGCGCCTGGCCCATCTGGCTCCAAGGACCCCCCGGAGGGACTCCACGACCTGGGACCGGGTCTCCGGTACCAGGCATGGGCAAAGCCAGGAGGGTGTCCCCCCACCCCCCCAGGGGAACAAGGGAATCCCCAGAAGGTGAGGGGGCAGGACCAGGAGGATTCCCCCCCTCCAGTACTCACCAGGGAGGGTGAATCACCCCCCCCGGCAACGATCACAGGCCCCAGCCAGCCCCTACCCCCAGATCAGGGTGCCCAGGCCACAGACCTGGCTGACACCCTGAAACAGGATCGTGGCCCACCTGGACAGGCTTGAGGCCCCTGAACATCACCAGCCCAACAAAAGGCCCCATCCCAAGACAGGGTCCCGTCATCCAAACGGGCGGTGGCCAGGGGTTCAAAGGCCTCAGTGAAGGCCAGAATGGCACGCCGCCTTGACTCCCCAGAGGACTCCAAGGAGGATCTTCGTCCCTCAGCTCAGGACTCTCCCCCCGGAGCCTCCTCCCTCTACTGCAGCCCCACTAGGGCGTGTAACAACTCTCCACGCAGTTCCTCCTCTTCAGAGGAGGGGAAGCTGGGGGACTTGGAGGAGCCCTCTCTGTTGGAAGAGCCGGGGGCTCAGTCCTCCGTCACCTCTGATCATGGGAGGGAATTCCCCACCCAGTACAGGGACGACCTGATGCGGCATGTGACTCGCACACTGCAGCTTAAGGGAAAGGCCAACAAGTCCGAGTCCTCAGACTCCGAGGATGAACAGGATGCCAGGGTCCATATCTCCAGGGTGCACAACCCAGACAAGGGGCTGCCCCTAGATAAGACGTTTGAGAGGCTCATCTTAAATGAGTGGAAGCAGCCCATCTGCTCCCATAGGCTGCCCAGATCTCAGGAGCCACTCTACGCTTTCTCCCAGTGTAGAGGGGCCTTATTCCACCAACCCAAGGTGGACGCAGCCGCGGCCTCCCTTGCCCACCAGACCCTCTTCCCTACGAGGGGGATTGTTACCCCAAGGACCCCACTGATAAGGCCATAGAGGGGTCCTGCGAAAGGGTTTTGAAGCCGCTTCCATGTCCATGAGAATGGCGACCGCGACCTCCTACATCGCCAGGGCACTAATCTCCTGGTTCCTGGAGGTGCAGAGCCCAGACGTTTCCGAGAGGAAAGCAAAGGCCCTCACGTCCCGCATAATGCTGGGGCTCTCGTTCATCACTGACGCCTCTGCATATACTCTGATGGCTGCGTCTAGGGCAGCAGCTTCAAGCGTCGTCGCTCGCAGGCGTCTCTGGCTGAGGTCCTGGAATGGGGACCCTACAGCCAAAAATCGGCGGACCGTATCAGGGGCACAAACTCTTTGGTACCTGTCTGGACAAGGTCTTGGCCGATGCCAACGATAAAACCAAGCACGCTACCCTGCAGCAGGTGGTCAACAAAGAGTTCCTTTCGCCCTGGCCACTTCACCAGAGACTCAGCTGCCCTTCGAAGGGGTTTGAGCCAAGCTCCCTTTCCCAGACAGTCCAGGAACAAGGCCAGCTGGCAGGGGAAGAAGAAATACCAGCCCCCACCCTCACCACAGAGCTGCTGGGGGTCCCCCCCCCCCCCAAAGGAAGCAGGACTGACCACTACACACACATTGGGGGCAGGCTCCAGGCTTTCTCTCCAGCCGGGAGTCTTCAACCTCCGACACGTGGGTAAGGGAGAGCATAGCTTGGGGCTACTCAATCGAGTTTTCCTCTCTTCCTCCAAACAGATTCCTCCCCTTCCCCGTATTTTCCACGATACAGAAACACCAAGCCATGCTTGAAGAGATCCAGCGGTTGCACGCCATGGGAGCCATTAAGCCAGTCCCTCCGGCCCAACGCAGGCTGGTTCTCTACTCCGTCTTGTTTCTTGTACCAAAGAAGTCTGGCAAGTGGAGGGCCGTCCTCTCTCAAATGCCTCAACCGCCATGTGAGGAAGAGGAAATTTCAGATGGAGACCCTGAGAACCATCTGCCAGGCAATTTGCAAAGGGGACTGACTAGCGTCCCTAGATTTGAAGGAAGCATATCTCCACATTCTTATCCTTCCCGCCCATTGCAAATGGCTCAGGTTTGTGTAGGACGGGACCCGTTGGCAGTACACCGCCCTTCCGTTTGGCCTGGCATTGGCACCCCACACCTTTACCAAGATCCTGGTACCTCTTGTGGCAAACTTCTGTCTGAAGGGGATTCATGTCCATCCCTACCTCAACAATTTCCTCATCTGGTCATTGTCCAGAACCAAGGCATTGAGGGACATACAGAGGACTCTAGAATGCCTGCAGGTGCACGACTTCCTTGTCAACAGCCAGAAAAGCTGCCTAGAACACCTCAGAGTCATAATAGACATAGCAAAGGACAGGATCTTCATTCCCTGCCTGGGCCAGGAGAAGATAAGGGGTGGGATAGAGCTCCTGGTGTCCAGCTCCAGACTTCGGCTCAAGCCCCTGACGAGCCTTCTAGGCCTTCTAGTATCCTGCACACAGCCGATAGCCTGAGCATGCTTCCATCTCCACCCGCTTCAGCAGCTCCTCAGGCCATGGCAGACACCCCTCATCCATGGCCGCAACCACTGGATTTGCCTTCTGCACAAGCTCAAGACCTCCATGTGTTGGTGGCTAACCAGCAAGCCCTTCCGACAGGGCTCTCCACTCTCCGAGCCCCAGAGGGTAACCGTCATCACAGACACCAGCCTGACAGGCTGGGGAGCCCACTCACAGTCCCTGACCATGCAGGGTCTCTGGTCCGAGGAGGAGGCAATACAAAGCATCAACCTTCTTGAGCTCAAAACGATCAGGCTAGCCCTTCTCTGCTTCCTGCATGTCCAGAACTCTCACGTTCTAGTCCTTATGGACAACACCACGGCAAAGGCATACGTAAACTACCAGGGCGGATCGAGGAGTCGATCACTCCACGCAGAGGCCAGGTGTCTACTAACATGGGCGGAACACCACCTCCTGTCGATCAGAGCTCTCCACATCCGAGGGGAGGACAACACAGAGGCGGATTGGCTCAACAGACAGAGTCTGGATCCGGGAGGGTGGTCCCTGTGTCTGGAGACTTTCCAACTCATCAAATCAACACTTGGGTGCCCACGGTGGAACCTCTTCGCATCTCCACACAATGTGAAGACCCCTCTCTTCTTCTCCCAAACCCGATCCCATGGATCCCAGGGCGTGGACGCTTTCAGCTTCCTCTGGCCTCCGGGGCTTCTGTATGCGTTCCCTCCATTCCCACTAATCACTCAGACTCTGGCGAAAGCCAGGTCGGGGAGAGCCACTATCATTCTCGTGGCCCCATTCTGACTGAGGAGACCCTGGTTCTCGGACATAATCGAACTGGCAGCCTCCTCTCCCCTATTCCTCCCACAAGTCCCACATCTCCTCAGCCAGGGTCACTTCCTCTTTGAGGGTTTGGCCCACCTGAGGCTAGCTGCTTGGAAATTGAGCGCTTGACCCTAGAAGGTCTCGGCTTCTCTGAGGCTCTAATGAACACTTTACTGGCCTCTAGAAGGCCCTCCGCCCATAGGATCTACCAGTCCACGTGGAGGGCCTTCAGGGGGTGGTGCCAGAGGAAGTCCTTGGACCCCGAGCAGGTCCACATTCCGCAGATCCTTGAGTTCCTACAGGAGGGACTGAACAGTGGCCTAAAGCCCAATACTCTCTCTAGATAGGTGGCCACTCTAGACTCTGTTTTTCTGCCTGCCAAGGGCCTCAGGGTAGCAGGCCATCCCCTCATCAGAAGGTTCCTAACCGGAGCCAAGGCCCTGCTTCCCACCCCCCCGTCCACAGGTTTCCATCCTGGAGCCTCAACCTGGTTCTAGGAGCTCTCCACACACCCCGCCCCTTCGAACCGCTCAAGAGGGTGTCCCTCTTCTTCCTGTCTATCAAGGTCACCTTCCTGGTTGCCATCACCTCTGCTAGGTGCATGTCCGAACTGGGGGTGCTGTCCATAGAAAGAAACTTCTGCCGATTCAGCCAGGACTCAGTAGTGCTTCAAGTAGACCAGGCCTTCCTCCTGAAGGCTAATTCCCTGTTCCATATGAGCCAGGAGATCATTTTGCCATCATTCTGCCCTAACCCGTCTCATCCCAGGGAAAGAGATTGGCACTACCTCAACGTCAGGCAAGCTCTGCGGATTTACATCAAACGCACGGACTCTTTCCACTTGTCCTCAGCCCTGTTCATCAATATAAGACTGGAGCCTAAAGGCTCCAAGGCCGTCATTTCTCAATGGGTGGTGGGTTGCATCACTGAGGCATACAAAGCCGAGGGAAAGGTTGCACCACAAAAGATCTGGCTGCATTCCACATGAGGGACAGCCACCTCGACAGCGTTTGCAGCCAGAGCATCTTACCAGGAGGTGTGCAGTGTGGCTACTTGGGCCTCCCTCTACACGTTCACCAGACATTACAAATTAAACATTCTTCAGTCAGCGGAGGCCGTGTTCGGCAGGCATGTCCTCCAGGCGGTTCTACCTTAGTGCTGCTGTCTCCGCCCCCCGTCTCCTTCGGATACCCCTTGGGTACAACCCAAGAGATGGACTGGCCAGCAGCCCAGAGCAGAAAAGGGAACTGGGGCTCTTACCTGTGAGTCCCTGTTCTGCTCGGGCTGGGCCAGTCCATCGACCCTCCCGACAGCGGGGGCCAAGCTCTAGCAGTGCAGCCCACCTGCGGGGTTCTATTAATCCTCTCTGGAGTGCATTGCAGATTCGTCGGCTGTACTACAACTGAATTGCGTAAGGGTTACCCCCCGCATGCGCAGTTCAGTTTTGATTCCTGCCTCCTGCTGGCCAAGGTGCAGTGTCACCCAAGAGATGGACTGGCCCAGCCCGAGCAGAACAGGGACTCGCAGGTAAGAGCCCCAGTTCCCTTTTTGCTGCCAGTGGGGAAAACACAATGAACACTGTCTCTGTCTATAGCAGGTAGCTAAAGAGAACAAAATGCTGCAAGAGTAGTTACCACCTCTGTTTCCTACTGCTGGGTCTCCTGCCCAGGTTTCCCCAGATGGGCTTTGAGCTTCTCTTTCCTTACTGCCTGTGCAAGGAGATTGAAGTCAGGTTCTCTAGAACAAGGTGTTTGTGTAAATGAGAACTAAAAAAGGGATGGGTGGGTAGAGAGGCTAGCTGTGTCTTCAAATTTACAGGAGTTGGTCAGTGTACTTTGTAGTGTTTAATAAAAATTGGATTTTAAAGAGGTTAGCTAAATCCTTGTGAATAATACAGGTTTGCTTGGTAATCAGTCTTAACCTAAAATTCCTTTATCTTCCTCTTTCAGATTTGTTGTCTGGTCTCGGGTAATTCAGTCTCAGTAGTTGACAGGAAGTACGTCAGTTAAACAATGCGATAGACAGTCTGTACTGTGTGTGGCTATGTTACTGTTGTGCAGGAGAGCTTGTGTAGTAACACTTGCAATTTCCTGAATCTCCTGTACTTCCAATCCTTAACATTGCCTTTATGCTATTTTTCATTTGATATTAAAACATAAAGCATCTTTTCACGAGTGTTTCTATGCTATTCCCTGTGATAAATATTTTCAGTGAAACTCCAGTTTTTAGTTGCATTTTGTAAAGTTTGTATTGCCACAAGTGTGATGTCAGCCACTGTCCTTAGCAAGTAGAGGCAATATAATTAACAACGCAAGAAAGAGAAATGTTTGCCAATGAAAAGAAAAAAAATCTTTCCTTGAACACCTAATCTTCTCTGATGTGATTATCACAACTACTATGGCTAATATAAGGTTTTTTTGTGTTGTTTTTGTTTGTTTTTTGTTTTTTTACAAGTTGACAATAAGTAGCAGCAGTGGATAGATTTATATGCAACTAACTGCTGTTCTTGTGTACATTAAGGGTATTTTCAGACGTTACGATACCACGGTCAACCACAGTACCGTAACGTCTGGACTGTGTTCCGTCAGAGGTTCACCACGGTGAACCTTTGGCGGGAAACACATTGACCATGGTTGTGGACCTCCGTCCGTCCGGAGGTCCAGAACCATGGTTAGCTGGACCACGGCCTGGAATTGGCGGAAACTAGCGTCTGTTACCTCCACCGATTCCGGACCATGGCCCAGACCCTGATGCGGGGTCAGGCTGCTGTGCCCGCCCATCTCCCAGAGGGTGGGCGGCCAGGGGAGCGCAGGGGGGGCAGGGCTGTGCGTCTGCACGTTGCGTCACACAGACCCGCCCCCTCCCCAATCCGCTGTAGGAATCAGGCCGGCACGTCTAAAGGCCGGCCGGCCTGATTCCTGTCCGCGTTCTGAAACGGATCCCGGACTGTGGTGATTTTACTTGTGAAATCACCTTAAGTAATAGTGACTTCTGATTCCCTCAGAAAAACTTTACATAGGTGTAATTGTCTTTGATGGAAGTTTTAGTTTTACATGAACATTAGTAGTAGTACCATAACTTTAAAACTACTATTTTGTGCCTGTGTCACTTTACCCTTTCTTGTTGCAAGTATAGTTTGATGTCGGAACAAGCCTTTTTTAAAGGCAATTTTTAGTTTTATTTTATTGCAAACATTAAATGTAAAAATCATAAGGCACTCTTGATACAGAGTCCTAATAGCTTTTGTTTCATTTTTGAGTGTACCGCTGCCTTTTCTCGATCACTTTCTTACTCTTTTTGCTGGTATTCAGAAGAGATTTGACTCTGTCTCTTCCTAAGGATTCCTAATCTCCAAATCTTGGGTTTTGTCCAGTAGCATGTGTATTCCACAGCTTCTCTGACAGCATAGCTGCTGTTAAAATTGTGACTTCTCAACTTGAAATTTCTTTGACTAGGATGAAAGGAAATCCACTGAAGTTTTCCCAGTAAGAGGATTCTGATGTCTGCAGTGCACTTTGCCCACAGCAAAAGTACTCTGAAAGAAAAAATCTCTATTTTTAATCACTAGCTTTAGACGTTAATCCTTCATGGCTTTGCCGCCTTTGTAGGGAATGTGTGTCTGAGGGGGACTTTTAAAGAAAAAAAGGCAGCTAGTGAGTGCTTAACTTTTTTGCATTCAAAAATCAACACTGTAACTTCTGGTTAGATTAAGTATGCCTTTTTTTGGGGTGGGGGCCTAAAGTTACTAATTTTCTGAATACTGATGAACATGTCAACCAAAATGTGTTTATTTTAAAACAGCTTGATAACGCCAGGATCAAAGCCACCAACAACTCCAGTGAAATTTAAGAAAGTAAGCACTTTCCAAGAATTTGAAAGTAACACAAGTGATGCTTGGGATCTTGGGGATGATGATGATGAACTTTTAGCAATGGCAGCTGAAAACTTAAATACAGATGTAGTCATGGAAACGGCTAACAAAGTAATTCAGAATCACAGCAAGTTACAAGAACAACATAAGTTGCAGGAGGAACAGCATGCAGAAGAAGAGCAGGTGCAGTTTTCGGAACTACCCTCAGTTGCATCTGGTGAAAACAGACTGGTCAAGTCAATCAGTGAAAGTAATACATCAAGCTCTGCAGGTATGTTAAAATACCAAAATGATGTTGAAGATTGAAGTGTGTTCTGTGGAATTGGTAATTGCTTTTTTAAAAACAATTTTTAAAAATAGCTAAATACCTTGTTTTTTGTGTGTTTTAAAATGATCATAAGGGAAATATTAATGGTGAACAGTAACTGATGAAAGGGGTATGTTGTGTGTTGGAAGCAAACTCTTAGGGTGTTTTCACACAAGACACTCTCCACTCACCCACTATACATGTTATAGGGCACCCATAAGGGCAACACTGCAGCTCTGAAATATGATGGTGGATGGGGAGTGTATTTTGTGAAAACAGCCTTAAAATGCTCGAAAATATAGTAATGGTGGCTTAACAGCATATAGTTCTTAAAGGAGTTCACTGTGTCTTTTTGTTAGGCTTTCAATTAGGACTGAGTGAAAGCTTAACAATTATTTTATAAAAGGTTCCATTGAAAGGGACAGTAAAAGCCTTGTTGCTACTTTGTGTTTCAGTTCAGCTTTCCTTCACATCTGTAGTTACTGCACCATGCCTTTGGCTAGAAGAGGAACACATGTCTATTGTGAGTTTTCTCTCAGTTGTGTCGTGAGCACGCTGCTGCAGACTTATATACTGTTTAGATTCAGTTAGGAATTTAAACACATTTTGATTTTCAATTCCTGAAGTGGGTTGAAAAGCGTTTTCAAAATGTGCGTTAGCTCTCTGTGAAACGGAGCGAATGCTTTCCTGCTTCAAATGGGTATTTTGAGCGTAAAATGGTTAATATGTTTAAGGTGCACCTCCCCCATAATGAAGGTAACAGTCTTCTACTTTGATAGGTGGCCACCTAAATAATTCTTAGCTGCTGGTAAACTGGAAGTGAAAAAGGGGAAAATAAAAGTTGTCCTTTGAGGCAGTGCGTACCTGTCTGTCATGACTGTTTATAATGTTAGACTGCTGCCATGCGTGTTCTCGGAAGAAACTGGACCTTCTCCACAGTCTTGGCAGCAGTTGTCAAAGAAAAACCTCAATTATCACACAGATCTTAAAAGTGCAGTACATGTTAATGATATAACGAGTCTTACCCTGTCTTCCAGACTGATTGCTCTGTTAAGCAAATAATTTTGAATTCCAGTATGCTGCAGGAAACTTTTTACTAAACCTATGAAGCTGCCTGCTGTGGACCAGTCAGGCTTGTTCTGGACTGGAGAAGTTTTCTAAGAATCCTAACCAGTTTTAAAACTGGATAGCGAGACTAAATTACAAGAAGTCTAGGATGGCTTTTACCAAATGTGAAGTAACAAAGGCTGACTCGTGCTATTTCTTCTACTGTAGATGCTGCTAGTGAAAATGCCTCTCTGCAGAGATCGCAGTCCCTTCCGCATGCCTCGACTGTTCCGATTGTGGGTGGAGCGGCAGACCATTATGCCTCAGCTTCTCCTGTGCTGACTGAAAGAGAGGCATTCCGATTAGACAAATTTAGGCAACTTCTTGCTGGTCCCAATACAGATCTTGGTAAGTACTTTGTTTAAAAAACCAACACAAGTAGGGCCATTGCAGCAAAGAAGTGTCGAACCATATTGTATTGTTTTTAATATATTCCTAAGAGAAATAGGAAGAAAATAGCTTCAAATTTCCTATCGCTGCATCAGAGTATTTCCAGCTTTTGTCCTAAGTTTGCATAAGGACTGAGAGACAATCGTGTTTTCACTCTGATTTGAAGTATGAGATGCTTCCGTGCACTAGCGATTAAATGCTTTGCAGCATCTGATGTAGCTTTTGGTCTGCTCTGCCCACCCTCCTGAGGTCTTCACTTGTCCACATACCAAGTTTTTAATATTTTATTTTTGCTACTTGTGACAGTAAAGAAAGATGGGAAGCGAAATACTTTAATACGTTGAGCGTTTAGCTTACATCTGTCCTAGAAGCTGTAACTGAAATGGTACTTAGAGTAGGAGCAAAAACAAAATATGAAACTTACGTTACTACTTTGTCAGTTTCTGTTTTTTGAAACAAATGTTTACGATCAAAGACAAATGGCAGTTACTCCAAGAAGTAATCCTCTCTGGCATCTAGAAATTTTACCTCTGCATCATGCCCCGAGGAGTCATTTACCCAGTCAGTATTAGGGTAACTGAAATAGCTTGTTGTTGTGCTTCTGACTTTAGTAGCCTGTCTAATCTCCATTAACATTTCATAGTCTGTCTCACCGTCCTGATCAGGGGGTTGATAGTATAGTGCCACTGCTATACATTTCCCAGTTTTGTATGGAATTTCTATCCCTAGAGATTCCAGAGTACAGTTCATGTCAAATTTTAATCCTGCTTGACTCATTGATGTCTTTAACATACTGTGCCATCCCATCACCAGCTTGATCTACTCTGTCATTTCAATATATTTTGTACCCTGGTATTAGTGTCCCTCCATTGGTTATCCTCATTCCACCAGGTCTCTGAGATTCCTATTAGGTCTGTCTTTTTAGTGGCATACACTAATTTTCCTTTCTTATTTTTTTAGACTTCTAGCATTTGTATATACACACTTAGATGTATTCCTTTTATTCTTACTCTGCTCATTATAAGTAACTATTTCAGTTATTTTGGGATCATTTAAGTGTGTCTATTCTATGCCCTCTCGTCCGGTCATTCGGACGTAGGGCGCGATCTCCTCACCGACCACAAGGAGTCAGCAAACACTTTGCTGGGAGCACGTAGGGAGGATGCTTCCCAGTTCAAAGTCTGCCTCAGACCAAGAAGGACATCGCAGCTGATGCTCTGCACCCACAGCACTTGATTTACCCAAAGATGGGTTCTTTTCTTCAGCTTTAGGCGCCTCGGCACCAGATAATTGGGGGCAGCCTCCCCTTCATCCAGGAGGAGGCGGATTTAGAGCCGGCCTTGGGGCTCAGGCCGGGCCTTGCCGGAGCGGGGATCCTCCTCAGAGATACCCCCCCCAGCCATCTCAGCTCCCGCAATGGCGGAGACCGCCAAAAGCCACCGCGCAGCTGCCAGACGGACGCAGAAACCAAGGGCCGAAACTGCCTCAGCGGCGGCTAGAAAGCACATGGCCCACAGGCCCAGGACTGAACCCGCTGCCGTGGCTGCGGCAAAAGGAAACAGGGCCAGAGCTGAGATGGCGACGGAGGCAAGGGAAACCGAAAGTGACACCACCCCTCCACCTGCGCAGCTAGCGCAAGCCGCCCACAGCCCTCAGGAATCCCCTGCGGAGCAGGACGACAACGATGAGGAGGTGGAATCTGCTACCTCCTCCCAAGTAAGAAGGGATCAAGGGTTGAGAGAACCGAGCATCTTTCAACAGGCCCAGCTGGAAGCCCTCAGGGCCATGATGGGGAAGCTTTTCCCGCATCGAGAACAACCAGCGGTGCCACAAATGCCCCTGCAAACACCCCTCTGCCCCTAAGACCCCTCCCAGGGGATCCTTTAAGGGAGCATCCCATGCAGCAGGGAAAGGAAAAAATAGGCGCCCCTCTAAAAACAGGGCCTCCCTTGCAGACCTGCTGGGTTCTTCCTCGGCTGAGGAAGAGGAACAGGGTTCCTCCCCTGAAGAAGGGGAGTTCACAGGGGACAGTTCAGAAGCAGAAACCCCTCCCCCATCTAAGCGGGCTCATGTTCAACGAAAGCGGGAAACTCGTATCCTTGTGCCCTCCTCAGAGGAAGAGTCAGAGGCAGGCTTTTCCACAGCCTCCCACCACAACCGGGAAGAGAGATCCCAGGATTGGGAGGACATCCTCTCCAAGGGACATAAAGACCTGGTCATGACCAGGGCCCCAAATTGATTAAGAGGGCAGAAAGGGTCCTGAAGGTCACCCCTAGAACACCAAAAAGGGGGGACTCAGACTCTTCATCGGAAGGGGAAGAAGATTCAGACAGGGATTACATTCCCAAACTAGACTGCAACATTACAGGAGCCTCTTTAGATAAGGCCTTTGAGAAAATCATCAAGGCCCAGTGGAAACGCCCAACCAAGTCTTTTAAGTTGACTAGACCTCAACATGCCTTATATACCTTTAATAAATGGAGCAACCCCGTCTTTGCCCTGCCCCAAGTGGATGCTGCAGCGGCTGCCCTCGCCCGCCAACCAGTGTTTCCAACCGCCAATCGGTGTTTCCCATTGAATTCTTACCTAAGGACCTTACCGATAAAGGCCTGGAGATGGGCCTTAAAAAGAGCTATGAGGCCATGGCCAACGTGCTACGTATGGCTACTACCACGTCCTACGTATCTAGAGCGATGATGAAATGGTTTAAAATGGGAAAGGATCCCAAACTTTCCCAGTCCCGGAAGCTTGCCACTACTTCCTTATGGACTCTTCTATGGACATCCTAACATGGGCGGCCAAGGGGATGGGAGCTAACGTTGCAGCCAGGTGCAGTCTATGGCTCCGCTCCTGGCAGGCTGATGCCCATGCCAAAAATCTCCTGGTCAATAGCACTTTCAAAGGAGGCAAACTGTTCAGCCCGGCACTAGACAAGGCCCTTGCTGAGGTTCGAATAAAGACAAGAAACACCTTAAACCAGGTTCAATCCACCAGGAACCCCTTTCACCTCTTTTTTTCGTTTTCAACAGGGCCAAAAGCGCTATCAGTATTCTGCACAGTCCACATGGAATTCTTCAAACCGCACCAGATACCAGAGAGGTCGAGGCGCCAAATTCAACAGGCCGGCGACACAACACCAACAAGCCCGCCGCTCCGGATCCCTGCAACGCAGGCAGGAATCCTGACTATTCCACATCTTCATGCCCCGCCTCTCCAAAGATCGGTGCCCGTCTCCTCGACTTTGCACCACGGTGAGTTCAAGCGACTACGGACGCATGGCTCATTCAGACCGTCACACAAGCTTACTCAATCGAGACGAAATACACCCCGCGGGACTTCAGGGTCTCCCCCCCGCTCTCACAATCCCTCCAAACACAGGGCCATGCTAGCAGAAATCTCCAGGCTCTATCACATGGGAGCTCTGGAGAGAGTGCCTTGGCACGAGTACAGTCTGGGGATCTACTCTGTCTTCTTCCTAGTTCAGAAGAAGTCTGGGAGCTGGAGGGGGGTTCTAGATCTGAAGCGTCTCAACAGAGCCCTCTGCAAGCAACGCTTCAGGATGGAGACTCTCCATTCCATATCCTTGGCCCTCACCAAGGGCGATTGGATGGCTTCCTTAGACCTTCAAGACGCATACCTCCATGTTTCCATTCTTCCTGCACACAGGAGATGGCTCTGGTTCTGTTACGATGGCCAGCACTGGCAGTACCGGGCCCTTCCCTTCGGTCTGGGATCAGCACCTCGCACGTTCACGAAGATTCTCGTGCCTCGCATAGCGAATCTCAGACTACAGGGGATAACGGTTTACCCTTACTTAGACGATCTACTCGTCAAAGCACAATCGCTTCAGGTAGCACAAATACACCTGGTTCGTACCAGGATGTGTCTCGAGAGACACGGCTTTGTCATAAACATCCCCAAGAGCCATCTCACACCGGATCAACACCTCGAACATTTGGAGGTGGTGTTTGACACCTGCCAGGACAAGGTGTTAATTCCATCCCATCGGCAACTCAAACTACGGAGTCCCTTCTCAACGATTCGAGACTGCCCGCAGGTATCACTTCTCACTCTGGCATCCCTATTAGGGCTGATGCTTTCACTAATCCGCCATCTCCACTGGGCTCGTTTCCACTCTCGTCCTCTTCAATCCCTTCTCAGACCATGGCAATCTGCCATCATAAACAACGTGCTGGTCTCCATTCCACTCAACCGCCCCACACTCCAGCCGCTATCATGGTGGGAACAGTCGCACAGATTTGCCCAAGGAGTTCCTCTCTCGAAGCCAGAGAGAATAATACTCACCACAGATGCCAGCCTGTTTGGATGGGGAGTTCACCTCGCCTTTTACACGGCTCAAGACTCCTGGACGAACCGCGAACTACAGCACAGCATCAACTTGCTGGAGCTCAGAGCAATCCGTCTCGCCCTACTCCACTTCGCCAGGCACCTGCAGAAGCAGCACGTGCTAGTCTTCACGGACAATACAACCGCTTAAGCCTACATAAACAATCAGGGAGGCTCGAGATCCCCGTCACTCCACAGGGAAGCCACCATACTGCTCAGGTGGGCGGAGGACAATCTGCTTTCCCTTATGACCAGGCACATCAAGGGTTGAGAGAATGTGGAAGCGGATTGGCTCAGCAGACAGGAAATCGATCCGGGGGAATGGTCCCTCTCCCCACGGGCGTTCTATCTCATTGTTGCCACCTTCGGGACTCAGATATTAGACCTGTTTGCCTCTGCTACCAATTACAAGACGCAGAGATTCTTCGCCAGGAGCCCCCACCCCGCTGCGGAGGCTCACGACGCCCTCAGCCACCCTTGGCTCTGGGGTCTTCTCTATGCGTTTCCGCCCTTTCCACTCCTGGGGCGAACAGTCAGCAGGGCCAAGAATCTCCGGGCCATGGTCATCGTGATAGCGCCCTTCTGGCCTCGCAGACCGTGGTCTCCCCCTGGACAGGTTGTTGAGGTCGGGGAACATCTTCTTCTCCCAGTGACACCAGACCTGCTCACTCAGGGGCCGCTTCAATACAATTGGCCCGACTTTCTGAAGCTAACAGCTTGGCTGTTGAGTCCTCCGCACTCTTATCCTTCAGATATTCTACACCAGTAGTCCAGACCCTTCTAGCTTCTAAGCGCAAGTCTACCAGAAGGATCTATCAGTCCACCTGGTCCCTCTTTGTGCGATGGTGCCAATCCCATCACATTCCGTCTTGTACTCCTTCCACTCCTCAGAGCCTGCATTTCCTCCAGGAAGGGCTTGACAAGGGGCTCTGCACCAACACTCTTTCCAGACAATTATCGACCCTTGACAGTACTCTGGCAGCTTCTTCCGGCCAGCGCTTCTCATCTCACCCTCATGTTAAGCAGTTTCTCAGGGCGGCCCGGCATCTAGCACTGCCAGTAGTGCACCAGTTTCCCTAACTGGAACCTTAATGTGGTTCTCAAAGCCCTGATGGGTCCTTCCTTTGAGCACCTACACCAGGTTTCTCTGTACTTTTTATGTGTCAAAATGGCCTTTCTCATCGCGGTAACGTCAGCAAGAAGAGTCTCTGAAATTGGGGCTCTTTCTATAGGTCCGGCCTTCTGCATTTTTAGGAAGGAATCAGTCCTACTCAGGTTGGACCCAACCTTCCTACCCAAGGTTTCCTCCTTCCATTTCGCACAGGAGGTGATTCTCCCCTCATTTTGCCCTAAGCCCCAGCATGCCTTGGAAAAGCTGTGGCACATGTTGGATGTACGATGGGCACTCAAAATTTACATAGAGCGCACGCAGCCCTTCAGGAAGACTTCCTCCCTGTTAGTCAGCTACCATCCGCACTCCAGGGGTAAAAAGGTCTCTAAGGCGGTTATCTCTAAGTGGATCTCGGCCTGTGTAGCAGACGCCTACAGGGCCTTAGACTTAGTGCCCCCATCCAGGACCCTGGCCCATTCTACCCGTTCAGCCTCTACCAATTGGGCTTTCGAGCTAGAGCTCCTATTCTAGAAATTTGCAGGGCAGCCACGTGGAGGAGCCTCCACTCGTTTACAAACTATTACAAAATGGATTGCTTCAAATCAGCAGAAGCCACCTATGGGAGGCGAGTACTTCAAGGGGTCTTGGATCCCCAATAAGCGCCCAGTCCCTCCCTGTTTTCCTTACTGCTTTTGTACCTTCCTACGTCCGAATGACCGGACGAGAGGGCATAGAAAGAGGAATTGGGTCCCTCACCTCGGGAATTCTCTTTCTATGTCCCTCGAGGGAGGTCATTCGACCCACCCGGGTAATACCTGGGCGCTGGTTCATTTTTGGTTGTGTTAAATGATTTATCTGTAGCTCCTCCGGGGGAATTACTAAAAGCTATTAAGTTTTGCAGTTGAGCAGTTTGTTCCTCGGCTATGTTACTCCTGGGAAGGCGGGGGAGCGTCCTCCCTACGTGCTCCCAGCAAAGTGTTTGCTGCCTCCTTGTGGACGGTGAGGAGATTGCTCCCTACATCTAAATGCCCTCCCTCGAGGGACATAGAAAGAGAATTCCCGAGGTAAGGGACCCAATTCCTCTTTCTGCATAGATTTCCTCTTGGCTTCTTTCCTATCCTCTATATTAGAATATTCTAATTCCCCTGCATTGACAGCATCTTTACCTGTTACCGAATGTCTGTGTACTCATATCGTCACCACATGGACCAACCAGCCATCCTTCGTCTACCCCCGCCGCCCCAGTCTCTCAGATGCTTGAGTACAGAAGCAGGTTTTATTGATAGGTTACAAAATTACCAACAGTAGTTCTGTATCTTCATATTTTAGTGCCATCAGAATTATTGGGTAAATACTATCAGGTCCGTGGGACTGTTTAAGTTGTCAATTTGCTCTAGTACCTCTTCTAGAGTCGGGGGTGGTATACTTCTGGATGCAACAGTTTGAGACAGAAACAGAGATTAGTGGCATGCCATACAAATGATGGTGGGAGGATTTTGTTCACTCCATGTTATGTCTGTCTGACCTGAGGAAAGAATATTCACTAAGGTGATAAATTACAGAGAATCTAAAATTGGTGGGGGAAGGAGAAGAGGGAGGGGAGAATAAAATTCTAAATAGTTTAAACAGAGCAGGAACATGTAGAGAGAGATGGCTTATTATAATAATTATGAGGCTAGGAACAAAATTGTACCGGATGGAGGGTATCAGCAGGAGTTAGGTGAGGGGAGCAAGAAGTCAGGGAGGGAAGAGCGGAAGAGTTGGGTCTTGAGGAGGGATTTGAAGGTACGAAGGGAGGGGGCAAGGCGGATGTGGGCAGGGAGGGTGTTCCAGGCATGGGGGGCAGCTAGGGAGAAGGGACGAAGGCGGTTAGGGGAGCAGGGGAAGTGTGGGAGGGCGAGAGAGGGGACAGTGGAGGAGCAGAGTTCACGGACTGGAGTACGGAGGGAAATTACCGCAGAGTGGTAGTGGGGAGCAAGGTTCTGAAGAGCTTTATAGGTGAAGACTAGGAGCTTGTGCAGGATTTGTTCAGGAAGGGGGAGCCAGTGAAGAGAAGAGAGGAGGGGCTGCACGTGGCCGAAGTGACGGGCGAGGTGAATGACCCTGGCAGCAGAGTTCTGGATGGAGATAAGGGAAGAAAGGTGAGAGCCGGGGAGGCCAGTGAGAAGGTGGTTACAGTAATCGAGGCAAGAGATGACCAGGGCATGAACAAGGGTTTTGGCAGAGGAGACAGACAGAAAAGAGCGAATCTTAGCAATGTTATGGAGGGAGAAGCGACAGGATTTGGCAACAGAGTCGATGTAGGGCTTAAAAGAAAGGGGTGAGTCAAAGATGAAGCCTAAGCTATGGGCTTGGGGGACGGGAAGGATGGTGACCTCATCGATGAGACTCAACAGGGAAGAGGAAGGATGGGGGGGGGGAAGATAAGGAGTTCAGTTTTAGACATGTTGAGTTTGAGTTGACGTTGAGACATCCAGGTAGAGATGTCAGAGAGACAGCTGATGAGGCGAGCTTGAATAGATGGGGGGAGAGAGAGAGAGATTGTGTTTAGAGAGATAGAGTTGAGTGTCATCAGTGTAGATGTGATATTGGAAGCCATGGGAGGCAATGAGTTTGCCTAGGGACAGGGTATAGATAGAGAAGAGGAGAGGGCCAAGGACAGAGCCTTGGGGAACACCAACTGAGAGGGGAAGGGAGGAGGAGGGGTTACAACTCAAGAAAAGTAACTTGTAGTCATTGTGTACAATCTCCTATTGAAGTCAATGGCTAAACTCCCGTTTATTTGTATGGAGCTGGATTGCACCCATTGTGGATGAGTCACTGAAATCCTCAGCTCAGTATGCGGAGGCACGGTCAAAAAGGCCAAAAATGTTAGGAATTATATGGAAAGAGGGAGAATAAAACTGAAAATAACATAATGCCTCTATATGAATCTTTACTGCAAGTGCACCTTGAATATTGTGTGCAGTTCTGGTCGTCCCATTTTAATGATAGAGTAGAACTGGAAAAGGTACAGAGAAGGGTGAAAAAAATGTATAGGGTATGGAATAGCTTTCGTATGAGAAGATAGGTTAGGGCTCTTCAGCTTGCAGAAGAGATGACTGACCAGGGATATGATAGAGGTCTTATAAAACCATGAGTGGCATGGAACAGGTAAGTAGGGAGTTATTTACCATCTCAAATACTTTCCTTGAGTGTCCTCTGGTTCTAGTACTAACTGCCAGCAATTTAAAACAAATAAAAGCAAGTATTTTTTCACTGAATGTACAATTAGCTTGTGGAATTTGTTGCCAGTTGATGAGGCCAGTAGCAGAATCTGGATTTGATAGGTCCACTAATGGCTATTAGCCAAGTGGGTTGACGGATGTAACCTCTAACTGTTGGGAGTAAACGGCAGGGAATGGATCACTCCATTTATAATGTGTTGAGTACTTCTCCAAAGCGATCACGAACGGCCATTGTTGGAGATGTGATGCTGGGCTTGATGGACCATTGGTTTAATTCAGTGTGACACTTTTTCTGTTTTCTTAACTGTTTTGGAATACTTTTTCATGCATTAGCCTACTTTCTTCAGCAGGAATAGCGTCCCATGCTCTCTACATTGCCAAAATTCTGTCTCAAGATTTGTAGTTGCTTTGATAGTGTCTGAATAATACTTAATTCGGACTCATTCCTTTGCAATAACAGTAGCACTAGGATGTTTCCTAAGAGGTTTGCTACACATAATAGCATTAATGTGTTGCTTGGTGATACCATTATGGTGTCCCTAACTTGAGAAGAATTTTCTTAACTTTTCTATACTGTGATCTTTAATCATTGTGAAATGACCATTTGGCCCTCAATATTGCTCTGTTTTCCAGTGTCTTGACTATACTAGCATATAAATTGGACTTCATTAAGCATTTTTGTTTCTTGCTGTTAATATTTGGCCTTCAGCCGCCTCCTTGAGAAGAAGTGCTATGCATAACTTTAATTTTATGGCGCCTTTCTCTTTGCCCAATAAATTAATGTTCCTATTACTTGGAGACTCTGCATTCCTCTTTACTCATTTCTTTTATCAAAATGTATGCAATAAAACCTTTATACTCCTTAATCCTGGAGGGCTGGGGAAAAGATTTCATGTCATTCTTTGACATTATTGCTTTACCATACCCAAATATATAAAAACTAATTCAAAAATATTGTTCTTGTATGTCTAGTCACTTACTTTTGAGAACAATTACTTGTTTGCTTTAGCCTATTAAAGTTCATTCAGTATATTAATCTCAAAACGTGAGATTTTTCCCCTGACTTTCTGGTCTTGACTTAATTTACAAATAAGATTTTTTGGTAATTATAAATGGCCCATTATCTCTCTGCTTCTGTTGCTTCAATCTAAATAAGGAGCTGCTGGCACTGTTCTTTTTTATGGTATTCCATATGAAAGGTATTCTCCATATAAAAACAAACAAACTATTGATAGATGCATTTCTTTGTGGTGATTGGTTGATTTCTCCATCTATATTGATGGCTTGTTGTCCCTTAACATGCTTGTGGTATTTTTTTGTCGTTATTTTACTTATTGATTTTTATTAAATGTATATCCTGTTCTTTCCCCTAAGGCTCAGAGCAGGTTACAACATGAAAATCACATACAAATAGAACTGTAAAATATATAACCCCAAGCCTTATCCCTGCCTGCGAAATGCTTGACCAAAACGAAAAGTCTTACGTGGTCTCTAGAAAATGCTTGTGCTTTGATCGATCTCTAGAAGACGGGACTTAAGCAATATGGAATTATATTCCTCTTGATGAAATGGTCTGTATACATTCTTGGTGTCATGTTACTCTAGCTTCAGTTTAAACAGTGAAAATAGTTTCATTTGTTTCCAGTTCCTATAGGGCCTCATATTTATTTTCTTTGACTTCAGAGCTGGCTTTTATACACACAACTCCCACTATTTCTCTTTTGTCTCTGATCCTTTCCAGGCTATAGTTTGTTTATCAATAACAAGTTCAAATTGATGTTTAGTTTTCCACCAACTTTTAGTTAAATCCCTGACATCAAAATTACATCTGCGCTCTTCATTTGCTTGTTTACTTGTTTTCATTTCATTCACCTTAGATTTCCCAAATGACCTTTTCATTATTCTTCCTCTTTTGTTTTGTTTTGTTATGTTTTTTTATATTCCATGACTTCTGTTAAATTTTATTTTTCAGATAAACTTATTTCTAGGATGAACACAAAAGCTAGTTTCCAAAACACAGAAGAATTTCTTGAAAGAAAGTTTCATTTATTTACCATTCTTGCCACACGTTCTGGTGATGGGATATAAACAGATATTAATATAACTCACCAGCCTTATGTTTTGAGAGTATCAAACAAGTATAGTATGTAAACTTATAACTTGTGAAGAGGGTAAAATGTGCTAAGTACCTCCCCTCTTTCTGTAGACACTGTAAGACCTGGCTGTTCTGCCGAGTCTTTACCGAAGTAGATGGGATGGGTTGGGCTAGGGAGGGCTTTTTGGTACTGGGTTATTTTAACTTCATGATTATTAGCGTTGTTTTAATGTGTATTATCTTGTATGTATTTTTAAATGTTGTTGTTAGCTGCCCCGAAATGCTTATAGCGAAATGCTTATAGGGGGCGGTGCATAAATTTTAATAAAAAAGTACCTTAGAATTTTACCATAAAATTAATCTATTATGGACATAGGATGTTTTCAGACGTGAAGGGGCGGCTTCGCCCTGTCACGGAAACAACCCTCAGATTCCCCGCCGGGATCACTCTGGCATGGTCAACAGACGTGCCAGGGGATCCTGACGGGGAATCGGGGAGGGGGCAGGATCGCACGGTGCAACGTGCAGCCGCACGGCCCCGCCCCCTCCACGCTCCCTCGCTGCCTGCCCTCTGGGGAGACGGGCAGGCGCCGCGGCCAATATGTCTGCAGCGCCTGCCCGAAATGACCACGGGCCCCTTCATCCCCGCCAAGAATCTCCTTCACCACACGATCGGCACCGGCCCTGCGGATTCAGTCGATCGCGTGGTGAATGTGATTTCCGGCGGGGATTGAGCGTGGCAAACATCCTGGGGGGAACTTGCGGTTCCCCAACAGATGTTACGGGACCCATTCCCCACCACAGGGTATTGACTGTGGTTGAGCGTGATCTCGTAACGTCTGAAAATACCCAGTGAGGCACAAAACTCTGAGGGAAGTGTTGTACAGTTTGGCCATAGACCGGGATAACTTTATGCTGAGTACTAGTAATCCCATTGTGGATTGATGTAATTTCAGCCATATCTTAGTGGCTTTCTCTAACTCATAAAAAGCAGAGAATTAGCATACTGAGATTACTTCAACCTACCTGATGAGTGTATGTAAACACTGAAGTTGAGGTGAGGCAGCCTAGTATCCCTTGTTATCCCAGCAAAGGCAAGATGCTGGGGAAGAAGTTATTGCATAATACTGTGCTCTATGATTTCTGAGATAAAGGAACAAAGCCACCTGAGGGTACCGTAATCCATTCTGTCCGTGACTACAGGTGCTCCAGCCACACCATGATCCACAAAAACAAAGTTACTAATCTTATATAAGCACAGACACCCACTTTGTAAATATTGCCATGATAAGGTCATGCAGCCGGTGGAATGCTCAGGATGTGATTCAGATTGACAAGATGAAGAAAATTATAAGCCTCTAGAAACCACATGTCTTGCTACAGCCTTCCCCACAATGCTAATCAAAAACAAAAAACTGCATATTGCTCAGAAATTGCACGTGATGCACTTGCCAAGGACGTCTTAAAACACAGGCTGACCATGTTCTTTATAAAGCTGTTTAGCAATTAGCATACCTTCAAGGAAGTATTGGCAATCTTGCTGTCCTAGGAGATGCTGCCCCTTCCACACGCCAGTTGTGCTTATCAGGAATAACAAGGATCAAAAGTATAGGATGTACAATAAATTTTTCTAAGTGCTTTTAGGACATGAGTAGTACTAACTGAAATAGAAATAGAGGCGATCTGGCACTTGTCTCTTTCAGATAGGTTGAAAAACATTTCAATTGTAACCTGAAATTTCCTCACAAACAATAGGAGAAAAATGCCTCTACAGCCAAATGCAGTTCAGAAAAATGCCTCTACAGCCAAATGCAAATCACTACCTGGAAGCCATTGACCAAGATTTTGCAGAAATAGAGAAGCTACCTTGCTACTTTCAGAGTAGCAACTTACAGTTCCCCAAAGTGTTTACTCTTGACCAAGCAGGGTCCTAACACTTAATATTGGAGTAACTATGTAAGGTAACATTCAGCGCAAGGTTGGATAGTCTCTACAATATCAACTTGTTTTTACATTTCTCTTAAACTAAGCTATAGCATAGCTTATACTTTTCCCTTTAATTTGGTCCTTGAGGTGATTTCTAGGGATGGGCGAACGTGGTTTGGAGTTCGGATTGAACTCGACCAGTTCGGTCTACCAGATCGAACTCGATTTTCGAATTGAACCGAATTTCCGAACTCGGTTCTGTTTGCCCATTCCCATAAGTCATTCCATTAAGTTCAATGGGGTTTGAATTTCTGAACTCTGTTCGGAAGTTCGGAGTTCGGACCGAACTCGAATAGTTCGGTCAACCGAACCGAACTTTCGAACTGAACTCGATTTTCGAACCGAACCGAATTTCCAAACTCGGTTCTGTTCGCCCATCCCTAGTGATTTCAGCTGTGTATAGCACAAGGAAATACTATAGACAGAAAAGGACATTGCTTTTCTACTTGGCAAAACTTTGGAAACATGCATATTACCTGTTCTGCTTTTAAAACTGGAAGTCTAGTAGAAAATGCATGGTATAACAAACCAATTAAATGGGGTGTAATGTTGATAGTGGAAAACGCAGGTTAGCTCTTTGTTTCATCTCCACCTATATCTCGTGCAAATAAAATTAAATGCACCAGAATGAATTTTCAGAATGAAGTCTGTTTTGTTGGTGCAGCTGATAAAGAATGTCTTCACATTCAGTCAACTATCCAAATTCAAATTCAAATTTATTGCGTGATCTTAGATCATTGCAGAATACAAACATAAAAACAATACACACATCATAACTACCAATAAATAAACAATTGTCCCCTGACTTCCCTCTGTGAACAGTTGATATTAACTTACACTGGATCGGATAAGAAGATGTTATTTAAAAAACGAATTCTAAGTTGAACAGCCCTTAGCAAAAACCTAGCTACATTGCGAATAGTATCTTGCTCAGTACTGTCTATAACAGCTACTAGTAAAGCGTGATCGTCCCTACCGGGGAGTTTGTCCAGGATAGGGGAGAGAAATTCCTTCTGTGGCTCGTCATACAGATGACAATATAGGATTATATGCCCCATTGTCTCTGTCGCTATACTATTGAAAGGACATAGTCTGTCTGTAAACGGGATACCCTGGATCCTACCTTCGAGGACACGCGAAGGAAAGGCATTTAAACGGGCACTGGCAAACAGCTGTTTTGCTCTGCCAGAGATCGGAGCAGTTAAATAAGAAGCAACCTGCCCCACTGCTGGAGCATAAAGCAAATATTCCCGCAAGTGGGGTGATAGCCTAACTCTAGTGAGCTCTGATTGCCATCCTATGTCCCTTACCCTCTGCAAAACCTCCCTCATTCGCGTATCCGGTAGCTTATGCATCAGGTAGTCTGATGATATACCCATCTCCATCAGCTGTGCTTCCACTCTCAAGGACCAAGGGTCCCTGTAGGAATCATCCAACATGGCCCTAATTAAGATGTTGCCCTGGTCTGAATGCAATTTAAGCCAGAATTTCAAATTGGCTTCTTTGACAGCCTGGGTCCACGATTTCTGGCCCAACTCCACCCGAATGGCTGCCAAAGAGGTGCCTCTTGGGGCTCCCAGAAGTCGCTGTAAAAACCTGGACTGTATCCTGTCCACCAAACTCAGGTAGAAGGGTGCCCATAACTCAGCCCCATACAATAATTGGGATCTAACTTTGCTGTTAAGTACCTGGAGTGCCTGTTGGACTGCTGTCCTACCCTGCTTGATGAAAAGCCTACTTATTGATTGGGCGACTGCTTGTGCCGATCTTACAGCCCTGTTGACATGTTCATGCCAAAGCCCTGATCCATGAAAAAGAATTCCTAAGTATCTAAAGACCTTGACCTGTTGAATTGGCTTACCCCCAGCAGACCAGCCCTGTATTTTGACGTGTGCCGAAAAGACCAGGACCTTAGATTTATCATAATTAATGATAAGATTGTTTGCCTGGCAGAAGGCCACAAAAGCCTGCAGTTGTCGCTTAAGACCCACCCGGGTCTGTGACAACAAGGCCACGTCATTGGCATAACAAAGGCAGCCAGTTTCGGAGGGAAAAAGCACGGAGCTGCCATAACTGGTATTATGCGATCAATGAAAAAGTTAGAGGGCTGGGGCCAGAACACACCCCTGTCGCATCCCCTTTGAAGTTGGAATTGTGGGGGTTATATGGCCCTGCTTGTCCATTTTAACTACCATAGATGTGTTGGCATATAAGGAGTGGATCAAGGCAAGCAGACGTCTATCGATTGTGGACTCAAGCAGCTTTTCCCAGAGGGCAGCCCGATCGACTGAGTCAAAGGCTGCCGTGAGATCTAAAAAAGCTACATAGAGGGCCCCATTACGGGCCCTATACTTAGCAGCAAGATATTGTAAAATGCTGCAGTGTTCCATCGTGGACCGTCCCTGCTGGAAGCCAGCCTGTTCAGGGGAAATTATCTTCTCCTGACCCATCCAAGCTGTCAGTTTCCTTAATAGAAACTTGGCATAAACCTTTGATATAACTGGGAGGAGGCTTATCAGCCTATAGCTAGCGGGATCTGATTTTGTGCCTCTTCTGTATATGGGGGACAACCAACGCTGAGGCCCAGGCCCCTGGAACCCGCCCTATGCTATTTATAGATGAAAACAAAGCTGCCAACACGGGTAACCACCAGGCCTTATTTGTCTTAAGGAATTCTACCCTTATAAGGTCCAGTCCAGGTGAGCGTCCATTCCGCAAGGAATCGACCAAGATCTCAACCTCCTCAACCTGGACAGGTGGCCAGGGCGGCCTCTCCTCCAACCCCATATGCAGGACTTCTATTAAGTGAGCTTAATCCTTTTCAGGACCCAGATGATTATATAATTTGCCAAAGTGGTGCATCCACCTATCTGGTGGGATATGCGATGACACTGTAACCTTCCCTCCCCCAGTGGAGCTATTCACAAGGTGCCAAAAGCCCCTTGTATCTCCTGTTTGCGCTGCCTGGAGTAGGGAACCCCACCCGGCATCTCAAAATCCTCTCTCTTTCGACGTTATTAGATTTCTTTATTTTGCCCCAAGAACCATGTATTGAGTGGATAAAATTGGTTGCCGAGAATTCCTATATTCTCGGTGCGCAGATTTGAGTTCAAATCTAGCCTGCCGACACTCCCTGTCAAACCACGGCTGATTGATTTTCAGAAGCCCGAGGACAGTGGGCTGGTCCAGTCCCTGTACATAGGTCTTAATTTCAACTGTTAAGAGTTCAAAAAGATCCAAAACCTCGGAAGGTCTTTCAGAGTCGATCAATCTCTCTCGGAGGGAAACAACCTGGGCCTGCGAAGTAAAAGCTCCCAGGGCTGATGACCGTCCCTCCTCCCATCTGGGAACCCAGACCAATTCATAGGAAGCCCTAATATTGTTTGATGGTTTATATTGCTCATGCACAGCTACTGACCCTGTGACATTCCAAGAACATATAGTGAGTGGGAGTAAAAAGGGTCAATTCCAATGGCAAGTGGTCCCCCACCAGGGGGAAACCCAGCTCAAAGTTCGTAACATTGGGCAAAACCCCCGCTGATACAATGCATAATCTGCTGTACTAGGGCCTTGTGGCCCAACAAATGTGAAATCCCCTTCCAAATCTCCGAAGCCCGAACCATTCAATACATATAACTCCCTGGCCGCCAGTAATTGGGCCATTCTTATCCCTGAGGAGTTAATACCTTTATCCTTAGATCGTCTCAAACCGAGGAGATTGTCTGGAACATAAGGTAATCCATCACAGTAAGGAGCCAAAGCTAAGTTATCTGGACCTATACGGGCATTGAAATCGTCCAATAGTATGACACGACCATCTGGGCCCTTAACTAAGAGTTGCTCCAAAAGGCTATCCAAATTATCCCACATGGAAGTTCGAAATGAGCCTGCATTGCAGGGGGGGATATATATAGTCATTATTATCAGGGTCTTTAAAGTAAGCCTGGCCACAAACCCCTGTAACAGCCCAGGGAGCAATATGGTTTCAATAATTGAAAGGGGAACCTCTCTGGAAACAAAGCAACCCAGACCCCCACATGGTCTCCCTTTAGAATTCCTGTGGACCGCTGGTAGGGAATTGCAAATATAACCCTCCAGTTCCACTGGCTCAAAGGACCAGGTCTCTTGGACCAGGATGATAGAAAACTTTTGCACATATGACATAAAGTCAGGGTCACTACAGTGCCTGTCCCACCCTGTGACATTCCAAGAACATATAGTGATTAGAACTGGAATAGCTGGGTGGGCTAGTCATGGACTTGGAAGGGACCCCTGTCCAACACATCCCCCAACATCCATGACTTCCACATCAGGATCAGTCAACTATCCTGATTTAAAATGTTAGAGGATAAACTTTGAATAATTTAACTGACCAAGAGATTAGACGGGGAAGAGAATTTTAGAGCCTAATCCCGAGAGATCTAGAACATCTGTACCCCTGCCTTTGCTTTAGGTCATGTCTCCCATGGTTTAATCGTTTGCATTAGATGCTCTGCTATCAAGAGAGAGAGTACTTAAAAGCTAAGTAAGCCCTAGTGGCAAACTTTGGTAGAATGTGAAATATGATATAGTTCCACTTAGCTGTAAATTCCTTGAGTCATGAAAGGGTAAAAGGAGAGATTCAGGTTGAGTGTACGTGAAGAAAGAATTTGATAATTCTGGCTGTTGTAAACCTTTTCTAAAAGAACTGTATGAATGTTTTATCAGGGGAAGAGTAAGAAATTCTTTCAGAAATGGTTTCAGGAAATAGCTTGGTGCAGGTTAAGGGAGGTAATGTCTAAGGAGTTACCAAAGTTTTTGATGATTTTTCACAATACAGTTGGACAGGATGTTGTCGGTGTATATCTGCATTAGTTTGGCTGATTTTTTTTCCTAGCTATTTTGAAACTCAAGATCCAAATACAATTAATTTGTGTAAGGACTCAATATGTTGAAGTAGTGGTATCAGATTTTGCTCCTGGTCAGCAGGATCGATGCAAGGACTTTTGTCGCCCCAGGCACACCCCTGTGCGTGTGCCCCTTGTGCAACCTGTGCACATATTGTGCACCTCACATGCAACCCACGAGCATGTTACACAAACCCCCATGTGCACACACCTAGTGCACAACATGCATATGCACAGCCTGCTTCCTGTCTCTTATACACATCTAGATGTGTATAAGAGACAGATCCAGTGCTGAGCATATTGCCAAGGCCATCTAGGGCAGCAAGTTGATGGGGTTGCCTCTCCTGTTACATCTAGCGCAGAGCTTACTGCTGGTGGCAGCAGCAGGGCAGCTTGATCAGGAGCAGGAAAGCCGCCCCCTCCATGTTGGTGCCCTAGGCGGCTGCCTGAGCAGCCTAATGGTAGCACCGGCCCTGCTGGTCAGTAGTACTTGTAGGAGAAGAGCTAGGCAAAATGAGCATTATTCCAAAGAATTTGGAGAGCGGAAAGGAGAGATGTAGGGGTGTGTGTGGGGGGAAGGCTCTACCCTTCCTCCCACCCCCACCTTTCTAGTGAATATTGACTGATATTTGCTTTTCTTTCATCTTATTTCTTTGCTTGTATAGAATTCTCCACGGAGACTGATGTATATTTTTTTTAAAATTTTATTTGCAGCTCTGGCTTTCGCCCTGGCCAATCAAAAAACAAAATTACATAAAGAAATATATGTTATCCACAAACAGTTAATGAATAAAACATACATAAATGTAACTAAAAAATATACAACTAAAATCCTATCCAAAATATAAAATACGTATATATTTATTCTAAAATTTAAATGTTGCCCCCTCCTGCCTCAGGGATCTCGGGGTGGTTCACAACATTAAAAAACCTATTAAAACAAACAATTATAAGCTACAATTAAACAATATAAAATCCATTCCCACCCACCCCATCTCCCTCGGGAAAGGCCTGGCGGAACAGCCAGGTCTTACACTGCCTATGGAAAGAGGGGAGGTCGGTAATCAAGTGGACCTTCCAATGAGAGGGAATTCCACAGCCGTGGCGCAGCCACAGGGAATGTCGTCCTCATGGTGGACACCTGGGGGACCCTGAGGAGGGTGCCCCTGGCCGACTGCAGGGGCTGATCCAGAACCCAGAGGGTGAGGCGGTTGTGCAGGTAGGTGGGGCCCAAGCTGTTTAGGGCTTTAAAGGTCAGCACCAACACCTTGAATTGGGCCCGGAAAACTATTGGCAGCCAGTGCAGAGAGCAGGACACTGGTGTAATGTGCTCGCGTTGGCCTGTCCCAGTCAGGAGACAGGTTGCCGCATTCTGCACTAGCTGCAGTTTCCGAACCAGCACCAAGGGTCGCCCAACGTAGAGTGCATTGCAGTAATCCAGTGTCGAGGTAATAAAAGCATGGATGACTGATGGATCCGAGTCCGAGACATACGGCCTAAGCAGACACACGGGTCGAGGAGCACCCCCAGATTCCAGGCCTGAGAAACCAAGGGAGGACGGACCCCATCAATGATGGGGACCATCACTCCCTCGGCCTTCCCCACAACCATCATCTCTGTCTTGTCAGGATTTAATTTCAGGCGGCGTGCCCTCATCCAATCCCCCACAGCTGACAAACACCAGGTAAGCACCGAGACTGCCAGGCCAGAGTCGGAAGAAAATGAGAGAGATAGCTGGGTGTCATCGGTATATTGATGACATCTCACCCCAACCTCCCCCAAAGGCTGCATGTACACATTGAACGAGAGGGGATAAGATGTAACCCTTAGGAACCCCACACGTGAGGCCTTGGGGGGAAGATCAAAACTCCCCCACCACCATATGCTGGGTTCTCCCAGTCAGGAAAGAGCAGAACCATTCAAGAACAGTCCCGCTAATCCCTGCCCGGTTCCCCAGCTGAGTCACCAACAACACCTGATCAACGGTATCAGATGCAGCTGAGTGATCTAACAGGGTTGAACGACCTCGGTCCAACTCACGGGAGAGGTCATCGACCAAGGCCACAAGTACAGTCTCTGTGCCATAACCCGGACGAAAGCCCGACTGCGAGGTATCAAGAAAATTGACCCAGTCCAAATGCTCCTGAAGCTGCCGAGCCACCATCCGTTCAATAACCTTCCCTAAAAAGGGAAGGTTAGAGACTGGCTGATAGCTGGTCAGTCAACGTCCAAAGATGGCTTCTTGGGCAGGGGCCGCACCACCACCTCCTTGAGGCAGTCCGGCACCCTGCCCTCCCTAAGGGAGGTGTTGACTACCCCTGCCAGCAGTGGCCCCAATGTCTCCCGGGTAGCTTTAATTAGCCAGGACGGGCATGGATCTAATTCACAATAGGTGGCTCAAACAGTCCCAAGAGCATCCCCCGCATCCAATGGTAACACAGTCTGAAACTCATCCCACAAAACAGGACAAGACAGGGCTTTGAAAATAATTGTATATACAAATAATAATAAAATACAGAATGCCATCAACTATTTGGAATGAGTTTCAGGCTGTGTTACCATTACCTATTATCTAAACTCTATAAATCCAAAAATGTACAGTCTCTCCATCGAAAGGTCTTGTAAACAGGCTCTAATCTCCAGCATCAGACATACCAACCATAAGCGTACCAAAGTTAAGGCTAAAATCCCATAAGATAAACCAATTCCACCCAAACCACAGCATCAAAGAGGAGGTCCCCAACCAAAGTCCTTTGTGCTCACTACTCCCGGAAGTATAAAAACCAACTGCTGGGGGTGGGGTCTACTTAAGACCCAGTATCGGGTGAAGAACCCTGCTCCTGGCAGCTTTTTCAGCATATACAACATTGTTATCCAAATGACGACAAAGCCAAATTAATTTGTCTAACTTTGAAAAATGGGGTACTTTTCATCAGTAAAGGGGTAAGGAACTGATTTCTAATGTCCAAAAAGAATAGACATTCTAGGACATAGTGTACAGAGTTTTCAAACATATTCCGTCCACAGGGACAAATCCTATTTTCCTTAGGAATACCAAGTCTACAACCTAGTGTATCAGCCATGACCATCTGACTTAAAAAGTAATCTAGTTAAATGTGTACAACAATTTAACTTCAAATTTAGGCCCTTTTCACACAGACACTCTAACACTGATAAAATGGGTGTTACATATTATTATTATACATGTTGCAGGGCTGCAGGTGTGCTCTATGGGTGCCCTGCAACATGTATAATAAAATGTACCACCCATTTTATCAGCGTTAGTGTGTCTGTGTGAAAAGGGCCTAAGAAAGAAATACCTCGCCATACCATTTTCTGGTATCCAATGCCTGTACAATGGGGCCAAGGAGCAAGTTTGAACCACTACCAAATCTTCTTGATTGGCTATATCTTTTAAACATTGTATAAATGCAATCTACTCTGTATCCAGGAGGGGTCGCCAATCCTTGTTGGCAGCCTAGTTAAAGCCAATCATATTAAGCTTATACCTAATAAATCTAATACAGGGAGATTGAATAGAGACAGATCCCATAGAATCTTCCAAGTAGTACATCTTAGGAACCAACAGTCTAAGCCAAAAATTCGGAATTTTCACTGTCACTATCATTTGGATGGCCTCAGCTCCCGTCTCTGCCCTTGCTAAGGCTGCCGGAACTGCAGCCGGTAGACCCAAAAGAGATCTCAAGAATTTATTTTGTAGTGTTCTATGTTAACAATCAGCCACATAACTGAAGATCTCCGCTCCGTAAAGAATCTGAGGAACAGCTTTGGCTTTAATAGCCTCCGGAACAGATTTCCCGGCATGAGCATAATGAAATTTCTTTATAGCAAAGAGTGTCTGAGCAGCTTTTAACTTTACTGCGATCACATGATCTTTCCATGCGGAATTGACTGAAAAATTTACTCCCAAGTATCCGGAGTAAATTACTCTCAAGTATTTGGAGAAAAACTTACTCCCACCATGGCCCTTCTGTGAATGTGGCCATTTTCCAAAACGGCTGCTCAGTCTGCAGCCGGGCTCAGACCAACTTTTGGAAAGTAAAACAAAAGGGGGGGGGGGGAGGGAAAGAACTAGGAAGAAGAGAAAATAACTTTGGTTTTGTGAGGCTGGTTCCGCTGGCATTACTTGCTAATAGAATGGTGGCGAGAATAAGTATGGCCCAACTTCTCTCAGCTGTCATAACGTTGCAACACAATGGGTAAATGGTATGGCCCAGCTGTTCCAGGCTGCCTGGTAGAGAGAGTGGCAGAGTTAGGATCCAAAGACTGGATGCTGAGAGTTGTCTTTTTGAAGAGGCATCTCTGGAAAGGGGGCGGGGGTTCCTGAAGAATGTTTATAGTGTACATGGTACTGAATAAGCAGGCATGTCATTCAGTCTCGGGTGGGATTTAATCGACTATTGGACTTTTAGGAAGAAAAGACTTTGACATTGGGAATCGCATATTTGTGGGAAATTGTAACCGGTTTTGGTTTACTGAGTCTAATAGTAAAATAAATGTGTGTACTCTAATACTTGCTCCATCTCTTTTTCCTCCAATTTGGTGGTGATAAGCAACTAGTGTACCATGAAACATTTAAGGTAAAACATCTGTTTTAAGCATGAATTACAATAGATTTATCCAGTGCAAGATTTTCCTTTTATCCTTTTGGTTTTGGTTTCCTAAATAGGATTTTATTGCTATATTTGGCCAGATTGAGATTTAAGGCTTGCTAATTTGTCTTTGGCATTTTTTCATTTACCCCTGGGCACGATTACCCTTGTAAATATTATTCCATTATGTTTGTGTATCAACGGAAACTGAAGAATTCACTTTATTTAGCTGCTCTGTGGCTGGGATGGACTCACCTGGTGTGAGTAGTACTAGCAGGATTAGGGCTCCAACAGTCAGTCTCCTAGGGAATTAGCTTCACAGTCTCTTTATTCGTAGTATTTGGGGGCCAGTCTCAGTCCCTGGTGCTAGCTGCTCTCCTAAAAGTCCCAAGGCCCACGGACTCTGCTCTGTCACAGACCTCCCCCCTTCTTGGAGACAAGACTACCACAGGTAGTCCCATCTAACCCCAAGTCCAAGACAGGGCAAAGGCTACATATAGTCACAATACAGTTTTCATCATTCATCAAGTCAATATCTCTTTCAATAAATGCTCTTCTCGTTCTGGCTGCTGGCTCAGTCGCCTGCACCTTGCAGCCTTCTCTATTCTTATCCTGTGAGCAACTGACTTTATTGTCTTCACCCTATCAGTCTGGGTCTAGACTTCTTTATGGGCAATAAAGGGCAAATATGGGGCAAACAGGCCCCATATGCTCTGGCTAATGCCCAAAGACACTTCCTTTACTTGAGTGGTGTCAGGGGGAGCTTCCCTACATGGCACCCTCACTATGTCAACCCTGCTGCCCTTCCACATTGCATTTATTTCCGAGGAGCCCTACTCCACCAAGGTTTATTGTTCCCACTGGGGTAGCACACCGTGTCTTGCCCCTCTGAGAACCCAGCCTCCATCAATCCCTCACAGCTGGCCCAAACCATCAGTTTTTATTAAGTCTGGGGAACTACCTCAACCCAGACTTTGACCTTGGGTTGGCTCTATCGCCTACACCCTGCCCGAGTCTTTGTCTTCCACATCAGCCTGGCAGCCCTCCTCAGCCCAGGCATTCTTGTTTTTTTGATGTCAGGCCAGCTCAATTGCCTCCCTGCCTGGCTAATCTATTTCCTCCAACATTTTCCTTGTTTCCCATGACAGTGGCCAGGCCCCATACCCTCTGGCTCCATGTGAGATCTGGCTTCCTCCACTTCATACAGACAGCCCAAGCCTAGCATACTTTCATGGGTCATAGTTAGGCCCCATACTCTCTGGCTATGGAAAACGTTACAGTTTTAGTCCTATTAGTGTTGACTGGCTCTTCCGCCTACACCCTACCGCCATGAGGGGATGCCGGTTCTTCCACCTGCATTCCCCCCCGCTCTCCCATCCCCTTTTCTTAAAAAGGTGTGGGAGTCAGTTCCTCCCAGCCTATCCCAACTCCCAGTCCTGGGACCCTATATGTGTGGGACTTCTTTAACCCACTAAGTTACTCTTTAGTTAGATCCACTCATACTCCTTCTCCCAGGACTCTCCATCTCATAGGGGACTTTAACCCTGCGTATTTAGTCCACAGGCCAGACCAGAAATTGGTATCTGGTAAAGTGGCAAAATTTCATTCTGTTTTTCTGAAAGGTGTATGCTTATATGGATTATGTTTTCACATAACCAGTTCTGCGTGGTAGCTTAATAGTTTTATGATGTCATCAAGATGGCCGAAACAAGATATTTTTTTCAATTTAAGCTATAATGTGATCTGAGGACCGATTTTTCATTTTTAAAACACCTTTGGAAAGCCAATGAAATCTGCTACAAATCAGGTATACTGATAATTACGTTATCTATAACCATGTTCACGGTATAAGCCATAGAACAAGGACAAGTCCACTTCCCCCATTTTTATACGGTTTACTGCATATCACACTTTATCTGCTGCAGATATGCATGTAAACATCGAGACCATTTTAGCTTACTCTTTTGCTTTTCCGGTGAGCCATGGCATTCATAAATTATTACTACCATAGTTAGAAGCGTTGGAGCAGATCCACGTTTCATATGATTTTAGCCAATGTATGGATAACATGTAACTTAGTAGTATTGTAAAGAAACGTCTTAGTTTTGGGAGTTTAGCAACTGTTTTAATATGCATATGTTTTCATTGTCACAAATGTTATCCTTTAATCATTTCACACCTGCCAACCATTTGAATGTTCGTCACCACTCAGTTGTCTTCCATGTCCTCCAGCTACATCTGCAAAGTCTACATCTTGTTTTTTCTGGTTGCTACATGTCCGTAGTTTGCACATATCTGTGCAAGTAAGTCCATTGGATAGGCATGTGCAGCTTGGCCATTGACAGGAATGCACACACTTACATGATAACGTCTCCAAAACTGCAATTGGTGCTGGTGGTTCATGCATCCACTCTGACAAGACTGCTGTCAGTGTCTGTCATCCATCTGCAGTCTTTTGGGCTAGGTACAATTGGTTGGCTTTATAGACAGCCCCTCCAAATTCCTGCCTGGAAGTTGGCCCAAAGGGTGTGCATGAATAGGCAGTATTTGCACGGTGGAAGCTGACTTGACTCCACCTCCTCTTGCTTGGTACAAAAGAGTTCATAGCATAGGTCATTTACAGAACTAGTGCAGGTAGTTGGTACGAATATGTGACAGGTGAATTGCTGTACCTTTTCAAACATCTCTGGAGAGACTTTTCATGACTAGCCTAGTTGACTTGAATGTCTCCTGGTAGTTCTTGTCCTTCCTCAGTAGTTTCAAGGCAGTTAACTTACCTTGACCTGCAAAAGCACTCGGTGTCTCAGCCAGTGAAGGCTTGTAGTTCAATCTAGGCATAAGACACACTCTGTCCAATTGAACGTGTGGGTTTCTTATGTCGATTAAACCTCGTGCGGCTCTTTTGTTCCTCTCTTTATGAACATGGGGTATGGTATGTCACTCGCAAAGCCAATGCATAGTATCAGTGCATCTGTGTCTCTTGAAGTAACCACAGTGGATTTTCCCCCTGCGTTTGCCACATGAAGTGTGTGCAGTACCAATCTGAGTGTCGGCTGCTTCTTGTGTAGACCTCAGATTGCTGACTTCCTCCCAGTGCTCTTTGGTGATCATGAAACAGGCCTCCTCGCTTGTTGCATAAAGTACATTACCTTGTAACCGCTCCATGTATTTAGGCATCCTTCGTTGTTGCACCAAGAACTTGATGAGTTGAGACTTGTTAGATGAACTGCACAGATACCTTCTCAACTGTTGAATTCTGTGAGCTGGTGCAATGTTTTTCAACTGCAGGCTAGCATTTGTCCCTCACGTGCATTGTTTGGCATCGTTGATTGAAGTGTCCAGGTAAACGTTAAAAACATTTATCCTTTCACTCTGCCTACCCTTGTGAAATATAACACGGAATAGAGATTCTGCTAGCTGTTAAAATGTCTTCTCATTGCCCTGCATCTTCTGCACCAAACTCATTCCATCAATGATGCAGGTAGATGAAACAGGTATGTTTTCTGCTGGAGATACATTTCCCCACATCCTCCAGACTCTCTTGCAGTTGCAGCCTTGTTCATCTTGCGGAGTGATCCATCATTTTCAAGTGCCCAAAGCAAAGGTCCCAGAGGGTGAGCTAAGACATCTCTCATATGCAACTGTCTACTTTCGGCAACAAGGACCATATGCCCAAAGAGGTTTCTGTTGGCCTGAACTTACTTGCAAACACATTTTCTTGAAATTCTGATATGCTGCTGCTTCAACTTCATGAGCCGTGAGAAGATGCTTGGCCAAGTTTGGGGGGGCTGCAACTCCATTGGATAAGCTAACCAAATCTGCCTGATCGTGGCACATTGGATTCAGTCAGTTGTTCTTCATACGGTCAACCAAAGCTTGGACATTTACCATGTCTTTTTTGGTCCTGGACAGATGGATATCTTAATATGTCAACTTATTACTGCGCTGACCAATCATGTGTCTCAACTGCCTCAGAAACATGCTCCTGTACTCTGATGTCAGATAGTACTTACTGACGACTCCTTGATTCAGGCTAAATCTCTTTGTTTCTCCTGGTGTTTGAGTATCTTTGTTCACTGTTTCCTCTATTGTCTGCGAACGGAATTCGTCCAAAGGGGTTGATAGGCCCTATTTGCATGGAAAATCCACCTTGCATGAAGTGTTCATGTATGTCTGGGTGTTCAATAGGCGGCCTAGGCATAATAGTATGGGAGGTAGTGTGCATCATTCAGTCTGTCATAGGCAAAGCACCATGGGATCATTGCACGGGTGGATGTCAAGTGAAGCATCCAATCACCTTCTCGTGATGCTTTAAGCCCAGCAGGATCTCGACCATGTCCAGATAGGATAGCCAGAACGCTGACAGGCTTCCATTTTCACATTTGAGGTAATTACAGTAGTCTTTGAAGAGCTCCATAATCCTTGAACATGATTGCTTATCAAGGATTTTCTTCATTGAAGCTGTGTATACATCTTAGCAGAGGCTGCTTATGCTGTTCAGCATTTATTTATTTAATAATTTCTACCCCGCTCCATCCAGCCTCGGGGTAGCTTACATTTCATCCAAATGTACAGTGACTTCTCTGTGGGTGTCTTACAACCACGATAGGAAATCCTGCTGTGCTAGCCGTGTGAGTGCTTCATAAACCAGCTTGTGAAGTCTCACTGCATGAATCTACTTGCGACCTTCTATTACCCCAGCTACTGAACCTTCTCCAGTTATGCCCGATTCAACACACAAATTCTGCAATCCTGAAACCACTTACCAATAATTGTTGTTGTTGTTGTTATTATTATTATTATTATTATTATTATTATTATTATTAAACATTTATAAAGCGCCAGTTGCAACCTGGCGCTGTACAGAACATACAATCAGATGCGGTTCCTACCTGTGGCTTACAATCTAAAAGACAAGGAGGGGGAGATAAGGAGAGGGGACAGCGGGAGAGACATGGGAGAAGACAGACAAACATTCAGGCGGATGCGAAGTCTCAGGTGCGTGTACTTGGCTTGGTTACAAGGTGGTCGGTAGCAGCAGTCAGCAG
>QEPC01008309.1:5890642-5917821 GCA_003113815.1 Sphenodon punctatus | reverse complement strand
CCCCCCCCCCCCCCCCCCCCCAATCATCGGACTCCTCGTCTCAAGGTTGGTGCAGAACATCAAGTGTATGTCCAGCCCCCCCACCCCCTCGTGTTGGGCCCACTACCACCTAGGACAGCCCTATGGTGGCCATGAGTTCCTGCTTTGCTCCAAGCAATCTAGTCTCAGTATGGATGTTGAAGTCCCCCGAGACAATAAGCTTGGGGGACCTCAAGACCAGGTCTGAGACCAGACTGGTTAGAGCAGAGAGGGATGTTGCCATGCAGTGGGGTGCTTGATACACCAACAGAATCCTAATCCTGTCCCTGGCCGGACCCTCCACTTCATTTCTGGTCAGATCAAACACAAGATGGAGAGCCTGTATCCCAGACTCTGTTGTCTGTATTGAAAACTTCTGAGCGGCCAAACCATCCCTAAAAATAATAGCTACCCCCCTGACCCTCTAGTCTAGGTTGATGCTGGACGGAGTGCCCAGCCGGAACGAGGTCAGCCAAAATCGGCCCCGAAATCATCCAGGCAGGTCTCCGTCACACATACGACATTGGCAGCCGAGTCCATGATGGAGTCGTGGATTATTGAACACTTATTATCCACTGATCTCGCATTAAACAACACCAGCGACAGGCCATGGTCACCTGAGACCATGTCTATCTAGTTTCCTGAGCCCAGCGGGGTCAAACAGGGGACTGGCACTAATTACTGGTCTCTGCGCTCTTGATGAAATGCTCTCCCTCTCAGGCCTTGGATCCCGCCCCTCCCCATGATGACCCAATTGATGACTCTCTGGCGGGCCACCGTCAGACTGGCTCTCAGCCAGAGTGGCAGGGAAAGAGCCCCATGCCCCAATCATCTCTCCCCATTCCCTTTTCACCTAACCTAACCCCCTCTCACTGGAAGATCCTCATCCCCCTCCTCTCACATGGGAACAAACACCTGGAGGGAGTAGCCTGCTGCTTTCTCCAGCTGGGGAACCCAACTCCACCCCCTCCCTACCCTCTGCTCTCACCAGGGGGAAGAATCTTCCCTTGCTATCCCCATCCCATCATCCTAAAACAACCCCAGACAATACAATCGCACCCATATCAATACAACCCCTGCCAAAACCAAGAAAGCCTGGTTATGGGGGCTACAGATGACAACAGGCACCCAAATAAAATAAACCCTCTTAACAAAACAAAAACATCCCAAATCCTCTTAACTAAAGCACGTCCCAAAACCTTGCCACACATCTCCAAAGCCTGGAGACAGCCCTTCCAACCCCCAGGTCCCACCACATTTAAGTGTCCAGTCCAATCAGCGGCCAATGGGGGAACAAAATAGGGCCCCCAGTCCGCCTGGACCCCGCTAAAGGGCCACATGGCCTTTTGGCGTGCAGTCTATGGCGCTTGCCTGCAGTGCTGCCGTGGTGGGCACCACTTAAGGGCACCCCCACCTGGAAGCATATTTAGATGGTATAATACACCACTATGAAAGGGAACCTGACCCAGAGGTCGGGCTAGTAAATTACTAATTTACTGCCATGAAAGTTAGTAGATTAAATTTACTAACTTTATAATGTAAAGTTAGGGCCTTTTCAGCAGGAAATCGTGATATAAAGTTGAGGAAGCAAAACATGTTTTTGGCATATATGCAACATTAATTTATCTGAACTTAATAGGGCTTTATGCCTTCAGGTGTGAAGAGGCATACCAGAGTTAAAATGAGTTCTTTGCAAACAGTTGACAACACTATAGACTTGGTTGGTTGTTTTTGTCTGAAGACATGTATTGTATTTCAATGCCGACTTTGTTGTCAATTTTTATTTGGTAGATTCTTACTTGCAATCACTAAAATCAGATGGAACTCTTGCGTCACTTCCCTAGCATAATGCATTGGTCTTGAGATAGATATTTATTTATGGTTTTCACACCAAACAATTGTTACAAAATGAAGGTTATCGGTAATTAATTAATAAAAACTATATAATATGAAATACAGAAATACATAAACTAATCAAATGAATAATCCCAAACAAAATACATGAAGTACAAAAACTATATTACAATAACTGTATTACAACAGTACAAACCACAATAAAACCATTTAAGGAAAAGGCATATTTACTTTTGTCTCTACTGTTTGGCAACAATGCAAAGACACCTAGAGCATAAGACAGCAGGCGATTCATTAGACAATAACCAGATTGTTTTTTCTGCATTCATTGGTCTTGGACTGAAGTCTCCAGTGGCCAAGTTCCAACAGCAGATTGAGAAATAGTACTAGCTGAAAGAACAACCAATATACAAGGCCAAGGAATAATCCCTCCTGACTCCCTCTCCAGCATCAGCATGCAACACTTAAAAAGAATAAGATTTTTAATCCAACATGGTAAAAGGAGCTCAATTATACGTTCGCTACTTGGGTACTAATTTTTACACACAACAGGATAGGGCTACGTCTATTGGCTGAAACACATGCTGCAGGGTAAATACTTTAAAAAAAAAAAAAAAAAAAAAAAAAAAAAAGTCCCATAAAGAACTGACTTGCTGTAGAAATCAGTGACTTCATTACATCTCACTCTCTAGTCTTGGGAGATGTGGGGCTCTGCAGACACTACAGACTATGCTTATGCTCTCTTGAAGCAAGAGACTGAATACTTTTGAGAAGCATACAAAAGAAACTGAAGGTTTCTTTGTTTTTGTTTTTGTTAAATATATTCTTGTAAATACCCTGAACAGAGCAACTTGGATATGTACTGTGGCAACCCAGCAGTACAGCATAATGTAGCATTATAGGCCCTTTTAATGTGAAACGCAGCCACATCTGCTCACGCAGTTTGGCTGCATAGGCATGTGTGGGTGCCTCCCGTGTGAAAGCTGCAGCAGGTGGGCAGGCAGGCAGGCATGCATGCATGCATGCTTGCGCATTCCCACAACCCCCCACTTCCACCCATTGCCCACGCATGGAGCAATTGGCGAAAAAGGCAATTTCTGTGCATGGAGGGTGGGTAGAGATGGGTGTGTGTCCGTGTACGCACACACCCATGTGCTGCTCCTGCACCAGCATGCACACAGATTCCCCCCCCCCCCCGCAGCCATGGCCCATGTCAAAAGGACCATAGTTTTAAGACACTTGTTTCACGTTTATCTCTTTTTTAGACTTTCAAAATGACATGACACTTATAACAGAATCCCAGTTCTTAACATTTTGTTTGTGGTGGATGGCTCCGAATATTTCAGTTTCCAGTCTGGATTTTTGCCATATAACACTTAATATTGGTGTGTAATATTATATTACATAATTATATTACATACATTATTATATAATTGCACAATTGCTTGTAGTTGCCATGCAGTGTTGTTTGAGAAACCAAGGTTACTTTCTTGCCGCAGAGTAGTGTCCAATGTGGCAACCGTATGCTGAACGGCAACTACTTAAATTATCATTTGTAGGGCTGAAACTCTGTCTTTTGAAAACTTCAGAATTCATCAAAGATGATGTTGTTTGTTTCCGAAAGGCTGAGTTCCGAGGACCAAGGTGGCTGTTCGGAAAAATTAAAGAACTTTGGAAATCTCTGCACATGTGGGGGCTGCTGAACAGTTGAGCTCCTTCTGGAGATGAAACTTAGTGCCATATTTGGTAGGAGGGGGGTATGGGAGGGCACAGTTGAGAAATGGTAAGCCAGATGGCAAGCTTTTGATCGGCTGGCAGGGCAAAATAAAAGTGGCTGTAGCTATTTTGTCCATTTGGCTTTGGGCTACAGTGCTATTGGATCTGTAAGTAATCAGCTGGGGGCGAAGGGAGCTTGGCCTGTCATGATATCATTTTTGCCTGTCCTGTCCATAGGGCCAATGCCGGGGTGGGGGTTATGTTTACCTTTACCATGCAGTTTTTTAAAAAAATAATTGGGTGCCACATTGCTTCTAGTTCTGCCTGCTGCTTGGTTGGCACTTGGCACTATGAGGCTAGAGGGATTTCTCTATTGGCTCCACTTCCCCTTGCCTGGTCTGTTCAAGTTACCAGTGCCACAGTACCAATGCCATGCCAAGACTAGCATTCCCCGGGGGTGGTGGTGAATGTCTGGTTTCTTTATTGTGGGCACTATAGTTTTGTATGCTGGTTGGGCTGGCTGGCTTTTGGTAGGATTTTTATTCTCCGTTCAGTTGCACACTGTTTTGCGGGATTGTGTGTGTGATCTTTCTTTTTACCAAGACTGTGGGTGAAAACAGACATGACGCTAACCACCCTTTAACCACCCTTAGTGGTTATTTATGCATATTGCAGGGCTGCATAGGGCACCAATATAGCCCTGCAGCATGCATAAATAACAACCAAGGGTGATTAGTGTCATGTCTGTTTTCACCCTGTGGCTGCTGCATGGCACAGCAGAGCTGAATTGTAAAGTGTAATGTCTATTGTTCTGCCAACTGCTTGGCACCATGAGGCCATACTGGAATCTCTCTGCCTAGCTCCACTTCCCTTTGCCTGGTCTGTTCAAGTTACCAGTGCCACAGTACCAATGCCATGGCAAGAGGGTGCCCCTTGCCATCCTCCTTTGCAGAAAGGCTTAAAGAAGTACTTCATTCAGTAACCTTGAACAAGGTAGGCTGTCAAAAACTGAAATTAAAAATAATTATGATTACAAATATACATTACTGTACCTTGTTATACAAATTGCAATAAGAACAATTTTTATAGTTTGGACATAAATGTGAGCCTAGTTAATTCAGCACACAGTGCAAAGGTAGCCAGTCTACACACGTAAAATTTCTTGTGCTGCTGGAATATCCAAAGCAATGTTTCCAATTTGGAAAAGGCAGTAAGAGTCCAAGCATGATGAAAGCAATTTCCCCCTTATTTTCTTGTATAGTGGACACTCCATAACATAGTGGACTCATCTGCCATTCATCTGCTGGGACCCGCTGCGCTGCTGTGTTGCTGCTGCTGCCGCTGGCTCAGCTTGTCGCCTCGGTCCCCCACTGACTCCACCTGTGGGGAGAAAACAACTGCAAGTTAGAACTCGGGGTGGGGTGGAGGCCATGGAAGCCAGCACACTTGGGCTGGGTGTCCTGGCGTGACCCTGTGACCCGCACCCGGAAGCTGCCCGGGGGGCACAAAGGGAGCCACGGGTGGCGGAGCGGAGAGACTCACCTGCCATCCATCTGATGGGAGCTGCTGCGCTGCTGTGTTTCTGCTGCTGCCGCCGCTGCTGACTCAGCTTGCCGCCTCAGTCCCCCGCTGACTCCACCTGCGGGGAGAAAACAGCAAGTTAGAATTGGGGGGGGGGGGCACGGAAGCCAGCACACCTGGGCTGGGTGTCCTGGCATGACCCCGTGACCCGCACCTGGAAGCTATCCAGGGTTGGGCACAAAGGGAGCTGCGTGTGGCTCGGCCGTGAGCTAAAGGGCTGCGGCCAAAGGGTGCGTCCCTTTGGGGACCGCAGGGGGTTCAGGGGGTTACTATGTCGGTGAGCTGTCCTGGGTTTTAAGCCTGGGTCCTGGCCGGTGAGCTATTTGGGTTTTAAATGAAGAGGTGGGTGTGGGGGCAGTTAGAGGAGAGGAATAGGAGGGAGGCTCCCCTACACCGACCTCTGGTGGCAGCAGTGGAAGGTGCTGGGGGGGGGATCACCTGGTTGTAGCAGGTGGGGGGTTTTGTTTACTTTCTATTGGGAGGGGAAGGTTGGGAGTAGAAAGGGAAACAAGATGTATGGGGGGGTTGGAAGTTGGGGTAGTGGAATTGTTGAATTAGGAGAGGGGAATGGGTTAGGGGGGCATTCCCCCATGGTGAGAGGATGGGGATTGGCCAGTGGGGTGGGTGGTTTGTGCTTCCTCGTGAGAGGGGGAAGTTTGGGTGTGTGGGGGAAGGTGGGAGGTGGTTTTTTTTTTGGAACCTCTGGGGGTATTGGGAGGGTGGGGAGATAGCCATAGAGGTTGTCGTGGGGCGTGGACAGTATGGTCTGGGGGAGGGGTATAGGGATCGGGGTTCCAGGGGACCACGGTCCCTTGTGGAGGTAAGGAGAGCCTGCCCCCCCCCACCCTGAGATTTCCGAGGAGCAGAACCCAGGGTCCGCCGGTGGGGGACTGATGCTGTTAAATGCAAGGTCCATGGTTAATAAGGCTCCGGTAATCCGGGATCTGATCATGGATTTGGCGGGGGAGGAACTTTGCATGTATAACGGAGACCTGGCTGGATGAGGAGGCAGGGCTGATCGTGGCTGATCTCGTTCCAGCTGGGTATGCCATGCAGCATCCGCCTCGCACTGGGGGCCGGGGAAATGGTATAGCTTTGATTTTTAAAGAGACGTGGTCATTAGGAGGTGCCCAGTTTCAGATATTGCTGGGATTGAGACCCTTCATGTGGTGTTTGATTTGGCTGGGGGCAAATTGGGGGTGCTGCTGGTGTACCCCCTTCCTGCTCAGCGGCAGCCCTGACCGCTCTAGTGGAGCTGGTCTCGGTGGTGAACTGAACTCCCCCAGGGTTTTAGTCCTGGGGGACTTCAATGCCCATGCCGATGCTGGCTTTGCGGGAGAGGAGCGAGAGTTCATGGCCGCCATGGCAACCATGGACTTGTCCCAGGTTGTCAACTGTCCAACCCACGTGGGGGAACATATCCTCGATCTGGTGATTTGTTCTGGCCTTGAGGCAGGTGATCCGGTAGTGGGAGATTTGAAGGTTACAACCTTGTCATGGATGGATCATTGTCTCCTGCAGACCAGTCTCTTAGTGCGTCACCTCCAGAAGGGGAGGGGACCAGTTAGGTTGGTCTGCCCTCAGAGACTGTTGGAACCTCAGGAGTTCCGGGAGGCTCTGGGGGATTTAACCCTGGTTTCTGATGGCCGCTCTGTTGATGAACTCGTTCGGGCATGGAACATCTTGCTCGGGGAGGCCATTGACAAGGTGGCTCCGAGACATCCCCTGCCTCTGTCTCGGTGCTGGCGGGGGTAATCAACGCATCCCTTCGGCAGGGGAGATTGCCCCCCGGTCTCAAGGAGGCCGTGGTGCGCCTCCTGCTGAAGAAGTCATCTTTGGATGTGGACGCCCTCGCCAGCTACCAGCCTGTCTCTAACCTCCCGTTTTTAGGGAAGGTTATTGAACGGGCGGTGGCTCGGCAGCTCCAGGCTCATCTTCATAGCATCGGGTTCCTTGACCCATTTTAATTGGGGTTTCGCTCCGGCTATGGTACAGAGACGGTGGCTTTGGCGGACGATCTCCGCTGGGAGATGGATGCAGGATGTTCTACTTTTCTGGTCCTGCTAGATCTCTCGGCCGTGTTTGATACAGTGGACCATGGGCTGCTGGTGAGATGGTTGCATGACCTGGGGGTCTGGATGCGACTGTCCTTGGATGGTTCCAGTCATTCCTCTCGGGAAGGACCCAGCAGGTTATTCTGGGGTCAGAGATTTCTAGCCCCCGGGCCTTGTACTGTGGCGTTCCGCAAGGTTCAATCCTGTCCCCATTATTATTTAATGTGTATACGCAACCCCTGGGGGAGATCGTGAGAGGGTTTGGTGTGCATTGCTACCAATATGCTGATGATACTCGGCTTCACCTCTCCTTTTCAAACGACCCAGGCCCTGCCATCTCTGTGCTGTCCCAGTGTTTGGAGGCTGTTGCGAAGTGGTTATGGCAGAACAGACTGAGGCTCAATCCTGATAAGATGGAGGTGATGGTGGTGGGTAGAGTAGGGGAGGTGTTAGCTCTCCTTGTCGAGGGGGTGCGCCCCACTGTCACACAACAGGTGCAGAGTTTGGGGATGTTATTGGATTCAGGTCTCCGCCTGGATCAGCAGGTGGAGGTGGTGGCAAAGGCGGCTTTTCGCCAGCTGTTTCTGGTGTGGAGGCTGTTTCCATACATCTCCAGATCTGACCTGGCCACTTTGATCCATGCCTTCATCACCTCGAGGCTGGACTACTGTAATGTGCTTTACGTGGGGCTTCCCTTGATGCTGGCCCAGAGGTTGCAGCTAGTGCAGAATGCAGTGGCCCATCTCTTAACAGGGACGGGTCGATGTGAGCACATGACACCTGCGTGCTGCACTGGCTGCCTATAACGTACCGAGCCAGATTCAAGGTGTTGACCTTGATCTATAAAGCCCTGTATGGTCTTGGCCCCGGATATCTCAGGGACCGCCTTGCCGTCCGCGATGCAGGGCGACCCCTTCAGTCCACCGGGAACGCTCTCTTGGAGGTCCCCCGAGGTAAGGCGGGGGTCCACAATGGAGAGGGCATTCTCGGTGGCAGGGCCACGGTTGTGGAACTCCCTCCCAGAGGAAGCCTGCCTGACCCCAAATCTGCTGGCCTTTTGGCGGGCCTGCAAGACGTGACTGTTCTCCCAGGCCTTCAGGGGTGGGAGGGAGGGGTGGGTGGGTTAAATTAGGGTAAAGGGTTTTTTAAATTTGTTGAATTACTGTCATTTTAAAAGGTGATTTTAAAGTGTTCTTCTTCGAGGATCTCCGCGATTCTCACTCTTGGGATTTACTTCCTGCTCCGCAGGTACCGGAAAACCTCTCGTCAGCAGTATTCAGGCAGATTACGCCTGGAAAAGACTAGAAAAGGTGAGGGCTCCGCCCCCTCACTCCCCCTCCCATCCCGAGAAAAGCGCGGGCCCGCATCACGAGGGATGGAAGTATATAGAGGGGGAGGAGCCCCCACCGCCTCAGTTCCTTCCAACCGCGTGGCGTTGGAAGACTTCTCGGCGTTTTTCAACGTACTTTGCAGTAAAAACGAAGATTAGAAATATCAAAAAGAAAGAAGAAGAGAAAGGAGTGTTGCCCTCCCGTGGGACGTTCCCCGGGCCGTTGCGTCCTTCGGGGCGAACGGAATGCCCAAGCAGCCGGGGTTTAAACGCTGCGGCTCTTGCCCGGCTACCTTATCAGTGAGTGACCAACACGATCGCTGTCTCACCTGCCTGGGTGAGGGTCACAACACTCGAACCTGTAGAGCCTGTTCGGTGCTCTCAGGCAGGGCTAAGAGGGCTAGAGCGCTAAGGCTCCAGGACATCCTCACAAGAAGGGCCTTAGAGGGCGGTGAAGAGGGGCCCCTGAGGCTCCCCGCCCGGCACTCCAGGACCATGGAAAATCCGGCTCCAGCGGCACCGGCGGTACCGTCCAGGCAACGGACGAGTCCGCACATGGGTACCAGCGGCACCGGCGAACTCGGGACCGAGGGACCCTTTGAGGTGCAAGCTACCGGTTCCGGCCGTACCGCGGAAGGTAGTGTTCCGCATGCGTCCAGCCCAAGACGCTTATCTACTAGCGGTACCGAGCCTTCTGGTGCGCGAGGCGTCGCGCACTCGTCGGAGAGGGGCTCTAAGAGCGTGGAGAGAAAGAAAAAGAAGAAGAAGGGCTCAACGCGAGAGCCGGTACCGCCGGTACCGCCGGTGCCGACAGTTCAACAATCCCCACGACCGTCGGGCTCGACGAGGGGGACGGCACCACCGACACCGTTATCCCGCTCGGTACCGCCTTTGCTGTTGTCGGTACCGATGGTGCGCAGGGAGTCGCGCTCCAGGTCACCACGGTTCCACTCCCGCTCCCGCTCTCCTCGACACCGGACGGGACGGACGCCCCTCCGGTACCACCTGGAACGACGATCGCGTTCCCCATGCTCCTGTTGCTCCCCACATCACGGACACCGGGACTATGATTATGGTAGGGACTACAGATACAGGTCGCGTAGCCCTCCATACGCTCATGACTTCGGATACCCGTCGCTTTCACGGGACACCTCCTACGTGCCTCCGGTCCCGCCTAGAGCCGCGCCATCAGCAACTGTATCACGCCCTCCTCCGTCGGAGACAGGATCGGTGCAAGCAGACATCGGTACCGTTGAACCAGAAGAGCTCGTTTCCGGGATCGGAACGAGGTTAGAGCCATCAGGGGCTACACAACTTCTCACCTCCCTATTGGGGACCCATAGGGAGGACACGGTACCGACGGTACCGACGGTACCACGGATGGCTTCCCCGGGGGCGTCGGCATCACGGTCTTCCTCTTCGTCTTCTCCTTCAATGGAGGAGGACGAGACCATTTCCCCACCACCGCCAGATGCTATCTCGGATGCCAACATCTCGCTGGCCACAGAGGATGCCAAGGCTTTTCAGGCGATGTTGAGGAGGATGGCTGCATCTCTCCCAAAGCTGCCCACGAGGGTCATTAAAAAAGCCCAGACTGGACCTATCTTTGGCATATTGGGCTCTGGGGAATCCGGACACGTGACCTTACCCTTGCTGGACCAGCTGTTAGAACCAGCTACAGCCTTGTGGGCTAAGCCTGCCTCTGTTCCTCCAACTAATAAGTTGGCAGACTCTTTGTATGGGGTACCCAAAGAAGGGGCTCAAATTTTTCATAGTCACCCCCCTCCGAACTCCTTGGTGATAGCGGCTGCCTCGGTTAGATCTCGAGCGGGAGGGATCCAGACTTCCCCTGCAGATAGGGAGGGGAGGAGATTGGATGTGCTGGGTAGGAAGGTTTTTTCCTCGGACTCCCTGTCCTTCCGTATAGCTAATTATGCTTCCGCCATGTGCGGTTACCAACATTGGCTGTGGTCCAAAATTGGCATGACATCGGACCCAAACCAGTTGGCAGCATTACAGAAAGAGGGCATGCAGATGGCCCAATTCCAATTAACCGCAAACATGCACGTGGCGGATGCCAACGCCAGAGGGATGGCATCTGCTATAGCTCTACGAAGGCATGCGTGGCTTCGGTCCACAGCTCTCACCCCTGAGAATAAAACTAGAATAGAGGACTTGCCGTTTGATTGTGAGGGCCTGTTCTCGGCTTCTACTGATGACACTCTTAAGAAAATTAAAGAGATGAATCAAACGGCAAGATCCACAGGGGTAGTCAGGGCGATACGCAAAAAGCCTTTTACGCAGGGCTATTCTTTTTCGTCTAGAAGAACTCCTTACCAAAATTATAATTTCCAAGCTGGGAAAAGATTCCAGCAACAAAATCAGACACATTACCAACAACAAGGTGTTCAACAACGTAAATCGTTTGGCAGGCAGCGGGGCAGGGGTAAACCCTCTCCTAGCTCGTCTTCTGGACAGCAGGCGAAATCACGTTTTTGATTGTTACCTGATCAAGGGAGATAATGAGGATGACCCCTCATTCCAGGACCGCCTATTGCCCTACCTACATGTATGGGAAACCATTTCTTCTGACCAATGGGTCAGGGAGATAGTACAGCTGGGGTATGCCATACAGTTCCATACCACCCCTCCCCTCTCACCTTGCCCCCCTGGGGCTCCCCCCCCCTCTACTCAAATACTAGTTGAAATTCAAAAACTCCTCGACAAGGGGGCTGTCGAATCCATTCCTCGAGATGAACTTAGTTCTGGATTCTACTCTAGGTTCTTTGTGGTCCCTAAAAAGGACAAGGGTTCTAGACCCATTCTGGACCTGAGATGTCTCAACAGATTCGTTAAGAAGTTTAGATTTCGCATGACTTCCCTACCGGTCATTTTCATGGGCTTACAGCAAGGCGACTGGTTGGCCTCTCTTGATCTCAAAGACGCCTATTTTCATATTTCAATACGTCCTTCTCACCGTAAGTTCTTGCGATTCGTTGCAGGGGACCTTCGCTTCCAGTACCGTGTCCTTCCCTTCGGACTATCTACAGCACCACGCGTGTTCACAAAATGTGTAGCTGTCGTAGCAGCCTATCTAAGAAGACAAGGCGTGCGAATCTTTCCGTACCTGGACGACTGGCTGCTGGCGGCGAGGTCACCACAAGAACTTACCAGACACGTGGAGTTCACCATGTCACTCCTCAGGAACCTGGGGTTTGTTCTGAACTTAGCAAAGTCCCACATACAGCCGACGCAACGACTACCCTTTATAGGGGCAGTCTTGGACACCAGACACGCGAAAGCGTACCTTCCAGAGGAGAGGCTTATCTCCATACGTCATGCCCTAGACGTTCTTCACTCGCATCCCACCAAACCAGTCCGGTTTTTCTTGCACCTGCAGGGGTTGATGGCCTCTACGACGATGGTCACCCCGTACGCTCGTCTACACATGAGACCCCTACAACAATGGCTAGCCAGCAACTACATACCCACCATTCATCCACTAAACATGAAACTATGTATAACAGAGGAACTTCTTCTGAATCTACAGTGGTGGGCGAATGCAGATCATATGCTACAAGGGGTGCCCTTCGATGCTCCCACCTTCAGGGACATTATCACGACAGACGCATCCCTGACGGGATGGGGTGCGCACCTAGGGACTTTCTCAATACACGGCCTCTGGTCCTCAGAAGAGACGCATTTGCACATAAACATGCTGGAGCTAAGGGCCATACGTTGGGCGTTGAAGGCTTTGCTTCCCCGCATCCACGGTCAAAACATACAAATCGTGACGGACAATACCACAGCAATGTGGTATGTGAACAAACAAGGGGGAGCACATTCCACCCGCTTATCGAGGGAAGCGGAGACCATCTGGCACTGGTGTATCGGTCACGACATACACATTCACGCCATTCACTTGGCAGGCCAAGACAACCTGAGGGCGGACTACCTCAGTCGCAAATCGAGGGACCAGCACGAGTGGTCTCTGAAAGAAGAAATCCTGCAAGACATATTTCAGGAATGGGGGACTCCAGAGATAGATCTATTTGCATCACAAGAGAACGCAAAGTTACCGAAATTCTGCAGCCGAGCAGGTATGGCACCAGAATCGATATCGGACGCCTTTGCCATCTCTTGGCACGGGACATTCCTTTATGCCTTTCCCCCGTTCCCCCTCATCAACAGAGTGTTGTGCAAGGTCAGGACGGACAGGGCTCATATCATCCTGATCGCTCCCTTTTGGCCACGACAAACCTGGTTCCAAACCTTGCTGGGGATGGCGACTCAAATCAAGAAGCTCCCAATGATCTGCGATCTACTCTCCAGAGAGCGGGGGGAAATTCTTCACCACGACCTACAGATGCTCCACCTCTCCGCTTGGTTGATTCTACCCCAATAGGCAATTTGCCACCGGAGGTTTCAGAGATACTCTTAAATGCAAGGAGACCTTCGACACGCAAATGTTACCAGTTAAAGTGGAAACGATTCTGTAGCTGGTGTACTTCGCAGGCTATTTCCTTGCAAGATTTAGACATGAATCATGTGTTTCTTTATCTACTGAGTCTACAAAAATTGCATTTGTCTTTAGCTTCCATAAAGGTTCATTTGGCAGCCCTGTCTTCCCGTTTGCAACCGCATGACAGTAGCACCCTGTTTTCTCATAAACTGATGAGGGCTTTTTGGAAAGGTCTAAAGAACACTTTTCCTCAACGATCTAGGCTCGCCCCCCAGTGGGACTTGAACCTTGTGTTAGCCAAGTTAATGTTCCCTCCCTTCGAACCATTGGCTACGTGCAGCTTGGAAGACTTGTCAATTAAAACGGCGTTCTTGGTGGCGATTACATCGGCTAGGAGGGTGAGTGAACTCACGGCCCTTCGAGCTTCGCCTCCTTATATCATGTTTCACAAGGAGAAAGTTGATCTACGTATTGACCCCTCATTTGTGCCTAAGGTTGTTTCTAGTTTCCACCTTAATCAGACTATCTCGTTGCCAGTTTTCTTCCCTAGGCCGCACACATCTGTCGAGGAGCAAAGGCTACACTCGTTAGATGTTAAAAGAGCTCTGGCTTTCTATATTGAGAGAACCAAATCAATCAGAGCGTGTGATTCCCTTTTTATCACGTATGGGGGCCAAAGAATTGGGGTCAAGCTCTCTGCACAGAGACTTTCCAAGTGGATTTTATTGTGTATACAGAGATGCTATGCTTTAGCAGACAAGATCCCTCCCGAAGGTCTGAGGGCTCATTCCACTAGAGCCACTGCTACTTCTTTGGCTAACTTCCAAGGTATAAATCTACCAGATATCTGCAGGGCTGCCACGTGGGCGTCTGTCCACACGTTTACAAGACATTACTCTTTGGACCTGGCGGCCAGAGCAGATTCCCAAGTGGGGAGAGCAGTGTTGGATTCTTTCCTGAGTTACCATCCTCGACTCCCACCTCCTTGAGGTGAGTTATCTAGAACTGCTTATTACTCTCCCAAGAGTGAGAATCGCGGAGATCCTCGAAGAAGAAACGGAGGTTACTTACCAGTAACTCTGTTCTTCGAGAGAGCTCCGCGTATTCTCACATCCCGCCCGCCTTCCCCTCAGTCGTGGATGGACATACCAGGTCTTCCAGGCTGGGTTGGAAGGAACTGAGGCGGTGGGGGCTCCTCCCCCTCTTTATACTTCCATCCCTCGTGATGCGGGCCCGCGCTTTTCTCGGGATGGGAGGGGGAGTGAGGGGGCGGAGCCCTCACCTTTTCTAGTCTTTTCCAGGCGTAATCTGCCTGGATACTGCTGACGAGAGGTTTTCCGGTACCTGCGGAGCAGGAAGTAAATCCCAAGAGTGAGAATACGCGGAGCTCTCTCGAAGAACAGAGTTACTGGTAAGTAACCTCCGTTTTTTAGTGTATATTGGAAGCCGCCCCAAGATGCCGTTGGCATGAGGGGGCGGCATATAAACACAACAAAATAAATAAATAAATACATGTTTTTGCAATATGGACACATTCTTTCACTTCTAGGGATTCCCCTTCTATGGCCCTCTAATGTGGCTGTCGGCATCTTCTCCATCCTCAGCCTGGTTAGAGCAGTCCTCTGGAACTTTCTCAGGTTGAGGTTTAAATACCTCTCTACCCCCTCCCCAAATGCCACAGAACATATAAATGTGTAATTCATGAAGAGCGCACACTAGTTTGATCTTCCTGTTGTGTTATGTCCCTGATTCTCTGGATTAAGATTAAGATTGATTCCTATTTTACATCATCTGTCAAAAGATATCCTAACCCCGTCTGGTTCAAAGATCTAGTCACAAAACGTAACAAAGGTGGATTTCTGCTCGTAGTTGCACTTTTGTGGGGTTGTCTTTTGCAGCGATTTGTCTAACTCTAGCTAGCCTGCTTTCCTGGGTAGTGCTTTTTTGGATAGTGCTTTGGCTGTGGGTTCAATAACTTTGTAACAACTTGCCGAAGTTTTCCGAGGTCCCAAATTCCAAGTCCGAATCCGAAAACTTAGGAAACAGCACTGAAGGGCTGCCAAGTACTTGAGCCGATTATTTGGAACTTCGGTATTCAGCCAGAGTTCTTGGAAGTAGGTGGTGTGCAAGCACAGCTGTCGTGCTGCGAGGCCAGTATGTGGAGCTGGGCAGACGGTCATGGAGAAGCCACGTTGGCCTGCCCTGCCTCCCTCGTCTGGCCCGACCAAGATTCAGCCCTGCCGTTTGTGGCTGCGTGCAATGGGGGACAGCGCCTGCCGCTCAAGGCCCCACCGTGGTGTTCCCTGCATGGTGGGGCAAGCACAGCCCAGGTACATGAGTTGCCTTGCCTTGGGCAGCTTTACCCAGTTGAGGTAAGGCTGTTCTGCAACACGTCCTTGGAATTTTTCTGAGCACGCATAGCAGCCAGCTGCTCTCCCGTGCACATCTGGTGAGCGCCAGCCATGCAATGCACTGAATTTTGTGGCCCAGCTGCTCAGAGTGGGGTAAGGCTACCCAAGATGTGATATGTTCTCCACTCTCTTGCGTGGCTTTGCCCATCGTCTTATTTTAAGTTGTGTATTAATTTATAAAGAACTAGGTTTCTATTTCTTTTTCTGAAGTGATGATTGCCGTGTCACATTTGATTTATAGTGTATTTCTGAGTTGTCTTATCTCCTTCCTGATTAACGCTTTGAATCATAACCCTTACATTTAGCGGGTAACAAATTGAGCTGTATAGAAAGAACTGGGATGATGCAAAATGTACTGGAAACGTATTCCTAAACTTGCATCTTATGCAATATATTTGGCTCCTAACAAGATATTGGATTATTTGATGATATTAAAAACTTAAATTATCCCATAAATTCTCTATTTAAATCAAAACATACAAGTGCTGTGTTCCTGAAGCTATAAATTTAATCCAAACCCAGGTATTCTTGACAATTACTATTTTTTCCTTTCCGTAAGTTCTAGACTTGCAGTAATGTTCTGCAAGAAGAAAAATATATTAAGCATTTCTATAGTGCCAGCAGTGTACCTGGTGCTTTAGAATTGTTGTTAGAGACAAGTCCCTGCCCAGTGGGCTTACAGTCTAAGATAGACAAGGGTGAGGGAGTCACTCATTTTATTGCAGATGGGGAACTGAGGCTGAGAGGTTGTGACTTGTTGAAAGCCACCCAGTGAGTTCATGGTAAGGGCAGGATTTGAACCCCCGCTTCCCAGGTTCAAGTTGAGCACCTTATCCACTACACCACACTGGCTCTCTAGGCTGAGAGGTTGCAACTTGTCCAAGACCACCCAGTGAGTTCATGACTAGGATGAGATTCAAACCCTGGCTTCCCAGGTCCAAGTCCAGCACCGTATCCAAGTCAAAATACTATCTTGGCTTGTTCAAACAGCTTTCACTATGAAATGTCTTTTCAACTTACCAGTTCCATAGCAGTGCTGTATAGGAACAGTGCGAGTAGCTTTCCTGCTTGCTCTCTCTTTAAAAAAAATTGACAGGATCATTACAAGGTGTGAATGAAGCCCCATGACTTGTGAACCCGAAGCCTTGGTTTTCCTTGAGGTTTCGTAAATAAGTCAGTAATGCTCATGAACAGAAAAAATTGTCTTGGTTCTCCCCTACATCTGGCTTTGTTAGGGGAATCTGGGATTTACTGTCCGGTCAGGCCTGGCCCGACCCTAGCTGTTAGTCTGAACTCTACTTTATTATTCACCTGGCCACCACCAGGATGCGAAGTTGTCATGGATCCTGGCTCTGTTCCCGTCCAGAAGGAAGATTCTCTGCTGCCCATTTCTGGCAGAACTCTATCCGCTCTGATTTATGTGAGCAATGTAAAGGGAACTGTATCTAGAGGACAATCTGTGCAGTTTTTAGGCTAATCTGGAGGATTGTGAAAGTGGCTCTGTTGCAGTAGACAATGTACAGGGAAATAGAAAATGTAGGTAACCTAAAATTGTAGTACAGAGCTAGCCGTTGTAAGATAGTCTCACAATATGTGAACTGCTTGCTATTATGAATATGGTTTGTCATCTTCATGATATTTTCTTCTTGGTAAAATACAGATAGCAGACTTTTCAAGCATTATCTTGTAAGAAAAGCCTCCATTTCAACCTGCAGATTCTTACTGTTTCAGCCAGTGGTGGCAAAAACAAAAGATCAGTATAATATTGCAAAGTGGTAACCTTTTCTTAATTAAATCCTGCACAATATTGGCTGTGAAATCAATGGTATTGAGAAAGCTGTGTGTGTAATTAGACCATTTTGAAGTGTTCCTTTAAAACTGACTGTGAACCAAATGCTTGTTTTCAGAGGACAAGAGTAGCTGTAAATGGAAAACACTTCATCAGATTTTGTTTACTTGCAGCTGATGTAGAAGTGTGAAGTCAAAGGTGAATCGTCTATTTTCTAACTGTCTAAATGCTTAATGTATTTGGTTCCTTAATTATTATTTTTTTTCCATTTGAAACATTTTTCAGAACTTGACAAGTGGACCTACAGAGGTCCAAAATAAACTACATAATTTAGATTAGATTGAAGACTGGTGATGTAAAATGAATTATTTGAAAAATAAATAAATGCAACACTGTCTGTGAATTTGGCCTACTTTACCACCTTAAGAGCTTTTAACTGAAACAGACCTGGTATTTTAGGCAGGCAAGACCTATGGTTTGACAGCCCAGGGTTTTGACAGCCCGATAGAGAAATAACAAGGCAAATTATAACTTTATATAAAATAACAAGGGCAACTCCTCCTTTCTGTAGGAGCAACTGAAAAATCTAAACTGATAGTTTGTAGTCAGTTTGGGCTTAATGTTGCCAAGCAGTAAAGGTTACTTGTGTTTATCTCCCCTATCTTTTCCTTAGATCATCAAAAGTCCCTTTTAGTTACTGGCTAGTTCCTTTGGACCACTGAACACAAAATGGAAACTTTAGGGCTCTTCTACACGTTACATTTTTGTAAGCAGGAATACATCAAGTAGCAGACAAGCAGAGGTTTTATAAATGCATTTCATCTGGAGTTGAGTGTCGTAACCAACTAGTCTTGAAGCCCTGTCCACACTTGCATTCCTGAATGATATCACTGGGTGCATTGTCACTTACCAGAAAGCAGTGTAGAAATGCTGTGCATTCTTTCCTCTTACGTTCTCATCATGTTACCATGGTCACTGGAAAATTGAAAATGGGCGATTGTCTACAGATTTCACTCGTATGTTAATTTAGTTCCTAGAATAATAAATATAAAAGTTAGGGCACAGATAAGGGTAATAGATTATTGGCTAAAAACTAGGGAGTTTTTACCTAATAGACTTCCCCCCCAAAAAAATATTAATATACGAGACGAGTTCCTTCGTTCCTCTCCTTTTTTTAAATGGCTGATTGATATTAAACAAACCCGTTTTGAAATGGGTTTAGGGGATAAATGGAACTGTTTGGATAGATTCCTGATTCCTGAAGATAAGATTCAAACAGAGACAAGATTGAAGAATATATCAATCCAAAGGGACACGAATATTAGGTGGTTGAGGTATGCCCCTTTATAAAGATGCTTTACGATGGAGTTTAGATTAGAACCATATCTGAAGAAAATTTGTAATTAAAGATATAGGGAATTTATTACTAAGGCTTGTTTGAATCCAGTTAAGATGGCAGTTATAAGGGGTAGATGGTCTAATGTGAAATATAAGAAGGGAGACTGTTTATGTGATCCAGAGATGGTGGAGGATTTGAATTGCTTTATATGGCATTACCCTTTTATTTAGAAGAAAGGAATAAGTTCCTTAAACCTGTATTGATTGAGATGATTTATTGGATGGATACTGAGAAATCTATTTGACTTTTAGGTAATGAGTCCTGAAAGTCTTATCAGGATTCGGGAAATTTTTGTATGTTTCAAACAGCAAACGTGAAAATTGGAAGAGGGCCAAATAAGGTGATTTAACAGATACAATTTAGAATTATTTTATTAATATTTATATGTTACGTGATTGGACCAATTCGTGCTCCGCGCTCTAGAGCGGCCTCTGCGATCCACTGTGGCCTCTGCGACCTTTCTTGAGGTCCCCCATGTGACTCGGGGGGCCACTACAGAGAGGGCGTTCTCGGTGGCTGCACCTAGGCTGTGGAACTCCCACCAGATGGAGGCCCGGGTGGCCCCGGATCTCCCCTCCTTCTGTCATATCTGTAAAACCTGACTGTTCCGCCTGGCTTTTGACGAGGGAGATGGGATGTAGAGTGGAATGGAGGTTGGTTTGGTTTGTGCCTTCCCTTTTATTGTATTTCATGGTTTTATTATTTTGGTTTTTTTTAATATTGTAAGCTGCCCTGGGCTGCATGGAGCAGGAGGGGCGGGGTATTAAATGATTTTTTATATATATATATATATATATATATATATATATATATATAATTACTTGAATTTTGGTGGTTAACTTTATAATTTTATCTATTTTATTCTTCATCTAGTATATATATTTAAAATTAGTATCAATGATTTGAGAGTGTGGTTATTAGAATACATTATTTATCCAGGCACAGGAGTGCCTGGATAGTTAAAGTGTCTTGCGCACTCTATTATAAAGCCCGAACATTCTATTCCTTATAAAATGGAGATAATTTACACTATCATTGTGAAATTTTGCATGGAGAGTTGCTTGGGTGAGAGGTTTAATCTGATCACATTTCAGAGAAATCAGTCTTAAAATGACTGAGATCCAGCAGCTGAAAGGTTGAAGGCTGAAAAGCAGGGTTTTTTTTGCAACCATCTCGATTTGACCAGACTGGCAGTTCTTTAGTTATGGGTCAGGACTTTGAAATCATTTTAGAAGATTCAAACCTGTGGGGTAGGGGTGCCTTGGGCTTCTTTTTTTAAAGACCGCCCATTACTTTTAAAATTAACATGTTTAAATTCCCATTGTAGTCTATGGGAGAACGCAAAGCTGGACTTACGTTTCCTAGCGTTGCTTGGTGGGACTACATTTCCCAGCATGCCACACTAGGAAACATGGTGGCTGTCAGTATACGCACATGTGCAGCAGCCCTGGGCCTTTATATAGAGACAGTAACAGGCTAGTGGGCGGGGGGGGTAAATGTGTCCGTGTGTGCTCTGTGTGTTTTCCCCTCAGCATGTGGGGCTGTGTGTTGGTGTGGTCCCCCCATGTGTGTGCCCCCCCATGTGTGTTTGTGTGTCCTCACATGTGTCCCTGGTGTATGTCTCCCATTTGTGTCCTTGTCCCTGTGTGTGTGTGTGTTCTCCCTTTCCCCCGTGTGTCACCTGTTTGTGTGTTTTTCTGTGTCTGTCTCCCCTCCCACGTGTGTCCCCTGCATGTCCCACGTGTGTGTCCTACTGCTTGTGTGTGCGCCTTGTGTATCTTCCCTCTGTGTGTGTGTGTGTGTGTGTGTGTGTGTGTGTCCCCCCTTGTGTCCTTGTCTCCCATGTGTGTATGTCCCCTTTTCCGTACTTGTCCCCATGTCCCACGTGTGTAGCCTCCTGTGTGTGTGACCCCTCCTGTGTCCCCCTGTGCGTTTGTGTGCATATCCCCTTGAGCGTGTCTCCTCGTGTGTGAGTATCCCCCTCTGTGTTTGTCCCGTGTGTCCCCACCCCATGTCTGTCCACGTGTGTCCCCTCTGTCCTCCATATGTTTGTGTCCCCATGTGTGTTTGTGTCCCCATGTCCTAGTGTGTGTGCCATCAGTGTTTGTTTAACCTCTGTGTTTGTCTGTTCTCCTGTGTGTGTGTGTTCCCATGTGTCTCCCTCTTTGTGTGTCGGTGTCCCAGTGTGTCCCCCTCTGTGCGTGTGTTTTTGTCCCCCATATCCCTGTGTGCCCATGTCGCTTGCATGTGTATTCCCCCCCTGTGTCCCAGTGTCTGTGTGTTTCCCTGTATTTATTTATTTATTGAATTTGTACCCCACCTCTCCTGAAACACAGCTCGGGGTGGGTTCCAGTCATAAAATACAATTTAAAACAATCCAAAATACTTAAAAATGCCATGTAAACATTTAAAAACACATAAAACAGGGCCTGGGGTTACTTGGGATGGGGGAATAAAAATCAGCTACCCACCCCTTCCCCAAAGGCCCGGGCGAACAACCAGGTCTTGCATTTTCGCCTAAATATTAACAGGCTTGGGGCCAGGCGGGCCTCCTCCGGCAGGGAGTTCCAGAGACGTGGCCTGGCCACCGAGAATGCCCCCTCCATTGTGGTCCCCCGCTAGACGCGGGGAACCTCCAAGAAGACACCCCCGGCAGACCGAAGGAGCCAGTCCGGGGCGTGGAGGCGAGGCGGTCCCTGAGGTATGAGCGGCCAAGACTGTGTAGGGCTTTGTAAATCAATACCAACACCTTGAATCTGGCTCGGTACGCTATCGGCAGCCAGTGCAGAGCCTTGTTTTATTGTGTGTGTGTGTGTGTGTGTGTGTGTGAGTGCAGAGGGACTGACTGGGAGGAGATGGGGTGCAGGATTGGGATGGGGGACTGTAAGAGGGGCTGGCTGAGAGGTAATGAAGCAGGATTGGGGGAACTAGGGCGTGGGGTAGTATGTGGGGATGAAGGTCAGGGTTTGGGGAGCTAGGGGGCGTGGGAGTGTCTGAGGGCTGGCTGAGGAGATGGGGGCAGGATTGGGGCAGGGGAACTGTAAGAGGGGTTGCCTGGGAGGAGATTGGGGGAGCTAAGGGGCAGAAGAGTGTCTGGGAAGGACTGGCTGAGAGATGGGTACAGGAATGGAGGGGGGAGGAAGCTAAGGCAGAATGTTTAGGAGGGGCTGGCTGGGTGGAGATGGGAGCAGGATTGCTGGAGCTTGGGTGGGTGGGGTGGGGAGGTCTACAATTAAATATGTATATAACTAGATGCAGTTAACTTTTTTATTGAATATCCGTTTAAAAAACAATGGGAAATTCCATTATAAAAAATCCTCTGGTTTACAGTAATAGTTAAGGCTCTTGCAAATTCAGTCATACATTAAAAAGCATGGAAATTGCAAGTTAAGGCTCCTGTCTTAACTTGCGCACTGTGTAAGCAGTACGCACTACGTTAGCAGTAAAGCTCACATATTGTGCTGGATTTCAACTTAGGCTCCTGCCCCCACACTTTGCATTGGTCTTTCAGTCCCAATCCTCTTCCTCTGCAAGTTGGGGACAAAACTGAAGCTGGGGAATGGAGGGGGTGAGGGGCAGCAGCAGAGCTGGAGGGAGCCCAGGGCTGGGAGGAGCGGGGGCTGTGGATCAATCTCCCTATTCAGCCCCTGCTTCACCCACCTCTGCTGCTGCCCCTCAGTTCACACCAGCAGCTCCTGCTCTCCCAGCCCTCGACTCCCTCCAGTTCTTCCGCTGCCTCTCAATCCCCTCCCACAGCCGTGACCTCCCCCAGCTCTGCCACTGCCCCTCAATCCACACCTGCAGCTTCTGCTGCCCTCACTCTTCCAGTCCTGTTCCTCCTCAACTCTCCCACTGCCCCTCAATCCTCACTTGCAGCTCCTGCTCTCCCAGCCGTGAGCACCCTCCTCACTCCCTTCATTCCCCAGCTTCAGTGTTGCCCCCAACCTGCAGAGGAAGAGGATTGGGACTGAAAGACCAATGCAAAGTGTGGGGGCATGGAGCCTAATTTGAAATCAAGCACAATATGCGAGACTGTACCACATCTTTACTGCTTACATGGCACATAACTTAAAGGCAGGAGCCTTAACTTGCAATTTCTATGCTTTTTAACGCATGATTGAATTTGCAAGAGCCTTAACAATACTGTAAACCAGAGGTTTTTTATAATAGAATAATATGTATAATTGATATAGGTACTCTTTCTTTCTGTATGATTTAACCAAATGGTTGTAAATAAAGCATTCATTCATTCATTCAGTCAATTTAGTTCCGTATATTGAATCAAGTAGCCTGTAGCCTCAGTTTAAATGTGGCTGATAAACATATCCTGCCTATGTTAAAGGTTTTATATGAGCATGAAAAAGGAGGTTTGAGCTGGTAGATGCCTGAAAGATAAGAACATACTTTCAAATAAGAACATACTGGGTCAGACCAATGGTCTGCCTAGACTAGCATCCTGTCTCAGAGAGTGGTCACCTTTTGGATCACTTCAGAGAAGTACACAACAAATCATAATGGAGAGATCAATTTCCTGCTATAGATTCCCAGGTCCCAACAGTTCGATGTTATATTCCCTGGATAGCTCGACTAATAGCCATTTATAGACCTGTCCTCTAAAAACTTATCCAATCCTTTAAAAAACTTGTCAGACTATTGGCTTCCACAATGTCATCTAGTAGCAAGTTCCAACAGGTTAATTGTATGTCGAGGAAAAAAGTACTTTCTTTTGTTTATTTTGAACTTTGCTGCCGGTTAGTTTTATAGCGTCCCCTAGCTCTAGCATTATTACTAGAGAGGGTAAATATTTTACCCCAGCTCTGTTACCTCTTTTCTATACTCAAGAGATCTAACCTATTGAGCCGTTGGTTGTACGGAAGCCATTCTATACTTCTGATCACTTCTGTTGCACCTTTTCTAGTCCTGTTATATCTTTTTTGAGATGGGGCAATCAGAACCGCACACAATATCCAAGGTGTGGTCACACAATAGATTTATTCAGCAGCATATGATATTATCCATTTTGTTCTCTCTATCTTTCTAAATAATTCGTAACCGTGTTTGCCTTTTTGACCTCTGCTGCAAATTGATCTGACGTCTTCAGTGAACTGTCCACAATGATTCTTGGATCCATTTCTTGAATGGTAGCACGTAATTTAGAACCCAGAATTGTGTATGGATAATTCTGATTATTTTTCCCTATGTGCCTCACTTTGCACTTGTTGGCAGTGAATTTCATCAGCCTTTCCGTTGTCCAGTCGTGCAGGAACCTCTTGTAATTCTTCACAGTCCAGCTTAATCTTAATTATCTTGAAAAACGTTTGGTGGAAACAGACGTAACACAGGCCAGCTATGGCCTGCCTGGGCCAGGGACTCTGTCATGTGAGTTTCCGGGCTACCAGATTTAGGCCCGCTACTGCTCTGGCCTGGTAGGCTGCTGGCTTTGTTGTGTTCACCTGGAATATCCCGGGCCCACAGTCTGGGCCAAGGGTTGCTCGGGTGGGCCAATTGGGCTCTAGCAGCCCAGATGTCTATTCCTGCCACCATGGTTGCCCATCATGGCAGGGTGTTGGGGGCAGGTCAGCCCGCCCACACATTTGTTCTCTTCCCTCACCAGGGGTGGGGCAGGGGAGGACTTGCCAGTTAGGCGTACGTCTGTTGAGTGTCCCGAGTTGACAGGGCCAGCGGTGGTGCCCCCCTCCCTGTGCTGTGTAGCCGGCGCATCGGTTGCGTATCTGTTTTCACACTTTGTGTCATTTTACTCCCTTTTCCTGATCATTAATGAATATATTAAAGAATACTGGTCCCAGTACAGACCCTGGGGCACCTGCTGTTTACTTGGCTCCATTGTGAAACCAACCATTTAGTCTTACTCTTTGTTTTCTATCCTTTAGCCAATAGCTATCCATTGCGAAATTGGAAGGGGACCTTTGTAGCAGATAGGCAGCATGGTTTAGTGGAAGAGTTATCGGTTTAAGCGCTTGGTCACAACGCACAGTGTGTGTTTAAACAAGATGACCATGTATGAACTGGGGCAGCCACCTACACCAGCAGATGGGTCCCTGTTCAGAGTCACTGTGGGCAGGGGATACGGCCTTTGCAAGTCACAGGAACTGGCCATGAGCGCTGGGGAGCCATGATGTGTTGATTGTAAAGGCCAACCCACTGTGCTTCACCCTCCGTCATGGTCCATGGCAGGGGAGTGAGAGGTGGCTGCTGAGGTAGCCGTGCTGGGAGCTGTCCATTAGAATCCACTCCCACCCACTCCACTTGAGTGGCTGCTCTGCAGCTGTGCCACTCAGTGGCCACAGATCTCCCCCCCCCCTCCCCAAGCCTTGCATGTTTAAAACACCCAGACACTTATTCTGAAGTAATTACCTCCTAACTGACTTAACTCTGCTTTTGTTCACACAAACGGTGTTTAAAACAAAGTAGGAGGTGCTTCCATCTACAGTGACTACTCTTGCTTAAAGAGGAGTACACACTGTGAACTTACTTATGGGGTAAAAAATCATGTGAAGAAGGAAAGGGTGTTAAATAAAACCTGCTAAGGTACCTAACACCTATCAAACTGTTTTGTGTAGTCATTAACTCCCTGGGTAGGGCACCTTCCCACCATCATTGGCTAATTATTCTACCAAGTATGAACACTTGCAAAATGGAGAGGGAGGGCAGGATAGGGATTAGCCTGTTCGTGTGAACGTAATGTAAGAATTGTATTCTAATTCCTGTCTTGGTGATAATTCCCTTTTTGATTTTACTTAGTTGTCTCACATTGCTATCTTTCTATGTACTTTTTTGTACAAAGATTGCCCATACATATGCCAAACTTGAATCTGTGTGCACTGAGCATACAGTGCACATTTGTGCAGATGTGGGAGTACAGAGAGGCCTGAAAAGTAAACATGAGAGGCAAGGGGATTGGCCAGTAGAGGATAGAGGGAATATGAAAGAATGGGGAAGAAGTGCTGCTTTTCAAACTGAAGAGAACAGATTTAAAGCATTAGACGTATCTTAACGATGGCTATGGGGAGCTTGGGTCAGATATGGGTGAAAGATGGCACAGTAGCAAAAGGCAGAGATACAGATGTTTTATCTTGGAATAAACTAAATTAAACTGAATTTTCTGCCTTTTGGTTCTTTTTCCCCGGGCAGGCGTTGTATATTTTTAAGCTTTGGGGGGAAATGGTGTGTGATTTTAAATGTTTCATTTCTTTTTGAGCATTTGTTAAATTAGTGCTGTAGATTTTTTAGTTTGTATCTTAGGCAAATATTCTTGCACAGCAAATTTGTACGTGGAGGACCTTCTTCCATCTAGATCCCTCTGTTTATTTGAAGATGCATCTCTGTGGGGAGGGAGACAAAAAAGTTAGCAGTTAAACAGCTGCCACCATTAGATATTGAGTGACACTTTTTTATCTAACTTACTTGCTCGCAGAGTCTTAGTGGAGAAGCATTATTCCAGGAGTGCGGGATCTTTTCCACCTTGATGACCATTTAGAAAATTAGTACAAACTCATCAGGGCTGGTAAGAGTTGAGGGATGGGGACCTAAGAGGATGAGCTGGGAGAGAAGTGTCTAGTTCAGGATGTGATCTACAGACTCCTCCCCTATCCTTAAGTGTGTGCCCTCCACTCTGCTACCTTTCTCCGACGTGTTCCTTCAGTACTCACAGGTAGAGTTTGGGATCTGTGAGCCAAAACCAAGAATAGGGAAGGATGAACTGCTATTTTGTACTCCAGAATAGGCTTATAGCTAGAATGCTGGCTTTGTGGGGGAAAGGAGTAGGTGCTGCAGACTGCATGACAAGGGGAACAATTGCTCTTGCCTTCAGAAGTTCACGTACTATGCAGACCTTTTCTTACCAGAATTGTCATTATTACTCTGAGTGTAGGCCTTCAGACGTACATCTGAGACTCAAGGTATCTTCATCTTCCCACTTGCAAACTGAGTGGGATAACCTGGAATATATTTTATTTCTACTGGGAGGGGAGGGTGGGCATGGGGAGTGAGGAAAAAAAATGTACAGAAAGGGTAGTACCTCCTTCTTGGAATTCTCTTCCCCCCCCCCCCAAAAAAGATATGGATGGGTGAACAGATCGCGGTTCGGGTTCAGCTGTTCGATTTTGGTCTGGTTCACCAGTTCGGCCGTTCGCCGTGTTTGGGTTCGCCCCATTTGGTTTGGTTCAGGCGTTCGTAAAAAGGCATTCTGTGCAAGGAATGATGGTCCCAGTCCCATGATGGTAGGTCCTGGGGCTAGAATGGCAGCTTTTAGGTATTGGCCACAGCCCTCCCTGCCTGTAACTTGGCCCCAGAACTCTGACGGTGGGTCCTGGGGCTGGAGTGGCTGTTTCTTGATGCTTTGGAAAACCAGTTCTCTGTGGCTGGAGTGGCTGTTTTTAAAAAAAATATATATCTCTACACTAAATCTAACTGCGATTAAGTATTCTAAAACCTATTGAACTAAATGGAATATCCTAATAATTAACTACAAAGGCCTTGTCCTACAAACACACTGTATCTCTATCTATCTCTATAACTAAGCTAACTACTATGTATATCTATCTA
>QEPC01008309.1:5871307-5890464 GCA_003113815.1 Sphenodon punctatus | reverse complement strand
GCCCCATTGGCTCTGTGCAGCCTAGCCCATGGCCAATGGATTGGGGAGCTGGGAAATGCTGGGAGAGGGAGCCTTCTGAAACGCCTGCTGTTCAGGAACAGTGACTAGCTCAGAAAGGGTTGGGAAGGGGGGAGGCAATCAGTTTTGTTTCTTGCTGCGCCCGCCTCACCGCAACCCCCATTGTCTCCGTGCAGCCTAGCCTGTGACCAATCGCAGACTGTGAAGCCAGTGGTCTGAGGTGAAAAGGGATGGTGATTACGCAGGCTGGCTGCTACTCCAAGTCTATCCACCCCTGGTGCCTGGAAGTCTGCTCCTCAGCTGACTCCCCCTCTTTGTCACGTTTTGCCTTCCAGTCACATGTTTTTGCCATGTGAACGCAATCTGAACTGTTCGGTCATTTCAATGTTTGGAATTGAGTTTGGTTTGGTCTGTTCATGTTCGGAGTTGGGTTCGGTCGTCAGAACAGGCTGAGTTCGGGACGAACTCCGAACTTCTGAACCACGTGCGCCCATCCGTACAAAAAGACGCTATGGACTTATTCCAGCAATTACCTGTGCCTGTTCTGGGACTGCCTCTCCTGGGAAGGGTCAGATAGCTGGGAGCTAAGGGGGTATATGCCCTTTTAGGGTGAAGGAGATCTCCCTACAAGTTGTTATCCCGAGATTTTTCCAGGAATTAGCTCCACCATGGGGTCAGGGATTTCGGTAGGTAAGCTTAAGTTTCCTTATAAAAATATCACAATAGATGATTATTATGATTAAAATATTACAATTTATTGCCCTGCCAAACTGGCTTACACGCTACTATAAAAGCACTACAGAAGCATGCTGCAAAAAGGTTATTGATTACAAAATATATATTCTTGGAGAATATATCTCACCAAACAGATATTGCAGGTCCCATAAAAGTTGCTTAGGGTCTATGGGGTCCTGCTGAGGAAGATAAGATGTTAACTTGCTGCTGTGCTGGAGATTTGGTAAAAATTAAAGTAAAAATAGTAAAAATAACAGATAGAAAAGTTAAAGAAAAATATAAAACAAATTTATGTGGAGGTTGAGAAGAATGGAAGCTCCAAAAACGGAGGGAAAAGACAGAGAAGCACTTGGGGGAGCTCTGTCAATCTGACAGAGTTTAAAAAATGGAAAAGAAACCGGTTATCCAAAACCACTACAGTGCTTCCCTAAAAGAAAAGTAAAGTTGGCAAGTAGGGACAAAAATTAGAGAAAAGTAGGAATTGCCCTTTTCTTGGGCAAAAGATTAGAAAACCCCAACTGGGAATTAAAATAAATTTAAAAAGAATAAAGAAAAGAGAAATTAAAACAAAAATGGCTTGGAAATAGTGAAAAATGAAATAAAATAAAAATAAAATAAAAGAGAAAAGTAAAAGCTTAAGAAGCTTAAAAATAACTTTAAAAATGGAAAAGAAAAGACTTAAGACTTAGGAAAAAGACATAAAAAGTAAAGAATTAAAGCAAAGAAAAAAAAAAAAGAAGTCCTTTCAGGCCTGTTCAGGCCTTTGCCTTTCAGCAAGTCTCCATAGCAAGCAAGATCTTCCCTTCTTTGTCAAAAAATATCTTGCCAGTTTTATAGAATTTCTGTCTTTCAATATGGATGCCATGTGTTCCTACAATCAGTGTTCAGCAGGTCAGAGGTCCTCCAATAAAAATGAAGTTTGTTTCTTGCCAAGTGGTGACGCTGGAGAAAGATGTTTTTGGTTTTCATGTCTCCGCTCTTCTTGATTATTTTGACTTTGCCCCTCCTTACTTCTATGAACCAAAACCATGGTAACCTTTTACCGGTCTTGATTTTTGTCCCACTTTAATAGGCTTTCAGTTTTACTAGAACTCTATGAAACCCAATGGAGTCTACTAGCCGCACTGAAGTTTTATTAAATTGTATTTATTTTACAGAATTTCATATATGGATTCTTTTTAGAAAGTTGTGGAAAAAGGTTAGATCTGCCTTGGTTGTACCTAATTTAGAAAGGAAGCTTTAGAGCAACATTGATTTATAAGATTTTGAGTCATTAAGACAGTTTAAAAGAACAATTACTTATTTATCTGAAGGGGGGGTATTTAGGTATAATTTGAAGCCAAACTTGAGGTTGAAATAAACTTTAGTTTACTAATTAAATACATTACTCTCAATGTCTCTAGTCTCCCTTATTTAGCTTAAAAATTAAACCTATATCAGCTTTAAGATATGATTGAAACAATAAAACATCTTTTTCTACAGGGTGGCGATGTTTCTCTACTATCAGTATTGCTGCCTAATTATAAGTGGAACACATGTTATGAGTAATGTAACTGTTGTGACTCAACTTACAAAATGACCTTGGGTTCCAAACAAACATGTTATCAGTGTGTCTTCAAATTCCTTTGTGCCAATTATTCTGAAAGTCAGACTAAAAAACAAACTGCTTTCTAGGCCAAACTAAATCTCTATAGTCCTTGTCTTCCCAATAAAACCAGACCCCAACTTAGACTGCTGTTGCTTATTTTGATACTCCCACCTAATATCAATGGAAAGCCATTACTGCTAAAATGTAGACAATTCAAAGTTACATTATTAACAAAGTTAACAGAAGTTAAAATACAATGACAATAGATGGTGAACAAATCAAAAGCCTATGCTGAAGAGAGAGATGAAGCCAGTAAATTCCAACAAATTATAATCAAATGGCAAGTAAGTTATTAAACAGCAAGTACATATTATATTCAAACAGTTGAACAGAGTCATTTTAAAAAACCAGTGTTTATGCTGTGACATACCGTTAGAGGACCCCATTGTGATATTATAATTAGTTAACGTCTAATTAACATATTTTAACAACTATATTGTTTACTGCATTCCAGACCTTCTAATATCGTCAAAACAACCTAAGTGAAGCAAGTTCTTTCACAGAACCATAACAAGAAAGCCAGTGTTTACTGCCAGTTGTACAGCATGCCATAGGTCACAAGAAAGGAGAAGAACAGAAAGGAAAATTGATTCCATGGCCTATTCTGAAACATGAACACTTTTTAAAATTTATGATGGATTTTATTCATAGTTAGGATGGGAAAGTAAATCTTAGACATGAGTAGACTCTATAAGGAATCCCTCTTTCTCAGCTGGGCACTTCCTGGGCACTCAATTTGATCCAGTATTGCTTTCAGCAAACACAGCAAACAATATGTCTAAAATATGTCACTTGTTTTAAAGGCTATGGCTTCTTTTGCCATACTATTGCCCACTTAACAAAACACCCACTATTTGGGGTCAAGAACCCACCTATATATGTTAAACGTAAATAGTTTAAAAGCATTAATAGAATTTTAACATAGGAACCAAGAAAACAGGGTTTTCCAGGTGTACGACCAACAAATAAATAAGAAAGAACATGTTTATTAAACATCTTTTAGCACAGAACCCCAAACTGACAATTTTAAACTGACCTGTCTTTTAGCAAATCAAAGGTTGAAATAGGCCTACTTTTCAGAATTTTTCAGACCTATGTTTCCTAGCTACAAAGTGGGAGTATGATTCAGGAATTTGGAAGCAGCATCCACCACCTTCTGTTCTTCCAGGTGGAGTGGCAGTTCCTTCCAGTAGTGTGAGGGGGCTATGTTGTTAAAAAGAGGATCTGGTGCCTTTTTGTCCTCTGTCTGATCCCCGCCAGGAGATCCAACCCAGAGGTGAGCAAAGGGACATAGATGCTAGAGTCCTGGCCGGTAGTGGCTCTTTGTGCTGCTGGAGCTCTGCAAGCTAATGGAGAGCAGTCCATGAATAGTAGTAGTTTGTATCCCTGGCTGATAGGGCAATGGACTGGAAGTCAGCAGAGCTGTTCCTTTATGCAGAGCAAGTAACTTCTCATCTCTGATCCTCTGTTTCCCCTTCTGTTCTTTCTCAATTTTGTCTATTTAGATGGTAAACTCTTTGGAGCAGAAATTCTTCATGTTTTTGCAGTTATGAATAAAGCTTTATTGCTTGGCCAATGTCCTTGGCAAATAAAAACACACAAACAAAAACATATAACACAAAACCAAATCTACAAGAAGGGTGTCCATGTAGAATGTACAATATAAAATACAGTACTCTAAAAGCCCAATAATAATGAAACCAACAGTCAGAAAACAGTGATCCTAGCCCAAAACAATGAGTTAAAAAATATGCTCCCTAAAGGCTGGTAGGGTGGTCTACTAACCATAGAGATCTAATCTTCATTGCCTGGACCAAATATTTGGCCACAGACAATGTCCTGTGTGTGTTGTGATCTCCAAGCACAAGTTGTAGGTACTCCCCCAGGGGGCTCCCCGGAAGAGCCTTCAACAATGGGAAAATAAGTTCCTCTCTGACATGGACATAGAACCTACAGTAAAAAAGCACATGCTGCACTGATTCCATCTCACCTGCGCTGCAAGAGCAAATGCGTTCGGCATAGGGGATTGCTCTAGCTTCGCTCTAGAACCATGGTAGGATTCATACAAGCTCGAAGGAACACTATGAATCTTGCCATATGATTGTAAAGTCATACAAATGATAGACTGCAACCTAACTGTACACTTTGCATGCTTAAGCTGTTTTTGTAAGTACTGATGTGTATGTGGCACTACTCAATCATTAATTAGTGATTTTAATTAACGTTTTCTGTCCCAAGTGGCTTACAACCTGCGGTGACAAGTTCTTGTTTTCACCATCTAGCACCTCACTGTGCCTCCAGTACCACTTAGAAGTCCATCTCTCTCCAGTCCAATAAGACTTCATGTATGGCCTGGACCAATTGACACCATGGATCACTGGTTATTGCCAAGAACATTCACAGGGTGCTTTTTGACAAGCACTTCCCTACCCATCTCCCACCTGTTATACATGTTGCAGGGTATCCATAGGGCACCACCGCAGCCCTGAAATATGTATAATGGGTGGATAGTGGGTGTGGAGGTGCTTGTCTAAAAGCACCCACAGTGCGCGCGTGCTCTCTCATGAGAGAGCTACAATATGTTGCTAAGGATAAGCTAACATCTCTTCTTAAAAATACAGTTTACGAGAAACTAAGCTTTAAAACATCTCAGTTGTTCCTCTATCCTGGTGACTGGAAAATAAATTGTTATAAATGAGGAATAGAAATAAAACTTAAACATAGATGGAACATAGGCCCTTCCACCCGCTGTCTTAGGCACTGCGGATGTACCTGCACCAGGGAACGTAGACCCTGATGCAGCTGTACTGCTCATCCCTACTATAGCTATGTCCTTGCCAGACTTTTTGAAACTGCAGCCTGCCATTTCAAAACCCTATTATGTAATGCTTTATGTCCATCTATTTGTTAAAGCAAAATGTCTTCCTTGGTGAGTTTGATTGTAAAAGAAAATATGAAATGAACAGTTTCAACTTTCCCCCCTGCATCAGTCATGTTAAGAGTCTTCTACTCAGATAGTAAATAGTTCATTGTATTCATATCCAGTGACAGCATGATGTTTAAATTACAAAATCACTTTTAAAAGAATAAGCAGGAACCCATGTTTGCTGTTCCTCTCTCTCCCCTCCCCCCCCCCCCCTTGCCACCAATGGGGAAAATGCAGTCAACACAGGACCCTGGGTATACTCAAAAGCATTCTTGACAACATAGCAAGTATAAATCTTACTACTTGTGGTAACTTGGCTTGGCAGGACAAAAGAGTAAATGTGTAAAGTAAAATAAAAATAGTGTAAAAAATAAGATATGAGGTAGAATTTGCTGTCGGTGTATTAATTTTAGAAACTGCAGCATAATATTTTTTTGATTTGCAATTACTGTTTGACTGTAGTCTTGCCCTGGTTGGAGAAGTTATAAAATGGCTGAAAATCGACAATAATTAGTGGTCATCTTGTGTGGTGGTAATAGCAGTGATGTACTTCTGCCGGCTTAAAAGATGACATTTCACCTCCATTTAAAGATGTGCTGAAATTGTACAATCATTTTTCATAAAGGCGAATTAATGTTGGGTTATCGTCTCGCTGCTACTCCTTGGCTGCAGCAGAGGACCTAATCATGTTTATAGGGAGGTAATGATGTTTGAAATTTTCGTTAGGAACTCTCCTGTTGATCTTTAAAAATTAAAATTCTGAAAACCATAACTTTGAGAGAAAAAGAGAGAGGAGGTAAATTAATTGTTGCCCTTTTTCAATACTTACCTTTGGAAGGATGAGAAAGAGACCACATCTGCTAAACTGGATTATAGAGACTTGATTTTTAGATGTAGCTTTTTATTTTTATGGGCGATGATTCTTAGCAGTTGCTATTTATGGGGGGTAAGAAAATGAGCCGGGATAGGGAATTAAGGCAGGTAATATGAGAAATGGACAGGTGCCACAGTGTGGTGAGTTAGGGCCTGATTGCCCTAGGCTAGAGTCTGTACTTCATATGTCAATAGAATTCTAGGGTGGGAAGGGACTTTGAGGGTCATCCAGTCCAACCTCCTGCTTTGATGTAGGATGAGTACAGCTACAACATCCCCAAGAGATGGCTGTCATGGCTCTTTAAAAATAAAAATAAAATAAAAAAAATAACAAACATCCAGCTCTTACTGTTAGGAAGCTTTTCCTGATATTTAACCAAAATCTACCTTCCTGTAACTGGGAGCTCATTATTTCTAGTTTTGCCCTCTGTAGCAACATAGAACACTTCTTGTCGTCTTTTGGTGGCAGTCCTTATGTTATGCTTCCTCTTAGTTTTCTCTTGGCTGCGCTAAACATCCCCAGTTCCTTCAACCTTTCCTCATAAGACTTGCTTTCCAGACCCTTTATCATCTTTGAGCCTGCTCCAATTTGTCAATGTCCTTCTTAAAATGAGGTGCTCAAAACTGGGAACAGTACTCCAGGTGAGATCTAACTAGTGCCATATAGAGTGGAATTATTACTTCTGCTGTCTTTTAGACAATGCTTCTGTTAATGCAGCCGAAATTACATTAGCCTTTTTTGCAGCTGCACCACATTGCTGACTCAGGTTGCGTTTGTGATCAACCCCAATTCTTACATAATTTTCACATGTTCTGCTGCTAAGCCAGGTATCCCCCACCGGCGGTGGGCAAAATAACCTCGCTTTCGAGGATGGTCCAGGCACCATCCCCGAAAGTGTGGTTAATTGAACCACAGCCCGGAATTGGCGGATGGTAACGTCTGTTGCCGCCACCGATTCCGGGCCATAGCCCAGACCCCAGGTCGGAATTGGGCGCAGTGGCCGGATTGGCCACTGCGCCGCCCGTCTCCAGGAGGGCGGGCAGCTGGGGGAGCATGGTGGGGGGGGCGGGGCCGTGCGGTCGCACGTTGCGCCACGCAGCCCCCCCCCCCCCAGATTCCCCGCTGGAATTAGCCAGCACGTCTGCTGGACGTGACGTTTTGATTCCGGCGGGGAAGCAAAAGGTGATTCCGTGACGGGGTCAATAGGCGCCCTGTTACGTCTGAAATCACCCAAAGTCTTTTTCCAAGATGATAAATTCTCCAGCAGAGCAGAAGTTCTAAATTTGCTTCATGCTAATAATTTTTCCTGGGACTGATGGATTCTGTGTAAACCCTTATGCAAAGTTAATTTTCAGATCTCTTTAGTGCTGGCTGACATCAGTCTATCATGTGAATTCAGACTATATGTTTCTGAGAGTTATCTTATGAGCCTCAAGTACTGAAACTGTTAACTTGGTGGTAGATCCCTACTAGTGTCCTGAGGGAAGTGTCATTCAATATCCCCTGACACCAAACATGTCAGTCAGCACTTCTTCACTGGGTTAGGGAACTCATTGTTTCAGTTCTCAGCCACGTGGTCCCTGGAATGGGAGAAGAAATTACACATTAACATCTTTGAGATAAAAGCTTTCAGACAGCCCGTGAAATCATTTGTTCAGGTCAAATAATCCAAATGATCACTGTTAACACACTGGGATATGGTACCCAAAGAAGTGGGGATTGGTGAGGTCACTCAACTGGATGTGGTGAAGGCTTTTCTTCTCTGGAACTGATCTGTTTGCTTGTCAGCCATTCACCTAGTAGGGGAGGTCAACACTCTGGCAAAAATGTTCAGCAGGACTAAGTTTGAATAGCGTGAGTAATTTGTCAGGCAGAATGTAATTTATTTATTTACTAGTTTTATACCTTGCCCCCTCCTGCTCAAGAGCAGCTCAGGATGGCTTACAGGCATCAATAAAACACATATAAAATATAATTTAAAACATTTAAAAGGATAAAAAGAACTAAAAGGGCAGAATTCCCCTCACCAACTCACTCCACCCTACCCGTCTCCCTCTTCAAAGGCCCGGCGGAAAAGCCAGGTCTTACACTGTCTACGGAAAGAGGGTAATAATTGTGACTTCTGAGAACTAAGGTCTGTGTCAAAAGGCACAGTGCTAAATATCCATGTTCCTGCAGCTGAGCAGGCAGACGGGAATACTTGATATCAGATACCTTTCTCCTGTATTGGGGAAAGAATGACATCATGCTTTCCCACCAGTTTTCATACCTCTTATGTTTGGGAAGTTCCTGCAAAGCATAACTTCAATGAACTTAGCAGCCTTGCTACCCAGACTTGCTGGAGATGTCAGATTGCCAACCTATTTCAATACCCCTCCTGCCAGATCTCATGTCTCCATTTGGTCTTTAGATAGTTACTGCTCAGGGCATTGAGGATCTCTTGATAGCGATAGATGACTGCCCCGCATATCTCTGAAAATTTCCAAGTTGTGCAAGCCTGACCTCCACAAAAACATCTGATAGATGCTATCCTTTAAAGTGGAAACCATTAATCATCTTGACTAATAGACACAACACTGTGCCTGTCACCACGTGTCCCTTTTCCACGTGTGTACACAGGGTCTCCCTGAGGAGTGGGTCCCAGTGACCAGGTGTGGACTCAAAAATGCTCAGTTTGGGGGAATTAAGCTCACCATTTTGAATAGGGCACATGAGCATTCGGGATCTTTTGAGTGTAAATTGGCAGCGTCACCCAGGGAATTAAAAAGAGGGGGTAGAGACCTTAGGGTGCAACATAGTTTTCAATTTATTGTGGGGACAAAAAGGGGGTACATAAAAACAAAAAGCATCAGTTGGTGGTAATCAAACCGTGAGACACTCAAATCAATTAGATAAACGCACAAGAATGCAGCATGGGTTGGTTTCTAAAGGAAGTTCCTAATTTAGGAGAGAGAGAGAGAGGTCTGCCTGTGCCAAGGCACAAACAGTGGGAGATTCAAAGGAAGGGGAAGAGAAGAAAGACACAGCGCTTCATCTTACCTAAAATGTACTGTTCTGAGGGAGGGCAAAGGAATGGATCCTTTATAGCCCCTTTTCCAAATCAGACAGTACAGTAGCACCAGGGCAGCCTCCCTGACAACGAGCCTTCTGGGGTGGGAACTGGAGTAGTGATCCGAGGAGGGAAGAAGTCTGTGGGCTTAGCCCACCGAGTCACTCAAGCCCAACACACACTTGGGGGTTCGTTGGCTAGAGTTGCAAGAGAGCCTAACCGTGTCTCCATGAGGCAGACAGGTGGGAGTTCCCTTATGCCTACTCCGAGGTCAGGCGACAAAATTACAGCAAAAGGGACAGAAGGACTCGTAACCAGGTGTCCTTCTGAATTCTATCTGGCCAAGCAAGACAGCATGGCAGTGATTTCAGCTTCAGTGATGTTAGCAGCAGTGATATTAGTTTCAGTAGCCGCTGTGAGAACAGCAGCAGTGAGAACAGCCAGTCTGGGAGGATCAGACCGACTGAACTAACTGGGGCTCTGAAGGGACTGTATTTATACCAAAATTTTGGGGGTGTGTGAAGATCAAGAACAAAGTTTGATTAAATTTAGGAAGTTTTCTGAAAAGGAGCTCCAGTATTTCACAAAAGGACATTGCAGTTGCTTTTGCTTTACAAAAACCGGTAATCAAAGAAAAATGCACTACCAAGAGGTGCCTCCTATATGCCTCACCCAGACCAGACCTGCTAAGATAGAGTTTCCAAGGAGCATTCCTGCCCGCTCCCATCCCTGATTGATTTAGGCTCAGGCTGTGCAGTCACCCTGTCTTGGATGCAGATTCTCAAGGTGCAATGGGACACGTCCTTCCTGACTCTGCCCCGCTCAACAATACAGGGTGGGTTGCTCAAGCCAGGTTGATGTTAATTATCATTCTGATGAAGTGGGCCTGCATTCTATAGCAATCCCCCCTCAATCAGCCCAGGAATCTTGTGGCCAAAGCCTGCCGGGTTTGCGCTGAGGTCAAAGCACAATCTAAAACAGGGCCGGTTTTGAGGGAAAGTCACCAAGTACAAAAAAATCATAAGAAATAAGGCAAAAATCATATATCAAAACCAAAAACTCAGGGAGCACTGGTTGTAACATGTCCCACATGGCCTCTGTTGCTGATTTATTGTCGTATCTTTTAAAAAAATATTCAAGGCTGCTGAGTTCCTCCATTAAGGCTCATCTGGTGGCTGTTTCAGATGAACCCCAGTAGACCACAATCCTCCTAGATGACTGTAAATGAAATTAATTACTCATTAGAGTGCCTCTTGCTGAAAGTAGCTTCTCTTGTGACGACAATATCAGCTAGAAGGTTGAGAAGACTGGGTGCTTGAATGTCTTCTCCCCACATATATGTAGAGATGGAAAGTACTTGGGATGTTGCGAAGGATTTTATTTTCAAGCCCCAAGTAAAGTGTGTGACTGAGTTCTGCATAAACAAGGGCATCCTGCTCCTAGTTTCCTTCTCCAGACCACATTCCAACAAAGGAGACATGATCTTGCACCCATTTATATACCATGTGGTGGTTTTCTGATGAGTGAGGGACTCCCCTAGCTTGAGAGATGAGGGAGCGAGAGTAGGGTGGAATGGCTTTGGGCAGCTATTGCCCCTTTGTGAGGATGGCTTGGCCTGGGAGGACAGGAGGGAACCCCTCCAGGTGAGAAATGGAGTGGGAACTCCCTGGTGAGAGATGGGGAGTAGAAGGTTGAGAGCTGGGAAGTACTGTGTGCAATTCTGGTCACCCCATCTTAAAAAAGATGTAGTAGAACATGAAAAGGTGCAGAGAAGGGCAACAAAAATGATCAAGGGTTTGGAACAGTTTCTGTACAAAGAGAGGTTTGATAAGGTAGGACTCTTCAGCTTGGAGAAGAAAAGAATGAGGGGGGTGGGATATGATAGAGGTTTATAAAATCTTAAGTGGAGTGGAAAAAGTAGATAGGGAATGCTTTTTTACCATCTCAAGTAGCACTAGAACTAGAGGACACTCGATGAACCTAACTGTTGGCAGATTTTAATTCAACACAGTTAAACTATGGAATTTGTTGCCAGAGGAGGTTGTTGGGGCCAGTATTATGGCTGGGTTTAAAAAAGGACTGGATAAGTTCTTGAAGAATAGGTCCATTGGTTATTAGCCAAGTAGATTACGAGATGGGAACTTTTTACTGTCGGGAGCAGGTAGTGATGAGCAGGGAATGGATTGCCCATTGTGACTGCTGGTACTTCTCCCATGCGACTGGAATTGGCCGCTGTCGGAGACAGGATGCTGGGCTTGATGGACCATTGGTGTGAGTCAGTATGGCATTTCGTATGCCCTTATTTTTTTAAGGGGGTGAGATGGTGGAGGGAGCACCTCTGGATGAGAGATGGGGGAACAGGTGAAGGTGGGTTGTATCATTGGATGTGGGAAAGGGTTGGGATTATTATTTATTTCAACTTGTACCCTGCTCTATTCTAAAAATAGAATAGATTCTCAGGGCAGCTTACAAAAATGGATAAAAACTCCATATGAAACAAACCTAGGAGCCCCCCTTCCCAGATCTTTTCTCTAAAACATCCCATCCCACCCACACCCCATTCCAAGCTCAGTGAGTGGGGATTATTTTTTATTGGTTTTATTGATGTTTGACTGTGTGCTTGATTTGGATGAAAAGCTGCTCTTTGCCTGTTTGGGGGAAGGGTGGTATGAAAAGCCAGGACACTAATCTTTGTGTCTTGTGGAAAGCAATTAGAAACATCCATACCATGAGTATCCCAATGGGTAGTGTTTCATGTTGTTGTTTGTTGTTGTTAATAATAATATTATTATTATGATGTCAGCAATGTACCCGATGCTGTTCAGTTGATAGACAGATCCCTACCCCAAGGGGCGTACAGTCTGAGCCAAATATTGTTCCCAGGCTGTTAGGACAACAGCCTCTTCAGTGGCCTTCTCAGTGTTGCATGTGCCCATGTGTGCCCACGTTTATACAGCAGTGTCCCAGGTTTAGAACCCATGTCTGATACTTATGTTTTTGGGGGAAATGCTTGAGTCATCATTATTTAACTGGAATCTCATTGACCTTGCCATTCTGGAAGTCAAATACTACTTGCTCCCCCAGTGGAATGAGAAGAAATTAAAATTTCAAGAAGGCTCTGTTCATTCACATCTCATGCTAATTTCCCTCTTTGGGTGAAAACAAAAGACAGCAGCTCACAGTAGCCAGTCAGTTCTGTGGCCAACAGATCTTCTCTGACACAGCCTGGGCTACGGCTCATACAGTTTTGCTAATCTAGGCTAACATTCGGTCTCCTGTCCGTTAGGCTGCACCCAGTCCTGCAGCGAGGTGATGCTCGAGGTGGGCTGGAGCAGTGTCTCACCTGGCCTCCAAAACGGTTGATGGAGGGGTTGGAGGAGCATGCTCTCACCTGGCCTCCAAAACCACTGATGGGGGTGGGGAGGCTGGAGGTGCACCCCTGATCAGCTATTTGACACATGCACCTGTGCTTGGTGAGGACACTCCTCTGAGCCCCCTTGAGCCGTTGTTTGGCAGGCTGGGTGTGCACATCAAACAGCTGATTGGGGGCAAGGGCAGAGGAGCATCCTCACCCGGCCTGGATGCACATACGAAACAACTGATCAGGATGCTCCTCCGGGTCCCTTCGATCAGCTGTTTGCAGGGCCGGGTAAGGGTGATCCTCTGGGCCACCCATCAGCTGTCTGTGTCAATGGCTCTTCTTGAAGGGCCCAATCCTGCTGGGCAGCAGGGGTCTGGGAGTCCTGTCCCACATGGATGGCTCCTTGGCCAACCTGTGGCATGGAGGAACTTGTGACGGCAGCCCCCCTACCTGGATTTCCTGGGGAGGGCTGTTGGTTTGCCCTCCTCGCTGACCTCAGGAGTGATAGCTGCAGTGGCACTTTCCGGGGCAACCAGGGGATCAGTTTGCCCCCATCTCGGGCTACTTTCATACCTGATGCTGTGGCACTGTAAAATGACGTGAGGCAAAGACGCGGCAGCTTTTGAGGAGCCTAATGCCGGATGTAGCACCGGTAAAAACGGGGTCTGCCGCTGCTTTACTTGTGCGTGATGGCACAAAATCCAGCCCTGTCATGCAAGCCACGGCAGAGCCCTGTCTTAAAGAACTTTGTTCAGATAAATAGCCTTAATTTTCATAATGGCAGGCAAGTTCACTAAGATGTTACTTTGTTGCAATGAATGCCTGTTATTGTAGCCATCTGTTAATGTATTCATCATACACACATTCCTTGTAATTCTGCCAAAATACCCTGTAGGTCAGACTTGCTTTAAGAAGACATAAATAATAGCTTGTGCATCTAGCTATACTTTCATTAGTGTTTGTTTGCTTTCATCTTATGGTCTTTTATCCTTTCTTTTCTTTTCTTTTTAAAAAAAATAAATTGCGACCAGAGGAATTACGGAAGCTGAGTTGGTCAGGAATTCCCAAACAAGTTCGGCAAATCACATGGAAGCTTCTTTCAGTAAGTTTTTTCCTTTTCTTTGTGGTTAGCAATAATTGGTTTCTTTCTGTTACTGTGAATAATATTACTTGAGTTACACCTCATTAGTGATACTCCAAAATGTGTCAATGGTGAAAAAGTAAAGAGAACAATTTAATTCCTTTTTTCAATTTCAAGCTTGGTTTGCCAATGAGAAGAAACTGAGACTAAGCAGTCAATCCTGACAAGTGACGATTGTTCACTAACATTCTTTTCTGTCTTACATGTTTATATTATATACAAAATCATGTTAAAAAGTTCCTTACACAAGTTAAAAGTTTCTAATCATTAAAGAATGTTTTCTCTAGCAAAGTGTGAACTGGAAAAATCTGTTATAAATATTTGTGTTTTAGTTACTGTACATCTTCTACAACTGGAGATTGGGATGGTGGGGGTTGTCATGACAGTGGCTCTGAGGAAAACCAAGTTGTTTATATTGTGTGCACACTAGAGAATGGGGAAGGGACTTAATCATCGAACCTCCATGCATTATAGCTCTGTTTTAAACACTCATACTGCATTCACACCTTAGGGCAGTGTGGCAGCGACGCTCCTGCGAGCCAAAGATGTGGTGGGTTAAGGAGGCGGAGGCTGAAATTACTGCTGGGGTGAACAAGGTTTTGCCGGGACTTCACTCGTGAATGACAGGGCAGGATTTTGAGCCCCGTCATTTGCGAGTGAAGTCCAGGCAAAACCCTGTTCTCACTAGCGGGAATTCTGGCCTCTGTCACGGGAGCGCCACCGCTGTGCTGCCTTAATGTGTGAATGTGGTATCGGAGTTATGCATTCAACAGTTTAGTACTTCTGAATTTTTCAGAGAGAAGACTTGGATGACTTTTCTTTTTTGAGAATAAATCAATGGGGAATGATAGGTGTTAACTAAGAATCAGTCTGATTTCCAGTGTTTGAAAGACTCTCTTGCTAATGAGTCCTAAGAAATTTGCAGTTTAGTGCTTTCTAATCCTAAATGCAGATGCAGCTTTTGACAGTGAATATTAAGTATTCTCTTGCATTTAAAATGAACTACAGACCTGCAACTGTTTTGGTTTTGCAGCTTTTACATTTTAATTTTATCTTTTAAGAAATAGATGTCAAACCCTGAGCTGAGGGTCAAAACGGAGTAAATGACTGTGTGGCCCTATGTCAGTGCTAAAGTGTAAGAGGGTAAAGCCCATCTTCCTCTGTGTGAATGGGAGGGATCACCTCTGATCAAGATTTGGATGCTTAGTTGGGGGACAGCGGATGATATACACTGGATATAGCACCATCCCTGCCCTGTGAGCCAGGAAGAGAGAGCAGCAGAAAGGAGTGATACAATTTCTCCCTTTCTCTCAAGCAGGAAGGGAGTGTGAGAAGGCGTTGTGGCTCTGAATCCTAAATCTTTCCTGGTCCTTTCTGTGAGGCAGAACAGCTTTAACCCCATCCTATTGTGTAATGCTTAAGCTAAAGGCTTTATGTGGATTGCTACAAAGTGCATTACAGGTGTAGAAGCATGTTTTAATGGGAAAGCAGTATAACTAGATAATAAATCCTTGCAGGAGCAGGTCCCAAGCTTCTAGTTGACTCTCACCAGTCTCCTTGAGCTGTCTTCCAGGTATTTATCAGCCTTATCTTTATCACCCCATATCTGTCAGCCTTGGGCAGTCCTCCCTGGGGGACTAGCTCTTCTGAAGAGTTTTTCTTTGCTCTTGTTCCTGGTGGAAACTTGCCCCATCTCAGTCATGCTCCATCCCTAGCTGGGAATGCCTTACTTATGTTCCAGCTTTTCATACCATGGGCCGTTTTTACACGGACAGAGGTGTGTGGTGAGGGGGGTGAGGTGGTTGTTTGGCCGCTAAGGGTGGAGGTGTGTGTGTGTGTGTGTGTCCGCTTACATGGACGCACACCCCATCTCCGCCCATGGAGCCACCTCCGGTTTTCCGGAGGGCTCTGTGGGTGGAGGTGGATGTTGTGTCAGAGCGCACATGCACCCTCCCCCATCCTGCTCGGTGTTCACATGATGAACACTGAGCGGACACCCATTCCCCCCAACGCCCCACGGGCTGTGTACACGGATGCCCCCCCCAGCCTGGTGTTCGGGTGGGTGTTTGGGGTGGGGCATGGGTTTCAAATCTCATGAAAACATTTTCTGTATTCTCGTTCTGCATTTGAAGTTAGATGGATGTATCCTCAACTGGTGTAAAATACCTTTTGCTTGACTGCAGTAAATGGAACTATGCCAAATAACATTGACAATTAGGCATGAAACTTTTTTTTTCTTTTTTCAATGTGTCATTGCAACTGATTCTGTCAATTCTTACACTTGTCTCCCTAGCTTTAAAATGACTTTTGAATGGCTGGGGTTTTATTTATTTATTTTTTAAAATGCCATAGCAAAGTAGAATGTAAATATAACTGGATAAGAGACACCCCAAGATCTCTTCTGCTGTCTGGCACTTCTGATGTGAAGTTTAATACAAAACTTAACTAATGCTCTATCATAGTATTAGGGAACAGTGTGTTGCTGGAGGTGGTCTTTGATTGAGATCACAGAAACTGCACCTTTTGTAAGAGTGAAAACGTCGCCACTTGGTCCTGACAATTGGGCTATTACAAATTATTTGTGCTCTGTCATGTACTAGTAAATCAATCTACAGTTTCAACTGGATGCAGTATACTTTACTACTTGCTCTAACTTGCCATGTGAGTGGTGGTAAACAATAAAAGTTTTTTTTATATAATAAAAATTAAAGAATACCAAAAGGAAAATACCCATATCTATACAACTAAACTTATGGAACAACCACAATAATAGTTGTCCTACAATCAAATAAGCAACATCATCAGTGACTCAATAACCATATGAGAAAATGTAAAAAGAGAGGAAATAGGGTTGGTATAAAACAAAATTCAGAAGCAAAAGAGAAACCAATTACATTACACGTAAATGTAGAGAATGTAAATTAGTCATCAGGGCTGGCCTCAGGCATGTGCGACGTGTGGCCGCACATGGCCCCGTGGGAGCCGGGCTCCCGCTCCTGGAGCCTGGTCTGTTGCTCCGGTGGAGGCAGCGCCACCTGAATTCAAAATCCAGGCTGGCCCTGCCCCCACTGTTGGAGCTGCTAGCCCTAGCTCAGCTGTAGCCCCTCCCCCCCATCTCCGCCCTTCCCCTGCCTCACCACTTGCCGTCAGCCCCGCAGCCCAGCGAGCCAGGACTCAGAACAGAAGGTTGCTGCCTTGTAAACCAGGTTCTTCGAGCTGGCTCACAAATGGGTTTATGCTTGCACGCCCTTCTCTTACCAGCAGAGACCAAGCTCACTAGTTTTGAAAAACCACATGACGGTCTCGAGCCTCTACAGTACATAAGGTACCTTCCTGCCCAAACACAGCAGTTTTTTCCAACCCTAAGCATGCAAGAACAAAATTCCTTGACGGGGGGAGAGGGGTATTTTTGAGAATGTTCGGAGCCATTTCGCAGAACCTTGTTTACAAGGTAGCAACCTTCTGTTCTTCTTCGAGTGGCTCCTCTCATTCTCAAAAATGGGAGAGTACCAAGTCTAGATCAAGGCGGTGGGGGAATTTTCTTCTAGAATAAAACATACCTCTGCAAGCAAAAAGTGTGTAAGTTTATTCTGTCAACTTAGTTTAAAAGTTACTCTCTTTTTTTTTTTTTTTTTAAATGACAAAACCATTGTAAGTGAAATAGATTATTAAGTCTTAATTACAGAATTCAATATAGATACTCCCAGAGAGGTGTCAGATTCAGAATGGAGATGTAAAGCATAATGCTTAGTGAATGTATGCGTGGAACTCCAGGTCGCAGCCCTGCCTATCTCGAGAGGAGAGATGTTGCAAAATGCTGCTGTAGAAGCACCCAGACCTCTGAGCGAATGATCCTTTAAATAAGGTGGTGGTGGACTTCCTACCTTTTCATAGGCAAAGGAGATTAAATGCACTAACCATTTTGAAATAGGGCAAAAAGTTTCATCCCAAACTAACTTGGGAAGGGGAGAGGAACAAATTGTCAGTCCATCTGCAGTGCTGGGTCTTGTCTAAATAGAGCAGGACGGCTCTCTTAACATCCAAAGTGTGAAATCTGTTTTTATTGTTTTGTTGTTCTTATATTTGCTGCTTGCTGCCCCGGGCTGCCCTGTGGGCAGGAGGGGCAGGATAGAAATTTTGTATGTGTAAATAAATAAAATCTGGCTAAGATTTCTGACTCATGAGGTGGAGGGAGGAATTCTAGGAGGACAATTTTTGTGCTATATGAAATCTGGACACCGTTTTAAGGATAAACGATGGATGGAGAGAGATCTCTATCCTGTCTGGGAAGACTGAGAAGTAAGGCTCCTTGATAGATATAGCGATGAGTTCACTCACCTGCCTAAGGGACACGATGGCAACCAAAAAGGCAGTTTTCAGAGACCAGTAGAACAGGTCAGATTGTTCTGCAGGTTCGAAAGGGTGTTTTGTCAGTTGATCTAGAACAAGGTTCAGAACCCACTGAGAAATGAGGTGTTTGTGAGGGGGAAACAAATTAGTTTCTTAAGAAACTTTTTTACCAGTGGGTGACCAAAAAGGGATTGGGAATTTGGGAGGGCAACACGCTAGGCTATTGCTGAGAGATGCACTCCTATAGAAGAGTGCGCAAGGCCCTTCTCTGCCAGGTCCAACAAGTATTGAAGGACTAGTGGCACAGTTACCTGATCTACTGAGATGGATCTCCCAGATAACCAATAGGAGAATCTCCTCTATTTCAAATAGTATGATCTTTTAGTAGATTGTTTCAAATCACTATCCAGCACCAGTTTTAATTTAAGAACAATTTGGGATGGACAATTTAAGAACCCACCTGAAGCAGGGTCAATGGTGTGCAGTTATTGATCTAAAAGATGCTTATTTTCATGTTAGATTGCATACCTCCTGTAGAAGATTCTTCCGTTTCACCCATGACTCCATGCATTTTCAGTTCATTACCATTTGGACTCTCCGCGGCCCCCTAGGGTCTTTACTAAGGTTATGGCCCCAGCCATAGATTTCCTTTGTAAGCAGGGCATTGCCATTTCCCCCTACCTGAATGACTGGTTACCGGTTGCTAATACCCTAGACACCTTAAATGCCAAACTTTGCTTCACTCTAGATCTATGCATAAAGCTGGGGCTAACTATAAACGTACAGAAGTTCTGCCTGTCTCCTAAATGTCTTGTTGAAAAAGACATTTGTTTGTTATTACTATATATGGACACTTTTGCTTGATTATTTTCATTTGTTTTGACTATTACTGCCAAATTCTTGCAAAAAATCACTAATGTCTTGCCCTCCATCTCCTCCTGTTCCTTCCCTGTATTGGCAGGAGGGGAAACTGGGAGAGGGGGCTAGATGAGGGGGTACTTTGGCATGTTGGGGGTGGCTTAAGCAAGGGGGTGGATGGATCTGTGAGACAAGTG
>QEPC01008309.1:5837603-5866592 GCA_003113815.1 Sphenodon punctatus | reverse complement strand
TCTTATCGGGGTTGAGTTTCAGTCTGCTCAGCCGCATCCATTCTGCCACGGCCTCCAAACATTGGGATAGCAACGAGACAGCAGGGTCTGGGTCAGTTGAAAAGGAGAGGTACAGCTGAGTATCATCAGCATACTGGTGACAACGCACCCCGAACCCTCTCACGACCTCCACCAGGGGCTGCATATATATGTTAAACAATAATGGAGACAGGATAGAACCCTGCAGAACGCCACATGACAAAGCGCAGGGGCACTTGATGGAGTTAAGTTAGAACAGGTGCCTTGGTTTAGATACTTAGGTCTGATCTTTTGTGCCACGGGTTCCTGGATCCATTAGGTGGCGACTGCTAAGCTGAAAGCTCAGTAGACAGTTGGGGGCATTAGCAATATTTGGACCACCAAGGGTGGTAAGTTGATCAAACCGGCCCTACAGTTGCTTACGAGAAAACTTTTGCCCCAGATTTTGTATGGGGCTGAATTGTGGGGTCATGCTGTTTCACCCTTGGAAGTCCTTCAAAATAAGCTCCTCAAAGATTCTAGGGGTACCAAGTTATACTCCTGTTTTCTTCTTGAGAACTGAAACAGGCATTCTTTCAGTTGAATATAGGGCTCAGATCTCTATTTGTAATTACTGGATAAGGTTGATGGGCATGTCCAGGGGCCATTTGCCCTATGACTGTTGGGAAGAGCAGGAAGGTTTTAAGTACAAGAACACATGGGATTACGTTTTTCTCAGCTATTCAATAAAATAGGTTTTTCTTTAAAGGCCTTGGAGTGTCTCCCTCATGGCTCGGTGAAAAGGCTTTTGGGAACTCGTTTATCCAATATCCACAAACAGCAGGATATTGCGTTAGCCGCTGAGTCAGTAGCTGCTGCTATGTATGGGAAGTTAAAAAGAGTGCACCAATTAGAGTTTTACCTCTGCCATATAGAAAATTTTGCTCTCAGGAAAGCACTCACCTTAGTGAGATTTCAGATGATGCCCTCTAAGATCTTAGAGGGCCGCCTCAAAGGGATTCCTTATAACCATAGGTCATGTGACTGTAATAAATATATTGAAGATATAAATCATTACCTTTTTGACTGTGTTGTAACAGCCGATATTTGCTATCAATTTAGGGGGCTGTTCTGTCTGGAGGTTCCTTGTCGGAACTTGGATCGAAAACTTGTATACCTATTAGCTAATCCAAATTGTAAGGTGATGTATAGAGTGGTAAACTTTCTCCTTTTACTTGCGAGACGTAGGCAGCAAAAGTTATTAAGAATTTAGAGGGGAATCCCCTTTCTATGTTCTTATGTTCGGTTCTATCATTAGATTGCTTAAGAGCATATTTTCAAGATTATTTGCTTATTCCTTGCTTTCTGCAGCCCAATTGGAAATGTTGCTTTATTTGATATATGCAAATTTTCTTAACCTACGTGGATTGGTTGTGACAGTATTATTTCATTGATTTACTCTTTTATATTTTGGTTGTTTTATTATATTATTATTGTTACTGTACTTTTGCACCAACTGAGTGGTTGTGTCAAATAAAGGATTATTACTACTACTTATTACTACTCCTCTCAATATTTACTGTCTGCCCTCCCCGCAGACTCCTGCCTAACTGCAACCAAGTCAAGCACGTGCACCTGAAACTTCGCATCCGCTTGAATGTTACTTATCCCTTGTCTCTCCCTATGTCCCCCCTCCGTGTCTATTAGACTGTAAGCCATAGGCAGGGACCGCGTCTATCTTATTGTTCTGTAAAGCGCCAGGTACACAGCTGGCGCTATACAAATGATTATAATAATAATAAATGAACACTGGGACTGAAACAAGATTTTGCCAAGACAGGAAATCTCGTCAAAACCCTGGTTCCTGATACTGTCTTGGTCGAATCAAGAACCTCTCTGTAATGTCTCAACGGACACTTCGTTTCTCAATTTACTGACTTTCTGGTTACCGTGATTCTGTTTACCGCTTTGCTGTTAGCTGCCCATTTCTAATCCTGAGAGGTAATACCAATTTGATACTGCATTTCTTGCACTCTGCTTTTCCTTATACTTCCTTTCGTTCATTGGATTCCTTTGCTAATCTGCAACTGTATTGCAACAACAATTCTAGTTGGAGGCACTGGAGTGGAGGCTAAGGGGCACTGGGGGTGGTGGTAGGATGGGCTGAGGTTAAGGATGGGCTGTTTGCATAGTGTTTGACTTAGAAATGTGGAAACAAAACTGGAAGAAAAATGGTACCTTCAGCAGTGCGGTAAGTGGTAAATAAACAATACGCAGTAAGTGGAAAGTCGGTAAATAGGGATGGATCTCGTGGTATTGCAAGAACTGAGAAATCACATTGGCATTGGGAAATGGTTTGGGGAAATTGATCCTGCTTCCTGATATGGTAAAATTTCTCATGGGCAGCAATTTAGCTGCTTGTTTTAGCCCTAATGAAGACTTAAAGGTTGAGATTCAAATCTGGTTTATGGGAGAAGTTAATATATGGGATTTCTTTAATTTTTAAGGTTGCTTATTTTTTTTAAGCCTCACATTAAAGTTAGGCAGTGGGCTATTTTACATCTGCCAATTTTATGTAAATAATACCCTGTATAAAGAACATAAGAATGTAAGTGGTGTCATACTGGGTCAGAGACCAATGGTCCATTGAGCCCAGCGCCTGACTCTGACAGTGGCCAATCTCAGTTGCTTGAAAGAAGTACCCAGCAAGTCACAATGGGGTGATTTACTCCCTGTTTTTCACTCCCAGCTCCCCCAACAGTAAGAGGTTACATTCCCCCAAACCTACCCAACTAATAGCTTCTAATGGACCTATCCTCCAGAAACTTGTCCAATCCTTTTTAAAACCCAGCTGTATCACTGGCCTTGAGCACATCTCCTTGCAACAAATTCCATAACTTAATTGTGCATTGGTGAAAAAATACTTTTATTTGTTTTAAAACTACTACTTGTTAGTTTCATGGAGTGTCCCCTAGTTCTAGTACTATTTGAGAGTAAATAACCATTTCCTATTTACCTGTTCCACCCCACCCCACTCATTTTTAAAATAAACTTTTATCATATCCCCTCCGTTGTCTCTTCTCCAAGCTGAAGAGCCCTAACCTATCGGAGTACATCTTTAGAGTATTGCTGCCCCTCATTTTGGAATCCTGTGTTTGAGACGAATGGCTAGACTTATACTTGATCATAACATGGAGGATATTTTGAAAGTAAAAAAAAACTAAGCATGGGCCATTACTGTTGTGTCAAATAGCAACAGCTTATAGAATAATACAATCTGTTCTTAAAATTTAGTAAAGGCTATGTGGCTCCCATATAGAGTAAACAGCGGACAGAGCTATTTAGATACTTCGGAATAATGGTAAAACCAAAATGGTACCGCATTCTTTGCAGATAAAGGAATGAATAAAAAGATTAGTTGCTGCCAGTAGTATGTTCCTTGGCTTTCAAACTTTTAAAAATAAAACCTATCTTGGCAGGTAAATGGGGTATTGGACATATCCAATTGAGAGATTGCCTCAATCAATCTTTGAAACCAAACAACAGCAGATAAACTGTGTTGCTGAGGGAAAACTGGTATCTCTGGGACAGCCACATTTAGTCTTGCAAACGAATTGTTTTCTAATGGGACTATTATGCCTACAGAAAATTTCAACCAATTGAAAAATGTGAGCCCATAATTCAATATTTAACCTGACACACAGTTTTGGGGCAGAATATTAAATGTAGGAGATGGCATCTTGAGCCATGACTTAAGCGAATACATTTTAAAACACCTGGCATCTGCTTTAGATCTGTATGTCCTAAACAACATTCTCTCAATGAAATGGGTATGTATTAAAAGTATGAAAGACCTGAAGTACTACTTGTAGCTCTGCCTCAAAATTTAATGGTACTGTAATGGTACTGTAAGGGTACTATAAGTAAATGGGATACTGGAATTCCATAGAATGCCTAATACCTCATTTGTTTTTGCCTTCTCTTTTTAATGTATTTTGGTTTTATGGATTTTATGTGTGTTTAATGTTGTAAGCCGCCCCAGGCTGCTTGGAGCAGGAAGGGCAGGGTAGAAAATTGTTTTATAAATAAAAATAAATAAATAAATATTTTTTTAAAATGTTTTGCTTGCTAGCAATTTCATTTAATTAGGAGAAAATACTATTTTGTTAAGGAAATCAAAGTATATCTCTTGTGTTGACAACATGATGACATAGCCCTTTTTAAATGGGGGGGAATCGGGGTGTGGTAGGTGGTGCGCCATTGCTGGGGTGATACGTGGGGGGAGGGTGCATACAGGTGTGCACCCACTTCCACCCATCTACATGCATGGAGCAACCACCATTTTGGCCAGTTGCTCTGTGGGTGGAGATGGGTGGGTTGCATGAGTGTGCACGCACACCCACCTGCCTCAGTGTTTAGACAGGCAGCACCCACGCATGCACATGCTTGTGTGGGTTTGTATCATGTAAAAAGGACCATAAACTCAAATTAATAATAAAAAATGATACTCAAATCTAGATGAATGTATGCAGTTTTGCCAATCCCAAGTCTTCAAAAATCATGAGTGAGACCCCCCACAATGTAATGAAGGTTTCCTCCACATCTTGAAACTTTTCAATTTAAAATGAAAGCTGAGAATCTCATCATTGTTCCCGCACTACAAAAAGAAAGTGAAATGCAGTTTGGGTAAATGAAGCTGTGTTCTTTATTAATTAAACTCAACTTCAATATGGGTAAAGGGAATAGCAAACAACTAAAATTTCCCCCAAATGCTGAGTCCAGTGGCTAAAATATCAAGAAGGTGGACTTTGGCACCTCTTTTATTCCTGCATCTTGACCCCCTCTTTGCCATAAGAGCATCCAGCTATGCTTGTATCCCTCCCACCCCCAAGTCTTGACTGCTTCAAACCAATGTTTTAAGCCTCAAATAGAGATTCAAGCTCCGAGGAGACGTGTATGGCATCCTTGCTAAAGAACTTGGGCTTTGACCAATGAATAACACCCCCACCCCTGGTCTAGTCAAATGACATTCATGGTTCAGTAACCTAGCACCCTCAACCCTCTGCCTTTTCAACCCTTCCATGTAATCTCGGCTCAACTGCTTAGGCCTTGTTGAGACCCCCAATTATTTTGCCTGGTTATGATGGCCGCCCAGTACACTCTGCTGTGGCTGAAAATCCATATCTGCTTTCAAGCCCCAACATCAAACCTGTATGTGAAATAAAAGAGAACCCAATAAGAAATTCATGAAGAAACTTTGAAAAACACACCTCCCATATGGTATGTCCGAAATCAGGCAAAGGCCGCATAGAAGAGTGAGATGCTGTTGATCGCCACCTCCCTTAAGATTTTGGATATCATGCTCTGGCATGCCCAGTGCTGCTGTTGATGAGGCTGCCCCTATATGAAATGAATGAGAGCCAAAAACACTTGATTGGTAACTGCATGCCAACTAGGCAATGGCACATTACTGCCATGAACTGGCATCTATTTAAAGGTAACCCAGTATAATGGACAAACAAAGAACCCAGGCCAGCAGGACAAGAGAAATGTTTGACCTCAAAACCTGAACTGGGCCAGTGCCTTGATCAACTGACTGATGGAACCGTACTGTTGCACTCTTCCCATGCTGGTATGCCTTGGACCAATGAACTTTAATGGACACAAAATCAGATCCTAACTCCCTGTCTCCTACCTACAAGGCCCTACCTGACCTGTCAAGTCAGGATCCAACGACCAGCTCTCCCACTCAAAATGCACTATGAAAGGCTATCTTAAAAGCAGTCCCAAATAAGATTTTCTCTGCCACAGAAGAATGTATCCCACCCAGCCTCTGTAACATACTAGAGAGTAGTTGAGGGGACATCGGAAGCCTGTTACCACCAGTTATGCCTGTTTGCCTATATCAGGATTCCAACAGGCCCTTGAAGAGCTTGCTTGATCCAGAATCAGGATACCCAGTAAGCCAAATTGACAAATGTGTAACCTGTATTGGAATTACCTGTGGTAAGGGTATCTGGAAAACACACTCCCATCTGTTGTACAACTGTGTGCTCTTTGAGATCAAAATAGTGATAACTCAGACATATGATGCCACTAAAACTATTTTATTATATACAAGCATACAAAAGATAATAAAAGCGTCTCGCATCCCTTTCTGCAAACTGGAGAACTCCAACCATGGCTGCGAGATGATCCCTGGGTGGGCCCCTGGTTCTGCTACGCCCCTCAGCGTCTGTGTGACACGGGTTAGCAGTGAAGTTCCAAAGATGGGACCCCAGCTGCTGTCTCTTATAATATTCTGGTGTTACACACTCACTTCTACAAATCCTGCATATGTGTGACCAATTCTAACCAATGCAACTGCCTGAGTCATCCAGCTTCCAATTAGCCTTACTAACAAGCTCACCTCATAAGAGCTTCCCATAACATCTGACTGGCCTTGACATCCTCAACAACAACTTATACAATACAGAAAAGTTGCCAAAGAGGCTTACATAAGATACATTCATTGCATGAAATGAGTTGCCAGTCCTCAATTTTTACATTACATATATGTTTTTACACACATGTCAATCAAGATGGATTCTACAGCATATACAGGCCAAAATAAGATCTATAAATGCCCACTAATCTGGCCCCATTGGTGCACAAAGATCTTCTCGCAATCTTTTCACTACACTCCACCCCTGGACATGTATATTCTTCCAACTGAGGCCTGTATTCCTCTCTCACTTTTTCAAATGATGCCACATCTTGCGCATGTAAAACATTAAACAAAAAATTAATAACATAATACTTAATACATTACAATAAGGTGCAATACCAAATTCAAAAATGCATCTGCCTTGGGGGACCAACCATATAAAATATCCCACCAATGATGAACAGTAAGATGGGTTTCTTCTGTTGCTATTCTTACAAGATTATCTCCTTCATGAGTCATGACAAGTTTGTTATGCAACAAATTATGAGCAGTAGCTTTCAAATATTGTGTGACCAAAACATTATTCTTCAAAAACTTTTCACGTTTGTCATAAGTAATGGTTAGGGGGGCAAGCTGTGGACCTAACAATGTGTGATTCGCAGTGTATGAATCCTTAGTGGTAGGATAAGTCGTCAGCCTGTGGGGCCAACTCACCTGCCCTCCATTCCATCTAATGGTATGTGTTGATACTACACACATGCTTTGGGGCCCTGTCTCATGAAGGATAATTCAGCGGAGATGGGCACCATTTACAAGCACCTGAATTATGTTCCAACGTACAGGGTTCATATATCAAGGTATCACTCAGGCATACCAATCAATAGGTCCACACTTCACATCTGGTTACCTCATGTGTTCTGTTCTTATCTACATGAGTCCCATAAAACATATGTGTCGAAAAAGTATGGCCAAATAAATGGGGCAAAGGGGTAAACTCACACCAAAGCTCTAAATCACTACAATTTTATACTTTAATTGCTATCAGCATACAAAATTAATACAAGCATTTCAGTTCCTTCAACAAATTCAGTAGCCCCCACCATGATGTAGAAAGCCATGTTGGTGCGAGGCCAAAAGGGAACGGTAAGCTTTCTGCAAAATATAAACATAAATGTTACAATCATACACAACAACTATTTTCTAGCAAGCAATGCAGCTCTGACAGAGGATCACAGCTGCGTTCAAAAGTGCAGCAATCAGGTTGTTGATTACTCCCGCTTTCTCAGTTTGCCTCTGTCAAGACAAATAAGTATTGAGTCATCAGTTCTCATCACTCAGTATGTATTACCTTCACCTGCGGCTATTACTGCCATGACAAATTTGCCAAGTCACGCACCCTTCCATGTGTGACTTCCAACGCAAAATCTTTTAAATAGGGGAGTGTACCCTAAAAGGCCAGGTTATCTACACTCCAGATGTTGCCGGACATGAAGATGACCAATAGATATCCCAGCGCAAGTCACCTCTATGAGTCCAATCAACAAAGTTGTGTAGGAATTAAAGCAAGCCGGGATATGAAGGTTTGCCCCACTTCAAGCCTTGTTTATTTCAATACGGTGTAAATTAGAACCTGAGTCTGTCGAGGTGATCTCATTTCCACTATAATCCGGTGCCTTTATTGCCACTGCCTCAGCCCACCCCTGCAAAGTACTCGCAGGGGTAAGCTGTCTCATTCACTGTTTGAGCAGTGTGTTACAACTCACAGTATTCACAGGACAGGGAGTGCCCCTGGCTGTAGCCCATTAGCATAGAATATGGGGATCTTTATTCATCTCCCCCAAGATGTCATTAGGAGCTTCCACCCCTTGGGCCTGGATCATCTGATCCACAACACTGCTGTATTGGGTAGTTGGGGAGGGGTCCCTGGCATGGGCATGATACAGTGTCACAGGGATTTAATTTCAATCACTTATTTCTACAAATCACCTCCCCCCAACAGCCCATCATGGATTAAACAGCCCTTAATTGGCTGTAAGGCAGCTGCTTTTCACACCTGCTCCCCCCTAAGATATTCCACTGAGCCATTTGGGAACCAGGCATAGTATTTGTCCCTTTCTGACAACTACTCAAAGGGAACTCCCCACTCAACTATCGGGGGAAGGAGCAGAACCTGTGGCACTGCAGAAGCAGTAAGGTCCAATAATACTGCTTCCCTGCTTTGCAGCTTACTCTGCCCTACAGTCTGGTTAATTTCTTCACTTAAACGCAAACAAAATAACAAGCACCGAAAAAACCCCTGCAGCTTTTGTTCCGGTACCTCTCACTAGTTCTAATCTACAAACAAACCATTTATTCCTAGTTCTGTAACTAAAAACACTCACCTTTTCCAATGCTTAAATCATTATCCAGCTCCTAACATCTAATCAGGTTTTCTGATTGCCTTCCTCGGCGTTGGCACTCAGGCCGCACATTCCATTCTCCCCCCTCTCTCATCAGTGCTACCCTCACTTAACTCTTTACTCTCATACTTTTTCAACTAAGCAAATCTTTGGGAAACTATCGAAAAATATTTGATTAACTTTGCTCTACACAAGCAAGGTAAATTCTTATTAAAAACATATGCTTTTCCTGACTTTGCCCTGCGCTGGGCAAATTCCTATAGCAACATATGTTGTTTCCCCAAATAAACAGTAAATAATTTCCTTAATGTTGAACCCACATAACTTTATAAAAATAACTTAACAGCAAAAAAGTGCCACATGCCTGTGGAAGCAACATGATTTCTAGCTGCTCTCTGCCCTCACTTCAAAAGATGTTTCCAGCGTTGTGCATCGCAAACATTTGGCTATCTCGCAGCTGCTAGACAAATAATTTCTAACCTGTTCTATCCTCTCCACAGCCCTATTTTGCTGTGAAGAGCATTCAGTCAATTACAGAGACTGCTCTATTTCTTTTTTGCTCCCCCCCGGGGGCCCCCAACTGTAGGCATTTTTTCCCTTAGGCGGGGACTTCTCCAGGACAACAGAGCTCCTCCCAACTCACTTCAGAGACTGCATTCTTGTCCAACCCGGGACTCTCCACTTCTACAGGCAATTTCCCAATTGCCTGAGGCATGGGCTCCCCCGGGACAAAGCAGCTCTGTCCAAATCAGCGGTGGGGATAACCAGTGCAACATTTGAGCCGTTGGATCCCGTGATCCAGGTTGGCTCCGGCCCATTAGAGTGTTGGCACCATAACGTAGGTTCACCATTCGATCCTGCCGACTACGCGAATTGTTGTGCAACTGTGTGCTCTTTGAGATCAAAATAGTGATAACTCAGATGTATGATGCCACTAAAGCTGTTTTTTTATATCCCTTACCTTCTGACTTAAATTGCACTCGCCGCGTATTGGGGTCCATATGACCCCATAATGGGAAAAACCCATTATAGGTGGGGGTCTATTTATCCCCAAAATATAGTCTGTGTCCCACACCTTCAAACAAAGCCCTGGGAGCGCGCATGCACGCACTCACACATGAAAGAGTCTGTTTTATGGGGATTGTTTTCACTCCCCAAATTCGCCTCAAAGGCAAATTCTCTCATGCAAATTACTGGCTGTGCCTTATAGTCAAACTTTACTAAGCACAGTTAAGTACACTTAGCACCTTTATAGCCTGCTATTTGCATTTCTTTTGTTGTTGCCTAGGATGCTTCATTTCTTTGTTTGCCTAAGATTCTTGTCTCCACAAACTTACCCCAGAAGGGAAACATAATACTTGGCTGAAGAAATGAAATCTAACATTACCTGAACAGCTGAGAAATGACACACAAAAGGTTTGTGTAAAACCAAATAGGAAAACTCCATTGACACCTTGTGTGCGTTTGCACCCTGGCACTTTTTTGGCCATTGGAGACAAACGATAAGAGATATCTGGCTGAAATTTGAGTATGTTATGGCCAGAGGTACCAGTGACAATGTGCTGCAAGCTCAAAGTTGTAGACCCAATACCTAGCATATTTTCTTGGTTTTTTTCAGCCACGATACAAAGGCACAAAGTAATAGCAGTGAAGGGGTTAACTTTCATTGCTGCTGCCAGTCTGAAGTGGCCTTGAGTTCCATGTCCCCTTGCTATCTAAATGGTCCTTGAAAACTGTTTATTTTGGTTTATTTTAAACTGGGTTCAATTTGACCCTTGTTGAAATGCAGTGGCTTGGGGTCCATTTGACCCCAATAGGCAAACTCTATGGAAACCTGGGGTCCGTTCGAAAAATGCCACTTTTTTTGTTTATAGGAGACAAACGGTAAGAGGTATTAGGCTGAAATGTTAGTATGTTATGTCCAGAGGTGCCGCTGACAATGTCCTAAAAGCTCAAACTTGAAGAGCTACTAACTAACGTATTTTAATGTTTTTTGTACAGACTTTAAAGGCATGAAACTCAACAAAGGCCCTAAAACCAACTTGGAAACCAGAAACAGCGTAACTTGCAGCCTTGATGTCAGGGTAATCCCTGAACCACACATCCAGTACTTGATGTCTGATTTGGAGTTGGTTCTCTTTGCCAAACCTGCAAACCCCTGGAATGAAGACCACTGTGGTAAAACGCAGCAAGGGGGAGTGCCTCACTATACAGCTGAGCTACCCACCTTACTGTGTTCGTCCACATCACCTGGGCTCCCCACAGCTGGCAGACCCCAGGAAACCCTAGTTTTTGCTGCCACCACCAGGATTCCCAAAATCAGAAAGGATCCACACAACCAAGGATATGTGAACCCCAGAAAGTTATAAGCCCACAGCTTCTCAAGGCACCCTGTTCCTTGCTTCCCCTGATCGGGCGTTCTCCCCCTTCCAGGAACCAGAACTCTTGAAGCAATCCAGAGGTGCTTATCTTGGTCAAAAGCTGTCTTGGCTAAAAGAGTCAGAAGGGAATTCCTTTCTCCCTCTTTGCCTTCCAGGCGAAGGGAGGCATTTTTTGCAAGCGAACACACACGCACACACCTAGTGGAATTAAGAATAGAAAAAGCTGAGACTTTACTTACAGGGTTAAAAAAGTACAAAAAGTCACTAAAGGGTAAGAAAACAAGATAAGTCTTTTGAGCAAGTCCCAGAGTCCAGTTTTGGGGGTATGAGAACCCTTTTTGAATTCACAGATTTCTAAACTGTACTTGTTCAGGTAGCCAATCCGGTTACTTATAACTCTGTTCTCCATGTGCAGTTAATAACTCATATGGGGCACAGTCCTTAGTCTCGATCTGGCAGAAGCCCAGATTTTGCCGGCGTCCGTGCAGGAAGAGCAAAAGAAGGGCCAGCTGTCCCTTTTTAAAGTCCTCTCCCCCTCTACTGGGATTGGTCTGTGGGAGGTCACCTGGTCTGTGACCCAGTCCAAGGCAGGGAGTCTCTGCCCAGCCATGTGGTGACAAACCAGTCGGTTCAGGAATGTGGTTTGGTTGCCATGTGCTTATAAGAAAAAGGAGGGCAGCTCCCACCCTATTCAGGAATGCAGTGCTGTTCTGTTAGGGTCTCTCTAGAGGCAAAGGCAGTGGCAAAAGGCCTTTTGCCACAACCACCACCCCCATATCTCGGAGCTACGGGAGATCCATGTCCCACATTGGGAACCTGAAGACCTGTCCCTTTTCTCACGCTAATTGGGGTCTTGGGCCTGAACTCTGCTCCTGCCCCTTGTCATACTTCCCTTTCATAATACTGATGAGCATGAAGGGAAGCCTGCTGTAAGCCCTGGTACAATAGGAGGAGCAAACCTCACCCCCACTGACAAGCAGCAATGAACCTGTTCGAGGCCAGATGTCTCAGAGCCCAAAGCTGGCCTGACCTGCCCTCAGAGGAAAGGGGGCAGAGAAACCTGAGCACAAAATCCCTGCACTGGCCAGACCCAGCAGACTGACAGCACTCATAAAACAGATGAGATGAGTTTAAAAATTTTTTTTTGGGGGGGGGAAACTGAAATATTTGAAATCACACCACTACAATCTAACTCCAACTCCATCACAGATTAACAATTTTAAAAATACTGACTATATTTTGTCAAAATAGCACATCATCTTGTATTTTGTTCTCATGTTCACTATTGCCAACTCACCAGTCCGGTAACTGCTAATCATCCTCGCTCAGCAACCCTGCTGCCCCATTGTTTAAATTAGATGGCACGTGTGCTTCAGAGCGCCTTCAGCCTGTCAAAATTTCCCAGGTGAGCATACATTTGAACTACAAAGAACACGCATCGCCTGTAACTTTTACAATACTTCCTCCCACACATTCTAATTTCATTTCATTTTAATTTTATATCCCGCGCTCTCCCGCCTAAGCGGCTTGAGGCGGCTCACAACAAATGAATTATATATAAACATAAATCCACATAGGATCACTAATCAAAACAATCATTGAAAAACCGCTCTTAATACATTTCAGTAAATTCAGTATAATAATTAACAAAAACCATCCCATCCCCCTACTTCTTACAATCTCACAATTTAATATTACATTCTCAGTAATTAATTTCCATTCACCAGTCTTATCCCCTGCCCTGCTGCCACCAGGGAAGGGGCAACCCACTCACCCCTCTTCCTGCTCTCACCAGGAGGGGAAAAAACCCTCAGCAAATTATTCTCTTAATACAAAACATTATATAATTAAACAAAATATTACACTAAGCAACAAAACAGCAACATTGTTCCCCTCTTACCTAACAACTTAATTATCTGGTCACCTTCATTAACTCCTCCCCATCCCCCTCCTCCTCCCCCCCACAGTGAGGGCCCTCCTTGTTCCCTCCTGCTTTCACCAGGAGGGCACATACCCCTATGCCTCAATTCCCCTGCCCACCAGATATCAGTAATATTAGGTTCCCTCCCCAGCCCCAGCCGTCGGGCCACGCCAAAGGGCACGCCCCTTTGGCTGTGCCCCTTTGGTATGTGCCACCACCACCGGCACAGCCATCGGCCACCCCATCCCTTTGTGCGGGCGGTCTGGAAGTCAGCTTTCCCCAACCTCGCCCCCTTGATGGACAGTGGGGGTGGCAGGGAGAGGAGGCAAACACCCAAGCATCAGTCGCATCTCCACGGGCATGGAGAGGTAGGGGCCACTCATTCCTGTCCTTCACCTCCTCCTTCAATGGGGATCTCAAACACCACTTGCCACCGCACAGATATTCCAAAGGGGGGGGAGGGGTTCCCTCACTCCTCCGATTCGCAGCATATCCTCCACCTGACGTATTTCCCCCAGCACCTTTCACAGCAGTCCCGGCAGCAGTTGTTCTCCGCTCCCCTCCAGTGTTCTGACACTCCCTCGGGGCTAGGGCTGGGTCACACGCTAGTCTCATTGCCTAGGAAAGACTTGGCGAGCATAGAGAAGAACAACTTCTTCAGGAAGATGTTGCTACTTCAGTTCCCTAGCAAAGACCAAGCCAAGTTCCCAGTCACTTCCATTTCTTCAGGGTGTGGCGGGGACAAAACCTCTCCCCCATGCAATATCGAAGGGGGAAAGAGTTCCTTCTAGGGATCTATGGAAAAATCCAAATTATGTCAATCATGAGAGAATTGCGAGTTGGCAATAGTGAACATGAGAACAAAATACAAGTTGATCTGATATTTAGACAAAATATAGTGGGTATTTTAAAAATCGGTAATCTATGAATGAGTTGGAATCTGATCATTGTGGTATGATTCAACTATTTTTTCTATTAAATTTTAAAAAACAAACAAAAAACCCATCTATTTTATGAGTGTGCTTCGGGGGGGGGGAAGAAAGAAAATTTTGCTGTGTGGAGGTTTGATTATACGTTAAAAAAAAACTTGAAGTACTACAGTATGTGTATTGTATTCAGTTCTGTTGAGAGAAACTATTTTTCTTAGTAAATTTGATGATTACAGTTGATATGGTGATTTGTATAAATAGTTGTAAAGTTAAATTGATTAGGCAATAGTTTATACCTTGTATAAAACAGGTTTTGCATCAGAAGTGACTGCAGCTCTGCAACAAGTGAAATATTCTTGTCTGCATGTGATATTTTAATCATTTTTCATACAATATTGTTTTCAGTGGGTTTAAGATTGAGAAGTTCTGATCATGCTACAGGTTGTTTGCCATATGACTCAAACTGATGTTGGAAAATACACATGCATATAAAATGGCATGCCTTCTTAACCTCTCATAGTGGTTGTTTCATGTATAGAGAGTGAGACTGCCACTGCCTTGAGCTAATGGGCCTGAGACTCTATTCTAGAATAATTTGCGAGACTCCTGTGTAATTAGTACCAGAATTGATCTGTTGAGTCAGATTTAGAACTTCAGATGGAGTACTATTCCCAAAAGGAAGCAAGCAAAATTAAGAGCCTACTGTACTTTTAAAATAATGTAATGCACTATCTAAAGAGGCAGCGGAAAGCCTAATTTTAATGGATAGTAAATTAGTTATTAGTGGTTTACACAAATGATTGTGACAGTTCTTACCCTTCTTACATGCAAGCCTTATTAAAAATTGTCTGGACAAAGGGTGCAGTTCAGTTGCTAGTGCACGCTGCCCTCATGGGCAGAATGTGTGCGCTGCAGGCGTGCACGCGTACAGCACAGCTGCAACCCCGGTCGACCTGACAACCCCCCCCCCCCCCGTGACCCGCGGGATGGAGCAACGTTAGGTTAGCCCGGGTTCTGTCTTTGCTGTGCTGCAATGTGTTCTGGCCCTTTCAGGCACGTAGCAGGCAGTGGCCGCAGGTCACTGGATTGCACCCAAAGAGTATAAAATTGTTTGTTTTATGTTAGAAATATAGCATAAATATTGCCAGTTATAAAGGACAATTCCGCTTACAATGTAAAGTGTAGGATTCAGTAAGAAACCTGCTGTGTAATACTTTGCATCTTATTTATTACACTTGCATTTGTTGTGGCCTTATACCTCATTATAACACAATTTGTCTCAATAGCCAAGAATTCTTATTTAAGCACATTCTCTGGTTAATGTGCTTTCCCCTTATCTAGTTTCCCATCTCATTATGTGCTAGCTTCTGGTGTGATGTTCCTACAGTTTTAATACTAATGCTCATGAATGTCAAACTTGTTTGACCCATGTCTCTTTAGATTTCCCTCTTCCTGAAGTTCTATTTAAAGTTGCTCCTCTTGAGTTTACGCAAAACGTAGTTGATGTGAGCTCCTTCTCCATTGTAATCCAATGAAATATCAGTATTGCTTGTTTCAATTCAAAATGCTTTTTATTAAAATTCATTGAATTGTACTATGGATATAATCTCTACGGAGCATCCATTATTTTGTATATGTGTGAATATGTAACAAATGTTCTCATTGCTACTTATAGAAAAATTATCTCATCTGGCTTTTAGATTCTTCAAGGATGTTTATATACTTTCATTATACAGCCATAGGAGTGGTTGTATAGTTAAGGCCAACTTAACTCTTTTTATGGCCAACAGCTGATCACGGGAAGGGGGACCTGGGAGGAGCACATGTGCTCCTTTTCCTGCCTAACAGCTATTTAATGCATGAATACTGTATTGCTCATAAAAGCACTACCATTTATCCTATTTGTCTGATATTTGGTAGAGAGAATCGCTTAGGTGAGGGGTGCAATCTATCTAAACGTTTTGCAAATTGGACAAAACCCAAAAATTTTAAGGTGGCTTGAAAATTGGAGTAAAAATGGCTTTTTCTGTTTCAGACGCTTTTTAGTACTGGCTTGAAAGTGTACTTTAAGAATTTTTTTGTGTGAGGTGTAGTGCCGTTAGAATATTCAAAGGTGTGTTAGTGTGTGCCTTTTTTTTTTCTTTTTTCAAAATCCGTCTGAAGTGATAAATGTTTAGATTTCCTATATTAGTCAGTGGGAGAGTTCATAATGTTACGCATGTGCGTTGGCCTCTGCTGTCCAAAAGGAGGGACTTTTTTGTCACCAGCCAGCAGAGAAGATGACACTCGATCCCAGTCCCCAGGAGGTAGAAAGGCAGGTTGTACCGGGGGGGAGGAAGAGATACACTAGGAAGGATTAACTTGTAGGCGGGTGTGTGTGTGCTGCGCGTGCGTACGCTGGGAGCTGGTGGGTGTGGTGGTGTTGAATTGTGGGTTGGGGCTTCCCAAACTGCATAGTGGTGATCTTAGGGAATGGGGGCCTGGGAGGAGCACATGTGCTCCTCTTCCTCCCCCTCCCCCAATAGCTGATTGAGGGAGAGGGGGACTTGGGAGGAGTTTAATTATGATGATACACTAAGTGCAAACTTATGAAGAATCAAGCCCAGCATCTTTACCAGGTGTTGAAGAAATCTGGACACACTGTGCATGGAAGGAATCTATCAGAGAAACTTTATTTCTACTTACTAACAGCTTTTAGGAGGGTTCTAACTCTACAGGGCTTCCCCTATAGATCTAGAGTTCCCTCCTCAGCCAGAGTTATAAAACACTTTTTATAGACTTTTCAGGTTACAGGCAAAGAGGCATTTCTTATAAGTTAGAAAACCAGTTTGGAGCTGTGTTAGACACAGAACTGCTACACAGACAGTTTATATTAGAGAAGAACATCTTCAGGGCTAGTAAAAACAAACTTACAGAAAGTGAAAAACAAGTTTGCAGCTATGTGTAAAGGGCAGTCTTTATCTATTGCAATTAGCTGTAATGAGTACATGGAGCATTGTTAGAACTCAGTTCATCTGTCATTACTGTCCCAAGTTTTCAAGCCTCAGCTTATGAGCTTCCATAAAGACAATAGCATGGCTTGCACACAGGTGTGTAAAAAGACAAGCTCCTAGAATTTCTACCCAAGGCATTAAGAGAGATGCCTTTCTCAGCTAAAATTTCTTCATGGGCCTCCAGTTTCTGCTTTCCCTTTTATCGTGTGCAGGTGTCTCAACCCTATTTCTCCTTGGGAAATGCTAATTTTTGGTTGGTTCTTTTTCCAGAATTTCCTACCCTTTTGATCAAGTGTGAAGTAAGTGAGGTGATAGTAGGAAATAAAATAATGAATGGAGGGTATTCTGTTTCCCCCCTGTAACATTTCTAAAAGTGAAAATTAATGCTGTTCGTAAAGGAAACCGTATATTTGGCTCTTTTAAATTGCAGATCAGATCTTAAAAAACGTATGTTTATATGGATGTTCATGAGCCTGCTTTGTCTGATTTACACGCACAAACCTAGATTTACTAACCAATTTGACTTGCATGATTTAAAAGCTCAACAGAAAAGTCATTGGTGTTTGTAGTGTTAAGGGGACGCTTCATGAAATTAGCTGGCATGAAATTAACAAGGAGACACTGCATGAAATTAACTGGAAGCAGATTTAAAACAAATAAGTGCACAATTAACTTGTGGAATTTACTGCCAGAGAAAGTGGTCAAGGCCAGTAGTGTAGCTAGTTTTAAAAAGGGTTTGGATATGTTCTTAGATGGACCATTAATGGCTATTAGCCAAGTAGGTTTTGGGGACGTAACCTCTTACTGTTGGGGGCTGGAACAACAGGGAATGGATTGTCCATTGTGACCTGTTGGGTACTTCTCCCAAGAGAAAGAGATTGGCCACGGTCAGGATGCTGGGCTTGATAGACTATTGGTCTTACCCAATATGGTGGTACTGACGTTCGATGCCCCCATAACAAACAAATACCTAAAATTTAACTGAGTCCTTCAACTCTATTTTTAAGTAAAGACATTGTACTGTGAATAACTGTAACATAAGAGATGACTAAAAATAATAATTAAAACAACACCCCCACCCCCAGCCCAGGCAAACTGCATCATGTCTTCCAAACAGAGCAAATGAGACATATTTTCCATCTCTCTTTGAAATTCAGTTTGAATTTCTCACTTGGCATGGGGCAGGAGCTGGGGCAGGGGTCACTTTTGATCATAGGGTACTAAGGAACTAATGGGGGTAGTTTGAGCAGTGGGAGAAGTGTTTTTATCAGGAGGGAGAAGCCAGGTGTTGGGGGAGTATTTATTTTATTTATTTATTTATTTTACCAAATTTATACCCCTCTCTCCCCACCAAAGGTGGCTCAGAGTGGCTAACAACAATATAAAACCATATAATACAATTTTCATAATAAAAACATCAGAGCCTAAAATACAACCTAAAATACAAACGAATAACACCCCCCCTCTCCATTCCTCCCCAACCCTTGCCAAATGCCTGACGGAACAGCTAGGTTTTGCAGCTCTTACGGAAGGCCGGGAGGTTTGGGGCTTGCCGTGCCACTACCGGGAGGGAGTTCCAGAGGCGCTGCGCAGCCACCGAGAACGCCCTGCCCTGTGTGGCCCCCCGGGAAACTTGGGGGACCTCCAGCAGCGTGGCTCCTGACGACCGCAGGGGCCAATCCAGGACCCGGGGAGTAAGGCGGTCTCGCAGATAAACAGGGCCCAAACCGTGTAAGGCTTTATAGGTTAAAACCAACACTTTGAATCGCGCCGGAAAACTATTGGCAGCCAGTGCAGAGATTGGAGCACTGGTGTAATGTGCTACTGGTGACCCAGCCCCACCAGGAGCCGGGCCGCCACGTTCTGCACCAGCTGCAGCTTCCGAGCCGTCACCGTAGGTAGCCCCACGTAGAATGCACTGCAATAGTCTAATTGAGAGGTAATAAAAGCATGGATGATCATGGTCAAGTCTGGAACCGAAACCAGCGGCTGAAGCCACCGCACCAGATGTAATTGGCAGAAGGCATTCCTCACCACAGCCTCCACCTGAAGATCCAGGTGGAGCTGCGCATCAAGGAGCACCCCCAGCTTACGCACTTGGGACATCAGCGGAGGGCAATCCCCATCAATCGATGACGCTGTCAACTACGTTGACCTACCCACTAACCTCACCTCTGTCTTGTCAGGATTCAGTCGCAGTCGGTTAGCCCTCATCCAGTCCCCCACAGCTGCCAAACAGCGGGTAAGCACCGAGACAGCTGGGCCTTGATCGGTTGAAAATGAGAGATACAGTTGGGGTTCATCCGCATACTGATTGACACCACCCCGAGCTCTCTGATCACCTCACCAAGCGGCTGCATATACACGTTGAACAAGAGAGGGGACAAGACTGAACCCTGCGGGACCCCACACAAGAGGTCTCGGTAGGATGAAAAATAATTGCTGAGTACCACCCGCTGAGTTCTTCTGGTCAGGAGTGAGCGGAACCATTCAAGAACGATCCCATCCACCCCTGCAACGTCCTGCAGGTGCATCACCAACCTCTCATGGTCAGTGGTATCAAATGCTGCTGACAGATCTAAAAGGACGAACAGGGTCGATCGACCCCGGTCCTCTTCTCGGCGAAGATCATCTACCAAGGTCACAAGTGCTGTCTCAGTGCCATGCCCTGGACGAAAGCCAGACTGCAAAGGATCAAGATAACTAACATGGTCAAGATGCCCCTGGAGCAGCTGAGCCACAACCCGTTCAATAACCTTCCCTAAAAAGGGAGGGTTAGAGACAGGCCGATAGCTGGCAGGGGAGTCAGCGTCAAGCGATGGCTTCTTGAGTAGGGGCTGCAGCACTGCCTTCTTGAGACAGCTCGTCACTCTGCCCTCCCGCAGGGAGGCATTGACCACCCCAGCCAGCACCGGCCCCAGTGTCTCCTGGCAGCTCTTTACCAACCAGGACGGGCACAGATCTAGTTCACAAGAGGTGGCTTGAACAGCCCCAAGCACCGCCACCACGTCAGCGGGTGTCACCAACTGAAAGTGATCCCATAAAATCAGACAAGCTGGGGCTTCTACAACCTCTACCTCCTCCATTGCATTAAATGTGGCATCGAGGTCTTGGTGAATCCGAGCAATTTTATCCGCAAAAAGGTCACAGCGGGCAGAAGATGACTCAAACCCCGGGTTAAGGGAGGCTGGACTGACCAGCCCCCGCACCACCCGGAACAGCTCCGCTGGAAGAGATTTAGCGGCTGCTATGAGGGGAGCAAAAAGCTCCCTCTTTGCTGCCCGCATAGCCACGGCATAGGCTCGTAAACTAGCTCTATGTCACAATTTGTCAACTTCAGCATGAGATCGACGCCACCATCGCCCTTCAAGCTTCAGGACCCGCAGTTCCTCAGAAAACCCCGCAGCCTGGGCAACAGACATCTGGGAGCCGTTTGATCAATAGTCTCTGTTAGCAAGATGTTCCATAGCTCAACGAGGTCATCGATGAGACGGTCATCACGGTCAGAGGGTCAGAGCACATACAAACCGTACTGGGTCCATCAGTCTCCAGGGGCGGATCATCCTAATAGGTCCTGCACCCTCCTGGGGGCAGACATACGCTAGAAGGGAGGTCTGTAGGAGGTAATGATCCATCCATGACAAGGGCACCATTATCTCCCCCATTAATGGAGCACCTGCCTCAAGGCCAGTGAAGAACATGAGGTCCAAGGTATGCCCTCCAAGATGTGCCCAGCCGTTGACCCTCTGGGACAGGCCCATGGTTGCCATGGAGGCCATGAATTCATGCTCGGCCACTCCGAGTGCAGCGTCGGCATGAATGTTGAAGTCCTGCAAGACTATCGTCCTGGAGGATCACAACACCACTTCCAACACTGCCTCTGCCAGAGCATATAGGGAGGCTGCTGTACTGGTAGGTGCACAGTATACCAGCAGCACTCCCCAACTGTCCCCTGCCAAATCAAACACATGATGGAGACCTTCAATGCCTTCCATGGTCCACACTGGATACCTCCTCATGGACCACCCCACATCCTAGCTACACCGCCCCCCCGTCCCTCCAACCGTGGCTGGTGCTGCATGGAATACCCGGCCGGAACAAGATCAGCCAAGATAGGCTCCGATTCACTGTCCAACCAGGTTTCCGTGATACACGTGAGATCAGCGGCACAGTCCAGGATCACTTCCTGGACTGTTGTTGCCTTATTCGCCAATGACCTTGCATTTAACAGCACCAAAACCAGGTTAGGGGTCCCCTGACCCTGATTCACATGTTCATCCGCTGGGGAAGGGGCAAGTGGGATGTGCACCATGGGCAAGTGGGATGTGCACCAAGCACCTATCCTGTCTCACCAGTTCTACCTTCCTCCACCTGAGACCATATATTCCCTGGCCCATCACGACCCCTATAGCCGCTCCTACCCCACCCCCTAGCCATCCCGTCAGGAATGCGAGGGGTAACCCATCTCCTGCCTCCCTGATCCCCCTCCTTCCCTGGAACCCCCCATCTCACAGAAGTTCCCTCAGACGCAGCCCCCCCTTCCACCAGGCGGCAAAGTCAATCTCTCCCCTTCCCTGGAACCCCTCTCAACCCAATCTACCCTCCCATCCCATCTTAAATCTCCCTTTCTCCCTCCCCCACTCCCTCCCCACTCCATCATATCGGCAGAGCCCCCCCATCTCACCAGGAGGCAGTGCCCATCCCCCTCCTACCCCCCTCTTCCTTCTCCATTCCCCTGGGACTCTCTCTCTCACCGAGAGCCCCCCAGCCAACTCATACGAGCTATGTTCCCCCTCTCATGGGGAGGCCCCTCCCCCAAGCCCCCCCCGTCCCCTCACTACAGGGGTTCACACTAATCTCCCTAACCCACCTACCCAACCTCTCACCTCCCTCAAATACATACCCCATCTTCCCCCACAAATCCCCTTAAAAACACAAAACCAAAAAGCACACAACTAAAAATACATACAGAGCCTCCTGGTCCCCTCAGTCCCACTAAGGGCCACGCCTAAGGGCCTTTGGGTACGGCACTTAGGTGCGTTGCCTGTGGCGTGCGCCTGCTGGCGCCCACTGGGCGGCAGGCTGCTTTTAACCTTGCTGGAAGTCCTAGGAATCCCCGCACGTGCCCAGACCCCGCCTCCCTCCTCCAAGCGGGGGAGGGGACGATGGTACCTTTAGGGGCCAGGCAACGTGAGTCCACGGGGTCTGGGTCCGGCATGGCAGCAGCAGGCTGGTGACAGCAGCAGCTGTGAAGAGAGTGTGCCCCAGCACCCTGGTAGGTCCCTCGGGGTTGATGGATGGTGGTGGGGGGTAGCAGCATTTCTCCCCCGGGCAGTAGACTGCTTTTAGCCTTGCTGGAAGTCCTGGGAATCCCCGCATGCACCTGGACCCTGCCCTCCTTCTCCAAGCGGGGGATAAGGGGCGATGGTACCTGTAGGGGCCGGGCAGTGTGAATTGTAAACAAGCCAAGCACACGCACATGAGACTTCACATCCGCTTGAATGTTTGTTTGTCTTCTCCCCTGTCTCTCCCACTGTCCCCTCTCCCTGTCTCCCCCTCCTTGTCTTTTAGATTGTAAGCCACAGGCAGGGACCGCATCTATGTCTATGTTCTGTACAGTGCCAGGTACATAACTGACGCTATATAAATGTTTATTATATTAATAATAATCTGCACGGTCTGGGTCTGGCGTGGCGGCAGCAGCAGCAGCAGCGGTGGAGAGAGTGTGCCCCACCACCCTGGTAGGTCCCTCGGGGCTGATGGATGGTAGGGAGGACAAGGCAGAGAAATGGGTGATACGTTATGAATCGACGAGGCTGGGGAGCAGGAAAGGATGGGGTGGTGGGAAGTCTATGTATTGGGAAAGGGCAGACAGGTGTTGGAGGGGGTGTATATTTGGGGAGATTATAACCCTCTAAACCCCCTCTAACCCACTAGCCTCCACTCCCCTCACAGAGAACCCAAAGAGTTCTGGAAAATAAAACTAGCTGTATGTCTGACAGAGAACAGGAGTAAGGGTGTGTGGGGAATGACAAAAAACAAACTGGAGAGGAGGTGCAATAGCAGGGAGGGAGGCTATTGGGGCTTGAATGTTACGGAAGGCAGCTATGGGAACTAGATGAAATGCTAGGAGTGCTCCCCCTGGTATCCTATCACTCTTCTAAATCAGTTATTTCACTGAGAACCATGTCATTCTACTTGTTTGGCATGACATTCCTCTTGTCATACCACCCAGTTACTGCCTGCTGCACCCTATCCCTGTTCCTCCCTGTCATTCCACCCATTCCACACACTTTCCCTGGTGCCTTCCTCACTGTTCCACACCATCTTACTCCTCACTATTCCACACCATCTTACTCCTCACTCTCAAAGATGCATCTCTGTTGTATTTGTTCACAGCCACTTAATGGGTGGATCTGTGAATGAAAAGATTTATTTCCAAGTTGGCATTGCTGAGTTGCCTCTATTCCTTCAAATGCGCAGTCCATTTTATTAATTGCAATATGTATCCAACTTTAAGTTCTTATTAAACATTTGTATAGTACTGTTCCCAGTTTCAGTGTTGCCCCCAACCTGCACAGGAAGAGGACTGGGGATGAAAGACCAAGACAAAGTGTGGGTGCATGGAGCCTAAGTTGTAAGCTAGCACAATATGTGTGACTGTCCAATGTCTTTATAGCAGGGGAATTCAGGTGGCAGCCTTAACTTACAATTTTCATACTTTTTGGAGCATGATTAAATTTGTAAGGGCTTTAAGTTCTTAAACCAAAGGCTTTTTTGACATAATAGGGTTGTCCCAAAGATGCAGTACTATGGGTTTATGTGCAAAACTTAATTAGATCACAGAATTGTAAAAACCAATGACTTGGGCTCCATCAATGAAGGAATTTGATAATGTTGCGATAACAGTGTTGAAGACATTTGTGTAATCAGATGCTGCCTTGTAAAATCTTGAACACATTGAAGTCTGTGGCAAAACTATTGATTTCAGGATTGTACCATTTGTGTGTTTCAGTTAAACTCGTAATTAAGTTTGAAAACAGTTAATGTGAAATCTCGGAGGTCATTTATCAAACAAATTGCACAACTGTATGGGATCAGAGTTTAAAGCCCTATCATTTTTGTCTCGTCTCATTTGTGTTCTATCAGACTCTCTATGAGCCATCAACATCGTGATCCACAAAGGTGTGGTGCCTTTAAGTTCTTTGTTCTGCTTCCATAGCTAATTGTTAAATAAATTTTGAACTGAACTGAATTTTGGACTGAGCTTCTGTAGCATAAGCCTTCATGCCAGTTTGGGTGGGGTGGGATACACGACTATTCCTTTTGGTCAAACCTGTCTAGCTTTAACTCGTGATTGAAATGACAATCATTGGCCGTGATCTCATGCCCCACAGATCACGTGCGTGTGCGCAGTTTCTGCAGGGCACAATGTGCCCGCACTGCAGATCCACAAAGCATGGGATTGTGGCCATTGTGCTGACCTTTGGGGATGATCTTTGAGGAAATTCCTCTGATACAAAGGGAGGATGCGTAAAGAGATGAAACTAACTAATAATGGACCCATTTAGTTCAAAGATAAATTAAAAATAAGGGCCAAAAGAATATCCAGTAACTGATGGAAATCTTGCAATATTCGTTTTTCTGCTTATTATGAAGTTTTCATTTTTAGAGGGCAAATAACCTGCATTTTTATGAGAAATCAACTAAGTTCTAAAATAAGAAACAAAACAAGCGTAACAAGTGGGAAATGCATATGAAGAACAAGGTTTGAACCTACATGTCATCAGTTTGAAGTATTCAAAACCCGACTTCTTGAATTATTTTTCATATGGGGCCCTATTGGTTTGTTTAATTTTTAGATCACTATAGGGTTTATGGGTAAACTCTTCAGCATATTAACCTTTGGTACAAAGGCGGGTCAACAATCCCTCTCTGGTGCAATGTTAGAGGTAGGCGAATGGTGACTCAGGAGCCATCTGTGGCTCTTGGGCACCTGTACTGCAAATCTTTGCAGAAATGGCCGGCTCACTTAGATCCAAGAGAAGCTGAGATGCTATTTCTGCCGCTGGAGTTTCCTGGAGGATGAAGGAGCAGGGAAAGCATGCCCTGTGCCACTATTGCTGCTGCCTGAACCTGCTAGACCACCTGAGAGTCAGATCTTGTATGTCGGGGCTGGAGGGAGGAGAGAGACAGGGGAATCCGCGCAGCCCTGTCCCTGGGATCTGTTGAAACCATGATTGATGTAATGAATTGTCTAGCTCTCAATGATATTAAAATTTTGGAATACAACTTTTGGACTTGGGAAACGTACCCACTCCTGCTGTGGTGTATTCCAGTGACGCAAAATCCATTTACCATAGTGAAAGTGATCCATGCATCAAACACTTGTAGTTTGTATTTGGTGAGAGCCAATGAAAAATAAGATGCCTCAAAATAACAAGGAATTCAGTATCCAGTGCTAAATTATCAAAAAAGAATTTAGCCAGTGGAATTTTGCTATATTCTGAAAGGAATAATAAATATTCTTATCTGAAAGCTTCAAATATTTGATACTCAATGCTAGCATGTTAATTCTAATACTTTAAATGATTTTCTTTCTTGAACGTATTTCAGGGCTACCTACCTGCAAATGTGGACCGAAGAGAAGGCACTTTACAAAGAAAACGAAAAGAGTATTTTGTCTTTATTGAACAATATTATGATTCTAGAAATGATGAAAGTCATCAAGACACATACAGACAGGTGGAGTAATTTACTGAAATATCCCAGTTTACGTGAGATCTTATTTTTAATTTACTGAAATATTCTACTGTAAATGAAATCTTAAGTTTAAAATTTGCATGATGATAAGGCTTCTTTTTAGCATATTGCAGTGTTCTTTTCTGCACTGCATTATTCCTGTTTCATAGATATTTTTATTTAGTTATACCTTCAACTCTAAGTTTTGTGTTGCTATCAGTAAGTCTGATAAAGCCCTCTACCAAAAACTGCTCAGTAGTAGTGAGCTATGTTGAATGAAATACTGTATATAAAAATACTCTTTCTAAATTTATTATAGTGTTTAATTTTTTTCTGTAAAGATCTAAGTGTCAAGATGTCAGTATTTTAGACCAAACCTCTTAATTGGGGTCTTTCACCCACGGTTTCCTTCTCTACATCAGCAAAATGGCATTAGTAGCTCAGACAAAGTGATCACCTGCATAATTCAAAGAATGGAAGGAAATGGCTCTCTTAGTCCCAATGGAGATCTGTGTAGAGGAAACCCTGATGTCTTGTGAAAGCCTTAGGAAATATTAACCTTTATATATGCTGCAAATATCCCCAAAGTTGGAGAACTCCCTCTATATTATCTTGAACCATGTTCACCATTTGGATATTACTACTTCTATGTATTTTATCTCCACTCTGAGGGCAGAATACTAGCGGTATGCAGGCAGTAGCTATTATCCCACCACTGACGGGTCTCTTGGGCTGCTTCTACATAAACATTTTTCTCCAAGTATTTAACTGTGGTGAGAGAGGCAAAGTAGTTCAGATGATATCTTTTATTGATATCTCTTATCTTTCTTGCTTAACTGTGGTGGTAATTACTGAGCTGCTATCTAGTGCTCAGTAGAGTGCATACATGACCAGAAATAATTTATTTGACTTGCAATGTTTATAATTTATATTTATTTATTTATTTATAATAAAATTTATATGCCGCCCCCTCCTGCCTGAGGCATCTCGGGGCGGCTCACAACATTAAAAAAAAAACATTTTAAACATTAAAAACAAACAATAATTACAGTTAAAAACAATATAAATCCCCATCCCCCCCCTACCCTACCCTAACCCAACCTACTCACCCCATCTCCCTCAGGAAAGGCCGGGCAGAACAGCCAGGTCTTACATTGTCTACGAAAAGAGGGGAGGTCAGCAGCCAAGCAGATCTCCAACAGGAGGGAGTTCCACAGTCGCGGCACAGTCACGGAGAACACCCTTCTCATAGTAGATAACGGGGAACCCCGAGGAGGGCGCCCACAGCTGACCGCAGGGTCCGATCCAGCACCCAGAGGGTGAGGCAGTCCTGCAGATAGGCGGGGCCAAAGCCGTTTAGGGCTTTAAAGGTCAACACAAACACCTTGAATTGTGCCCGGAAACCTATTGGCAGCCAGTGCAGAGAGCAAATCACTGGTGTAATATGCTTGCATCGGCCTGTCCCAGTCAAGAGATGGACTGCTGCATTCTGCACCAGCTGCAGCTTCCGAACCAGCACCAAGGGTAGCCCCACGTAGCGCGCGTTACAGTAATCCAGTCTCGAGGATGGAATGCAGAATGGAATGGATTGTGCTGCTCTGCCAATTGGGCATCCTGGGATATGGCTTACAGAGTGAATGGGTGTTTTCAGACGTTACGAGATCACGCTCAACCACAGTGAACCACGCTCAATCCCGTGTTGTTGTCAAAGAGCCCTGAACGTCTGTTAGGCGGCCGCCAGATGTTCACCACGCTCAATACCCACATGGGGTCAATTTCAACCACGCTTCCTGGGCTACCCGGGGCAAAATGTCGGGAAGCGTGGTCAAAGAGATTCCCACCAGGAAGCAACAAAAAGTAACATCTGGATTCCAATCCCCGGGTGGAAACAAAGAAAATGATCCCCAGCCATGGACAATGCACGCAGCGTCGCTGCCAGGCAACCAGCAACAACATAACCACTGGAGGGAGATTTAAAGGGAAATCTGCATCAGGGAAGCGTGGCAGGATGGAGCGAGGAGGGAGGCGGAAGAGAGCGGTGGGCGAGAGACTGAGGGTGGAGGAGAAGGAGGAGGCAGGGGCAGCGGTAGCGGTGGAGGGAGCGGAGGAGGGGGAGCCGGGGGTCATGCTGACTATGGAGGAGGTGCAGGGACAACACCCGCAGCAGCAGGCGGGACACGACGCCTTGGGGACATCAGCCGGAACGGGGGCGGAGGAGGCACCCAGGAAACGGGTAAGGGGAAACAAGGGCAGGGGAGCTGGGGCATAGGGTAAGCCCGGGCTCCCGCTAGGGAGGAGGAGGAAGGGGGCGCCTCGGGAGGGGCCAGGGCACGCACCAAACCCTAAACCCCCCACCCCCTGCCTCCCGCAGACACGGAAGAGCACCTGGGCGGACGAGCCCCCAGAGGACACCGGACCAGCCCGGGCGGAGGAGGAGGAGAACGAACCACAGTGGAGAAGAGGGAGGAAGGCGTACCACAGAGGGGGACAGTGGGGGCTCCAGGAGACCCGGGACTTCATAAGGATATGGGGGACCCTGGAGTACCAGCTGGAGCTCACGCTCAACCAGCGCAACGCGCATGTCTACCGTGACATCAGCGCACAGCGGCACAGTGCAGCTCAAAGGCCAAGGAGCTGAAGAGGGGGTACAAGGTCATCCGGGACAACAATAGGCGGTCTGGACACGGAGCCCGGACTGCCCCATTCTACGATGCCCTGGACCACATCCTGCATATGAAGGGGTCCATAGTCACCCCACGGCTCGTCAGGAGTGCTGTTGTCCAGGACAGGGAACGGGCCAAGGTACCCCCTCCCCTCGCTGCCCCCCTGGTAGACACGAGCTCCAGGGCCCAGAACCCCCAGGAGGATCGCCCCCGGCACCTGCAGGCCCCCCCCAGACAGCAGCCCGGAGAGCGCCCACCCCCAGGCTGGGCAGGCGGAGTCCGAGGCCGGCACCCTCATTACCCTCAGCCAGTGGTCCATGGGGCAGCACTCCCACACCGAGGGACCGGCCTCGGAAGGATCCGAGACCAACAGCCTGTGGGCTGACCTGTCCCCTCCTCCCCCCACCCAGAAGTAGCGGGGGGTTTAAAAACCCCGGGACAAGCAGCTGAGCCGCAAGAGCCTGCGGGGAGCCTGATCCACCTGCACCTACCTGCCTCGCTGCCGCGGGGGCTGGGACGCTCTGCCGCCGGCGGGGG
>QEPC01008309.1:5815509-5831343 GCA_003113815.1 Sphenodon punctatus | reverse complement strand
GGATGTGGACAGGGAGGGAGTTCCAGGCATGGGGGGCAGCAAGTGAGAAGGGACGAAGGCGCTTAGGGGAGCAGGGAAGGCGTGGAAGGGCGAGAGAGGGGACAGAGGAGGAGCGAAGTGCACGGGCTGGAGTATGGAGGGCAATAAGTGCAGAGAGGTAGGGGGGAGCAATTAGAGACTTCTTGCTTTGCACTTAATGGGAGCATACAGACTTGCTCGTCTGTGCCCTGTGTGCCATACCTGCTAGGGCAAGAGTGGTGACTTACTTTGCATTTCATCCCAAAATTTTGTGCTGGGCCTAAGGCAGCTGCTTTCCACGTTCATAGCTTCCTCTGGGATGCATAGAATGTGGGGTATGAAGAGGGGCAGATCTATCCTACCCTGCCCCACTAAATGCAGAGTGAGTCCCCCCCTCCCCCCCTTGCAATACCTCTTTAAAACCGCCTCATTTTCCTCTGCTTCTGACTGGTTTCCATTCTTGAGCTATTTCTACTACTGCTACTATCTACTTCTGCTAATTTGGTTTAATTTAGTTTGACTTCTTAAAATCTGTGGAAATAGTCATGCAAGTTTTGATCCCCTAAAATGTTTATAAGGAAGATGAAAATGGATATGCGTTACAAATGAAGCCAAAGCATCTGCCACAGTGGTGGTGTCACTGATAAATAGGCAAAAGGAGCCAACTGAAAGACTGCTTATTCTATAATTTGGACAGAAAACTTACGGGTCTTCAAAATAGAGGATATGCAAAGGGTGGTCTAGATTAGGCAATAAACCTTATTGGGGTCCTGGTATAGGATGGCTTGGGAATGATTTAGAACCAAAAACACAATATATATTCTTACATCTCTACATTTCTTTTAAAGTTTTAAATTTTACCAATTGTTTGGGGCATTCAGAATGCTATTTGGTATAATTTATATGAAAAATAATGCACTTTGCATTTTATTTTATTTTTTTCTTTGATAAGAAAATAATGTTATCTATGGGATTGGAAATAATCCTGGAACATTGCAAATTCTAAGTTGTATTACTAATTTTTACAGTCAAAATTGTATAAAAAAAAGATGGGGACCACTTCAAAATGATGTCTGAATAGGTGAATTTCTGTTAACATACACTTCACCCTTTAAAAAAAAATTAAGAGAAACTCTTAACTTATGCATGCAAAATCAATTTTGAACGTTCACATTGTTATTTCCTAAAATATTTTCATAATCATCTCCATCTATTGATGCATATCTCTAAATCATCTCTGTCCTACTAGATTCAAATAGATATCCCTCGGATGAGTCCCGAAGCTTTAAGACTTCAACCCAAAGTAACAGAGGTAAGAATCGTTGCTAAATGAATAACTCTTTTGAATAATTGACTTATACTCCCAGAATAATTGAAGGGATAGAAATTTTTGTCTGGAATGAAACCCAGTGCTTGTAGAGTTGTAAGTCCAAGAACAGTATTAGATCTTTTATCTATGGTTATTTTGTCAAATTCATTTAGGGCCATCCACTGTGGTAGAGTGTGGAGCCAGTGATTACTGATGGTAGCAAATGAAACGATGAAGCCCTGTTTGCGTTTCTAAGCAAGACTGTTTAGCAAGAACATTAGTCAGAAACCAATGTATAAATCTGCAAGAAGCCCAAGTTACTTGTTTCCAAAGCATAAATTTTGCACTACATGATCTTACATGTAGATTTTGCTGGGGAGGAAAAGTTTTAAGTTTGGACGTTGCAGGAACCCGATATCCACAAACGCCTATGATTTTGCTTTTGCATAAATGCTTCTCATCCAGTTGTGGACTTTTTAACTTCTATTTATTACTTGTTAAAGCTTAATCGTTTTAAAACAAGTTTAATTCTGGATTTCATTAGATTTTCTTATTTTTTTCTCCTGTGAAATGTTATTTGTTGGCAAAATTTGTTAGTTTAAGTAAACTTTCAGTGGGCAGTAAATTTGTCATGCATGCTTATATCGAACACCCAGATACTTTTGTAAATCTAAGCCACTTTTTTAGAATAGTTTTTTTTTCCTTTCTAAATTGTGCTTTTTTGATAGTAAATCTTATACAGTTCACAAATCCTTCCCACACCAGCCTTTATGGTCAGCCTTTGTGGAGCAAATTCTGATGCATTGATGAGGATAAATTATACTGGGGTGCCTAAGGAGTAGATTTCGAGACGTCTAGCTGAACAGAATCTTTTCCTTTTTCTCATCCTAGTGTGCCAGAGGGAGGGGTTTTTTGGGGTATGAAGTGAAAGCAGGGGCTTTGCTTCCTCTGTTAATTGGTAAGTCAGTGTCAGAAGGGGCAGCTGGAAATTGATTGGATTGTACAGATCCCTTTCTGTGTTTGACAAGAGGGCAGGTAGGTAACGGCAACAACAAAGACTCCCCCTCCTTGTCTTTTAGATTGTAAGCCACAGGTAGGGACCGCAGCTGATTATATGTTCTGTACAGCGCCAGGTTGTTACTGGCGCTTTATAAATGTTTAATAATAATAATAATAATAATAAGATGTATGGTGGAAATTCAAGACTGTCAGAGCTGTATTTCTCAAATGGAATGATTCTGAGAAAGCCCCTTGTCATTTGGAAACACGAAGGAGAGAACATCGGTTTCCCCCCCCCCCCTTTGGATCAGGTTATCACGGTGTATAGCAGGGTTTGTGGACTCTGCTCCTAGCCAGCTAAACCTCCCCAGATGTAGAATGTGAAATGAGGCCGAGGGTGACAATCTGTAGCTGGGAAAGTCAGTTCTCTGTCTCTGTGTTCTGCCCCAATGTTCATATCTCTCTCTAGCACTGGGCACCTGATAGAGCACAATAGGTGGCCCTAGCAAGGTCCTCTGCAGTACAGGATTCCCTGAGAAAGTTGACAAGCCAAAAGGTGTTTCATGGTCTGTCCCATCACGGTCACAAGTATCCAGGTCTTGTAGATAGCCCCATTTTCTATTATTAAGTATTGGTTCTGCCAAACCTTGTTCAAAGGTGATTTAGACTCATCCTAATTAGCCAGATTAGCTCTGCTTTTGCCAGAAGAATTTCAGCAACATCCACATGCATTTGTATATACTTTCCACAAGCAAAGTAAGGAACCTTTTCCCTCCCAGGGGCCTCTATTGAAAATTAGTACAAGCTCCAAGGGCCACAATGAAGTTGAGGGATGTGTGTGTGCTTAAAGGGTGCACTGGGGAAGAGAGAGGTCCAGATCATTCATTTGTGCCATGGAACTGTTCCTTATTCTTGTGTACATGCTCCTATCTGCTCTCTTAGCCTGAGTTCAGTTTTTCAGTACTAGGAACCAGAAAGGGACCAAATAAAAATATTCCCTGGGGAATATTTGGCCCCTGGGCCTGAGGCTCCCCTTCCCTGACCAGGGTATTGCTGGTCAAGATAAGGACTTCAGCAAAATTGAGGAGACACAGACATCAGCCTTGTCTGGGCACTCAAATCTCTATGCGCAAATGCAGCTAAGAAAGAAGCAATTATTTTCCATATTTGGAATCGTAAGGTGAAGAGGCAGCTTAATGTTACCTGGAATCTGATAACAATCACCCCTTGCTGCTTAGCCTCCATATTATGGAGTAACAGTGGACCACACATCATCTTTTAAAATATTTGTGATGGTTGGCCTTAAGTGACTGCAGGATTATGGCCTGTGTAAGTCCCAGTGAGGGGTAAAGTTCTTCTGAGTAGCTGGGAGAGACTCTCTCTTTAAGGGAATTGGCTGCCTCCACAGGCCACACCCCTCATAGCGATATAAGCTGAGGAGGCTGTGTTATAAGGTCAGTTTGTCTGTCTGGGACTGGAGAGGAGCTCAGCAGCTGGAGAATGGTCAAAGTAGGAAGAACCTAGGAAGAGTCTGATGGGAGAATGGTCTGGATGCCTAGATGTTGCTGCTTGTATCTTTTCACTGAAAGGTGTTTACCTTTGTGTTTGGCCAGGCATTTGGTGGGCTGGGGAGATAGATATATAGGGTGTGTGTGTATTCCCTCTAGCCCATTCCACCCATCCTTATTCTAGCCCACCAAATGCCTGGTGAAACAAAAAGGTCTTGTATCTCTTCCGAAAGGCAAGGAGGCTCCGACTTAGGTGGATCTCCAAGGGGGGAGGGTTCCATAACTGTGGGGATTTTGGTACATCTGGACTGCTGCATTGTAAATTATCCAGCATTTTTTGGTGGAAAATATTTTGAGTGGCATAGATTTGAGCCTTGATCATGACAAACTCTGCGATCCAAGACTGCCCCTACCACAACAGACACAGAGAAAACTAGATGTAAAGTTAGCTCTTGGAACAGCATACTTGGGAAACTTATAAGCTCATAATGGACAGCTAATCTGGCAACGTTGTGAACTACCACACTTGCTCTGTTATTCAGCAGCAAAAAGTATACGCAACATGGGGGAGAGCAGTTTTGGTGCCATTAATTCTGTGCTAAAAGATGTTGATTAAAAGTGTTCTTTGGTTTGTCTTGTTTACATACTTGTTTGCCGTACACCCAGACGTTTTGAAAGAATCTCTCTCTCTCAATGGTATAGCAAAAGAAGCCATCATTTTTAAAACAGGTGGCATCTTTTAGCCATGTTGTTTGCTGGATTAACTGGAGTGCCCAGGAAGTGCCCAGCTGAGGGAGAGGGATTCTTTATAGGGTCTACTTAAGTCTGAGATTTACTTTTCCATCCTAACTATGGATAAAATCCATCCTAGATTTAAAGTGTTCATGCTTGAGAATAGGCCATGGAATCAATTTTTCTGTTCTTTTCCTTTCTTACAACCTACGGCACGCTGTACGGTTAACAGTTAACACTTTGGACTTTCACTGAGATGTAGAAATGTCCTTGCTCCAACACTTTTGTTTTGACTTCATTAGGTTTGAAATACAGTAAACAATATAGTTGTTAGAAGATGCTGATCAGAAGTTAATTCTGGTTATGGTATCACAATGGGGTCCTCTAGTGGCATTTCACAGTCAGATTTCTAATCAGATTTCTAATATGAATTTGTTCACCTATTTGGATATGGTTCATTATTGATCCAGGGTCTGGATCAATTTGATTGTAGTTTGTTGTTTTGACTGGAATCTACTTGCTTCTTGTCTTACGGTGGTTTCTTCGTATCTCTTCAGCATAGACTTTTGAGATATGTTCTCCACCCATTTAAATTGTCCTTTGTTAATATACTTGTCTTTATTCACATGTTTTATTGAGAAGACAGGAACTATAGTGATTTAATTTGGCCTAAATAAGCAGTTTGCTTTTAAGTTTGTTTTGTAGATAAGCAGACTTTTAGAATAATTGGCACGAAGGAATTAGACGAGACAATGATAACATGTGGGTTTTTTCTGGGACCCAAGGTCTTTTTGCATGTTTGGGTCAAAACAGTTTCTCATAACATTAAATGAGTTGAAAACCTGTTTTCAACTCATTGTTAGGCCATAATATTGATAATAGAGAAACACTGCCACTCCGAGGAAAAGGTGTTTTACGGTTTCAATCAAAACTTAAATGCTAAAATAGGTTTATTTTTTAAGCTAAAGGGCTTTTAAGGCTGTTAATTAGTAGTATTAATCAACATATTTCACAATGTAAATTCCAAATTGTTTTAAGATATTTTAATGAAAGAATTCTGTATAGATTTGAAAATCTTGGGGAGAAATTAGAGGCTAATTTAGGGGAGAAATTAGGAAATCTAGGGGAGAAATTAGAGACTAATTTAGGGGAGAAATTAGGAAATCTAGGGGAGAAATTAGAGACTAATTTAGGGGAGAAATTACGAAATCTAGGTGAGAAATTAGAGACTAAAGACGTTAAGAATAATGTATTTAATTAGTGAATTTGGCTTCAAATTATACCTAAATACACCATTCAGAGGAATAAGAAATTTTTCCTTTGAATTGTGTTAATGAGAAAACGTCTTATAAATCAGTGTTGCTCTAGAAACTTCTTTCTAAAGTGAGTAGAGCCAAGGCAGATATAGCATCTGTTCTTCAACAACTTCCTGAAAAGAATCCCTATATGAAATTATGTAGAATTAATAGAATTTAATAAAACTTCAGTAAAGCCAATAGATTCCATTGGGTTTCATAGAGCTCTATTAAGCTCATAGACTCTATTGAAGTGGGACAAAGATCAGGACCGATAAAAGGTTACCATGGTCTTGGTGCATAGAAGTAAGGAGGGGTGAAGTCAAAATAACCAAGAAGAAGATACTGCTGTGGAGACATGGAAACCAAAAACATTTTCCTTTAGCGTCATCACTTGGCAAGAGACAAACCTCATTCTGATTGGTGGACCCCTTACTGTTTGCCTACGATTGGAGGAACATCGGCTAGCCATATTGCAAGACGCTCAGAAATCCTCTAAGACTAGCAAGATATTGTTGACATTGGAGGAAGATGCTTGCTAACCAGTGCGCTGCTGGACCAAGTCACCTGTGGGACTTAGTTTTTTCCCCTCTCCCAACTCTTTTTCTTTTCTTTTCCAATCTTTTCTTTTACTGCTTTTTCCTAATTTTTTTTATTGTTTATGTTTAAAGCCATGCTTCATTTTTAAAGCTACTTTAAGGCTATTTTTCTTTCCCCCCACCTCATCTTTATTTTAATTATTTCTACATTTTATTTTCATTTTATCTTTTTCTCATTTTTCACTCTTTTCAAGCCATTTTAATTTTAACTTCTTTCCCCCACATTTTTCACTCTTCTCAAGCCATTTCTCTTTTTGCCCTAAAGTTAATTTTTTAAAATTTCTTTTCCCATTTTTCAAGGGCAATATTTGCTTTTCTTTATGGTTTTGTCCCCAGGTGCAGAGTTTAGTTTTCTTTTAGGGAAGCACTGTATTGGTCTCAGATAAACCTGTTTCTTTTCCATGTTTCTTCTAACTGTCTGGTGGGCAGAGTTCCCCCAAGTGCTTCTCTGTCTTTTCCCTTCCTTTTTGGAGCTTCCATGTTCCTTGCTTTGTTGAGAGGCCATTCTTCAACCTCTGGACAAATTTTGTTTTATATTTTTCTTTTCTACCTTTTATTTTTACTATTTTTACTTTAATTTTTATCAAGTCTCCAGCATAGCAGCAAGTTGACATCTTATCTTCCCCAGCAGGATCCCACAGACCCTGGACAACTTTTTGCGACCTGTGATAACTGTGTGGTGAGAGACATTCCCCAAGAATGTATATTTGTAATCAATAACTTTTCTTTTTGTATGTGTCCATAGTGCTTTTATACTAGGCCCCTTTTACACAGACACTCTAACATCCATAAAATGGGTGTTACATTTTATTATACAGGGCACCACTTCAGCCAATCACCATGGGCCCTGTGCACACATGATGCCTCCACCCAGTTGCTCTGGGTGGAGATGGGTGTTGGCCGGTGGGTGGGGAGCATTTCCCTGGGTGGAGATGGATGGGGACATCTGTGTAAATGCCACTGTGTAAATGTTGGTGAGTGTTTGCTTTCGGCCAACACCCATCTCCACCCACACCCACCCACGGAGCAACTGGTAGTGGCGTCCATTCTGCTGATCATCTATTATGTTAGTCCCCCCCACCCCCCAAAAAAATTTCCCTCTCCCTGCGATTTTCCTTCAAAGCTGTCAGCAAATCTATTTTCCTATACCTTGGTCATGCACTCAGTGTGACACAATACCCCATGCTTTGGGTATATTTTTACGTTTGTGGTTACATGTCGTCTGCTTGTTAGTTCATTATGATTTTGGTAACTGCTGAATTGCAAACGTAGGCTACTGATTTGCAGATCTGGACATTTTTGACCCACAGCAGTTTAGACCCACAGATTTCTGCATCCAAAAGTCCTCTAAGTTTTCTTTTAGACTGTCAGCAACAAGTCAGGTCAAGCGATATTTAAGCTTGTTGGGACCCTGAGAGGACCAGCTCTGGTCAAGCCAAATATTGAGTTACCTCTGGTGTCACACAGGGTGAAACTGAAGTACAGGCCCAGGCCCAGGCCCATGCAGAGAGCAGTCTGGGAGTGAGCTTGTTACATTGTGTCAGTGATGTGTTGGGGTTTGCTTTCCTTGTAGCATGTATTGGTATTGTGTTTAGGTTCTTGTGACAATTGTTTTGGTGTAAATTTCTGGAAAATTCAATTGCTACGTTTAAGAAGATTTAACTCTGGAATGTGAAGTGTTAAAGTGAATAAGTAAGGCAAGCACCCACTCAATTAGGACATTGTGTTTATCAAGCATCTGGTGTGGCCTAAAAGCTTCCAGGAGAGATTTTACTTACAAGAGGAAATTCCACCCTAACCCTAATGTCTATAAAATGGGGCAGAGCAGATAGAGATGAGAATCTAGTTGTGAGTGAAGAAGGCGTGGCTCAGGGATTCCTCAATCAGATTGAAGAAGACAGAGTTGTGACAGGTGGATTGGGGGCGTGGCACATAGAGCTTCTGTATCTCTGGTCCTTTTCAAACGGGCCGTGGTGGGTAGGTGGGATGGGTGTGCACCAGAGGTAGTTATGCGTTCCCATGGGAGCACACCCATCTCCATGTGTGGAGCAACCCGCATTGCAGCCCATTGCTCTGTGTGTGGGTGATGGGTAGAGGTAGGTGGAGCGTGGGAGAACGCATGCACCCCCCACCATGGGAGGCGTTCCTACAGATGCCCTCCCCCCCTGCGCACCCATCGTGGGCGGCGTCTGCATGGGTACTCCCAGTGAGGGGAACTCAGAGCTCAGTCTTTGAAGGTTACATTTTTGCAACAGCATTGAGCCTCTGAGACTTAGAGGTTGGACCTTTTGTTGTTGGAAAGGTGCATAGGTAGCACTGCAGTCTTCAGAGAAGCCATGAATTATCCAGTTCAAGACTAGGTAGCTAATTGATTGGATACGTGTATTGGGAGCTATAACCCACCCACCCCAAACCTTTATCTCACTCAGTTCTGTGTATCTTTGTGTTACAGAAGAGAGTCTTATTTTCATTAATTATTGCCCTTATTTTGTAAATAATTTCTGGTTTAGTTGCATTAGTGGGGGATTGGAGTGCAGATTTTCCAAGGGGTTTCTACCTCCACACAAGAGTTACTCCTGTGTTTCAAATTGTGCATGTGCTTCAGCCTGTTCGTGGATCAATATGGTCTTAGTGTTATGAAAGTATTACAGATTTGCAAGGTAACATGTCCAAACAATTTAGGTTTTATTAAAAATAAAGGAATCTACTTGAATCAGTCACTATTAATGCCAATGACAGATTGAAGATGTGTTAGAAATATAATTAAAAGATTTTCATTTAAAACAGGATAAGGATTAATGTAAATTAACGTAATGCTAATCAAGTGAATGGACTATTGGTACATTCTTCACAAATAACAAAAATGAAGTGTAAATTACAAAGTGTTCAAGAAAACACTGCATATTGTAAAATTGCAGTACATTATTAAACAGATAAGTCTAAAATAAAAGAGAGACACAGATTTATCTCAATATTTTTCCATATAAAGAATTTGTGGAATTGTACTGTTACATATGGCTGTGTTAGTTTTAGTCTTAATATATTGATTCTAGAAAAAACATATTAGACTTTATAAAGGATGGCATTCTTAATTGTCACTTTTTTGCCTTTGTCATCCTCGTTTCAGCAAATTGTAAATATTTCTCAAATATATTGGTGTAAGATTCCAAATAGATAATTTCATTGTGTAGATAAAACTTAGTTTTATAGATGCATCTGGAAAATGATTCAAAATTACAGAATTGAACAATTAAAGAGGACAGCTAGTGCATGGTATAAAATTCTGACAATGGCAGTATAAAGGTATTTCAAAGTGAAGGGAAAAAAATCCTTTCATTATAAGTTCTGTAACAGGTACAAGTAGTAATTAAGAAACAAAGCTAAACAATTTTTTTTAGGCTTATGGAATAAATGGGGAGTTTTCAAAATGGGGATATACTGAAAACTTATTCCAGTGGCAGGAACGCAGAGAACAAGTATTTTTGGAGTAATGAGAGAGGACAATTAGGCCCTAAATGAGAGCTGTGAGCAAGCATAAGAATACAGATTTAAGGTCTTGGGGGAGTCTTGAGAGAGTCCATGGAAATAGTAGTTTAATCTACATTCAAGAAATTTAATTATTATTTGTGATTGTACTACCAGGTTCATGCAACATTGATGGAGCCAAGAGAATGGTGTGAGCAAACTTATGTGCATGTACTATTTTGTAGAGGCAGTGTGAGAGAAGGCAAAAAATAGAAGAAATGTTCTAAAGGTCAGGAATAATGCTAGCGGCCTTCACTGCAGAGGACGTTGGGGAGATACCCATGTCGGAATGATTACTCACGCCTATCAGCAAGTGGCAGCTTTGTGAGGGCCGGATGGAGAATCCCCTTCTTTGTCACGGGTGGAGTGTTAACACCTGAGAGAGGGTGCATGCCCACCCCTCGCTAGCCACCCGATGGTCAGCTGGCCTGTGGCCTCGCCAGATGGTAAGGTGAGGCGGCACCAGTGCTGGCTTATAAAGTTGCATCCTATGCCCGTTTTACTAAGTGTTGAGTCTGTGTGCTTCCTGGGTCATGTCCATGTAACTATTCTTTGTAGGTGATGAATCGGAAGAACTGTCACAAATCGACGTTACTCAGAAATTTATTTATTTATTTTCTTATATTTATGAGTCGCCCCATATACCTACGGCATCCCAGGTTGACGTACAATTAAAAATTCATGAAAATATTTATTTCTTTAAAACATCAACAATTAAGACATCCAGGGATAAGAAAAAAATAAATAAAATAAGGGAGGGGAGAATAAAAACCCTATCCCACCCTCCCTAAAGGCCTGGGCGAACAGCCAAGTTTTACAAGCCCACTGAAACGTTAGGAGGCTTGGGGCCAGGTGAGCTTCCTCCGGGAGAGAATTCCAAAGACGAGGCCCGGCCACCGAGAATGCCCTCTCCATCGTGGCCCCCTGCTTAACACGGGGGACCTCCAGGAAGGCACCCTCGGCAGACTGAAGGAGCCGCTCAGGGGCATGGAGGACGAGGCGGTCCCTGAGGTATGAGGGGCCAAGACCGCGAAGGGCCTTATAGATCATTACCAAAACATTGAACCTGGCTCGGTACGCTATTGGCAACCAATGCAGGGTCCGGAGCACAGGTGTTATATGCTCCCGGCGACCTGTCCGCATCTGGAGACGGGCCGCCGCATTCTGCACTAGCTGCAGCCTCCGAACCAGGAACAAGGGGAGCCCCACGTAGAGCACGTTGCAGTAGTCCAGCCTCAAGGTGATAAAGGCATGGATGAGGGAGGCCAGGTCCGGCCTGGAGATGTATGGACGCAGCCTCCGCACCAGATACAACTGGCGGAAGGTGGTCTTTGCCACCACCTCCGCCTGTCGATCCAGGCGGGGACTCGAGTCCAACACCACCCCCAGACTCCGAACCTGCTGAGCTACAGGAGGGCGAACCCCCTCAATCAGGGGGGCCAACACCTCCCTCACCCTCCCCACCACCATCACCTCCGTCTTATTGCGGTTGAGCTTCAGTCTGCTCTGCCACATCCACTCCGCCACGGCCTCCAAACACTGGGATAGCAACGAGACAGCAGGGTCTGGGTCAGCTGAAAAAGAGAGGTACAGCTGAGTATCATCAGCATATTGGTGACATTGCACCTCAAACCCTCTCACGACCTCCCCCAAGGACTGGATATACACATTAAACAATAGCGGAGACAGAATAGAACCCTGCGGAACGCCGCAGGACAAGGCGCAGGGGCAAGATGTTTCAGCCCCCAACACCACCCGCTGGCTTCTCCCCGAGAGGAATGAGTGGAACCATTCAAGAACAGTCCCGTCCAGATCTCCCAGGTCACGCAGCCGTCTCAGCAGCAGCCCATGGTCCATGGTATCAAAAGCGGCCATGAGATCTAGCAGGACAAGGAATGTAGAATATCCTGCGTCCATCTCCCAGCAGAGATCGTCGCCCAAGGCTACCAATGCCATCTCAGTGCCATAGCCGGGACGGAACCCAGATTGAAAAGGGTCTAGGAAACCGATGCTATCTAGATGCTTGTGGAGCTGGATTGCCACTGCCCGCTCAATAACCTTCCCTAAAAAGGGAAGATTAGAGACAGGTCGGTAGCTGGCGACTGCGTCCACATTCAATGATGGTTTCTTCAGCAGGGGGCGCACCACAGCCTCCTTGAGGCTGGGCGACACCCTCCCCTGCTGCAGGGGTGCATTAACCACCCTTGCCAGCACCGTCTCCAATGTCTCCCTGGAGGCTTTCACCAACCAGGATGGGCAAGGATCAAGTTCGCAACTAGTGGCTCGCACAGACCCCAGGAAATCCACCACATCGGCTGGCGTCACTTCCTGAAACTCCCCCCACAAAGCTGGACCAGATGGGGCCTCCGTCACCTTGCACTCTCCACCTACTGCCCCCAACCCAGTGTCGAAGTTGCTCTGAATTCGAGCGATCTTGTCCGCGAAGTAGATGACAAATTCCTCACAGTGGGCCCGGGACAAGTCCCCGTCCAGGTGGAGGGAGGCCGGACTGACCAACCCCCTCACCACCCGAAACAGCTCTGCCGGGCGTGACTTCGCGGACGCTCTGAGGGCAGCAAAGAACTCCTTCGTTGCTGCCCTCACAGCCTCAACATTGGATCGCAAATGGGCCCTATGGAGAAGTCGGTCAGATTCAGAGTGAGTCCGACGCCATCGCTCTAGCCTCCTGTCTACTTGCTTCATACACTGCAGCCCCTCAGTAAACCAAGGGGCCCTGCGGTGATGAGACAGAGGCAGCAGGCGTCTCGGAGCCACCCTGTCAATGGCTTCCCCCAGCAAGCTGTTCCAATGCTGGACTAGCTCATCGACAGAGTGACCGTCTAGGTCCAAGGTTAATTCCCTCAGGACCTCCTGGAACCACTGAGGTTCCATCAGCCTCCGAGGGTGGACCAGCCTAACTGGTCCATTCACCTTCTGGGAATGGACCGGTTAGAGGTTCTAAAGCAAATTGACAAGCTAAATAGTAGCAAACCACCAAGACCAGATGTGAAATGTACAGATGCCTGGGAGCTATTGGTGCCCAGAAAACTGAGACTGGCGACTGGTTCAGGGGTGTAGTGGGCCAAAAACAGTTTAATAGCAAGATAAAATCTGGAAACTGATTTTTTTTGGCTGAGGTCGATCTGAAATTTCATGTCCTGTATTTATTTTATTTATTTATTTTTATTATTTTATTTTATTTGTATAGTTAAATGTATATGCCGACCCCTCCTGCTTACCATCCAAGTGACCCTGGAGCTGCTGTGCCACTACCCGTTCAAAACCTTTCCTAAAAAGGGAAGGTTAGAGACAGGCCGATAACTGGCAGGTGCATCAACGTCCAAAGAGAGCTTCTTTAACAGAGGCTGCACCACCTCCTTGAGGCAGTCTGGCACCCTACCCTTCCGAAGGGAGGCATTGATTATCTCCACCAGCACTGGTCCCAAAGTCTCTCTGGAGGCTTTCACCAACCAGAATGGGCCTGGATCCAATTCACAAAAAGTGGCCCTAACAGACCCCAGGACGCTCACGGCATCAGCTGGCGTCACTTCCTGAAACTGATCTCAAAAAGATGGACGAGACAGGGCATCCATAACCCCAAGCTCTTCTTCCTCTGCATCAATCCTGGCTCCGGAATTGTGCTGAATCTGAGTGATTTTACCTGCAAAGTAGGTGATGAATTCCTCACAACAGGCCTGGGATATATTCTTCCTCCCTGCAGTGGGAGGTTGGACTGACCAGCCCCCTCACCACCCGAAGTGCTCCGCTGGATGTGACTTTGCAGCAACTATGAGCATGGCAAAGAATTCCTCCTTCGCCGCCCTCACACCCACAACATAGGACTGCAAATCGGCCCGATGCTGTAGCCCATCGGATTGAGCATGAGAACAACGCCAGGATCGCTCAAACTGCCGTCCCTCCTGGTTCATACACTGCAGCTCCTCAGTAAGCCAATGAGCCCTACGATGACGAAGCAGTGGCAGCAGACGCCTCAGAGCCACTAGGTCCCCTCCAGCAAGATGTTCCATGCTTGGATGAGATCATCAGCTGAGCGGCTATCAAGGTCCAAGGACACTTTACCAAGCACATCTTGGAACCACTGCGGTTCCATCAGCCTCTGGAGGCGGACCATTCTAATAGGTCCCACTCCTTTCCGGGGCTATTACACGCTAGGAGTCTGGCCTGCAGGAGGTAACGATCTGACCACCACAAGGGCAAAAAACTAGCCTCCCCCACTACCGGATCACCTGTCTCAAGGCCAGAGCAGAATACCAGGTCAAGCATATGCCCCCCCGTCATGCATTGGGCCATTGACCATATGGGACATGCCCATGGTTGTCATGGCGGCCATGAACTCGTGCTTCGCCGCTGCAAGGCCAGTGTTGGCGTGGATGCTCCGCTAGAGTGGAGAGGGATGTAGCTATTATTATTATTATTATTATTAACAAACATTTATATAGCGCCAGCAGTGTACCTGGCACTTTACAAAGTAATAAAATAGACAGGGTCCCTGCCCCTAGGGCTTACAATCTGAGAGACAGGAGCTGGGAGAGAGACTTAGGAAGGGGAACAGAGGGAGAGACAAGGGGTCTAACATTCATGAAGATGCGAGGTCTCAAGTGCACGTACTTGGCTTGGTTACAATGAGACAAGCTGGGGAGGAAGGAGCCCGGTACACCAGCAGTACCCGAATTTTGTCCCCTGCGAAATCAAACACCATGTGGAGCGCCTTGATACCTGGGATAGACTGCACCGAATACTTCCTAGTAGTCCAAGACTCCTTAAAAACCATAGCTACGTTGCCCCACCCAGCCCACAAGCTGAGGCTGGTGCTGCACAGAGTACCCCATCAGAACGAGGTCTGCCAAAATTGAGCCTGCTTCCCTGTCCAGCCAGGACTCCATGAAGCACGCAAGATCTGTGGCCTGATCCAGGATTAAATCCTGGATCACTGATGCTTTATTAACCATGAACCTCGTGTTCAACAGCAGCAGCCCTGAACAGAGGAACCTCAGACCTTGATCCATCCTCCCATCCGAGGGTGGGCTGGCTCTGGGAATAGACACAAAGCACCTTGATCCCTGGGCCACCCATACCATTCGCCCCCCCTCCACTCTAGCCCGATCCCAGCTGCCAGCTGCTCTGTCCAGGCCTCGGGGGAACCCCTTCCTCCACCCCCTTACCCCCACTAAAACTACCCGCCAGTCCTCACCACTTGCTGCCACCAAGTGGTCCACTTCAAAGTTTGACCCCCCCCACCAGGGTGCCCCACCTTGGAACCTCCCTAACTCAACTCCCACTCTCCCCCACTGGGGTCAAGGTCCCGGTCCGAAGGGCCATCCCCCAACTTGCCATCATTTCCCCCTTAACCTAAATTCCCACTTCTAAGCAAAAACCTTCCAGCTCCTCTTGTACTCCCTAGGCACATGCTTGTGGGCGCGGCTGCGCCCACAGCCTGCAGCTTCCTAGCCGTGAAAAAAGCCCCTAGGCTGGAAATCCAGCTGGGTCTATACTGGCCCCACCCCCTCGCTCCTCTAAGTGGGGGGGGGGGGAGGTCTTGATGCTGCAGCCCCCGGGGTCTTTGGGGCCCTATACACCCCCAACAGTCATTCCCTACCCAGTCTCTGGGGTCCTGCAGCGGTGACAGTGGCAACATGGGCAGCTCTCTCCCCCCTGACAGTGCTAATTAGGGGTGGGACCCCGGGGTAATTACTGGATACCGGATTTACCGGTTTCCGGTTCTCAAAGAACCGGATTCCCGGATTAAATCCGGTATCCGGTACCGGTTTTATTTCATTGATTTCAATGGGGCACTGTGTCCCCATTGAAATCAATGAAATACAATTAAT
>QEPC01008309.1:5750021-5815072 GCA_003113815.1 Sphenodon punctatus | reverse complement strand
AATTCAGGCTGGGCAGGGTGGGTGGGGGGTGTCCCCCCTTCTACCCGCGCAGCCTGGACTTGGGGAGGTTTTTTTTTTTTTTTACTTTTTTGGTGGGACTTTACATTGCAGCCATTCATTTAAATGGCTGCAATGTAAAAAAATCCGGTACCCAGAATCCGGTAACCGGACCGGATTTACCGGGTTGAATTCGATAATGCCGGTACGCTCAGTACCGGCATTATCGGATTCCAGATTTGCCGGTATTCCCACCCCTAGTGCTAATACATAAAAGCGGGCGGGAGATCTGAACTGCTACTTTTGAGGCAGCCAGTTGGATATGGAGGGAGACCCTGCCCCTCAAGGAAAGAGGGGACGGTGCTGTTCTCCCAGCCCAGCACACATCAGCAACTGTAGCAGTCTCTGTGTCTCTCTCTCTCTCTGCATAGGCTCCCCAGATGAGCAGAGGGGACTCCAGCCCTAGCAGGCCAGCAACCTTCCCAGAGCAGAGCAGGAGATGATGGTACGTGAACTTCCAGCCAACCTTTGAAGAAGAGTCCACATTGTGCACAGAGGATCTGGCTGGCACTGCCATGTGTCCCCTCACGAATGGCCAACACCCTTTGTGTGTCCCCCTTTGTGCTGGCACCCTCAGGGGCCACCCTTGGAATATCTATCTGTGGAGGCAGGAGGGGCTAGGTGCTAGTAATCCTGCTGGGATGCAGGCCCTTGCAACTCTCAGGGGCAAAGACAGCACACACAACCCCCAGCAGCCACCCTCTATATAAATCTATGTATGACTCTGTAGAATTCTATGGTGCGACTGCACCTTGAATATTGCATACAGTTCTGGCCTCCCCACCTGAAAACAGAGTTAGTAGAACTAGAAAATGTACAGAGAAGGTCAACAAAAATGATAAAGGGTATGGAACAGCTTCTGTACAAGGAGAGGCTTGGTAGGTTAGGGCTCTTCATCTTGGAAAAGAGACTGAGGGGGGATATGATAGAAGCCTATAAAATCATGAGTGTTGTGGAACAAGTAAATGGGGAGCAGTTATCCTCTCAAATAATATTAGAACTAGGGGGTACTTGAAACTAACTGGTACCAGACTTAAAAGAAAAAAGCATTTTTTCCATTCAACTCACAATTAACTTGTGGAATTCATTACCAGAGGATGTGGTCAAGGCCAGTAGTATAGCTGGGTTTAAAAAAGGATTGGATAAGTTCTTGAAGGGTAGGTCCATTAATGGCTGTTAGCCAAGTAGTTTGGGGGGATGTAACCTCTCGACTGTCTGGAGCTGGGAGTGAACAGCAGGGAATAGATTGTCCCATTGTGCGACCTGTTGGGTACTACTTCCAAGTGAACGAGGTTGGCCACCGTTGGAGACAGGATGGGCATGATGTATTATTGGTTTGACCCAGTATATGGAAAGTCTTATTATAGAGTGGCAGGAACCACTCTGTAGTTAAGGTGTGTTGAATGCTCCATTATAAAGCCGAACATTCAATTCATTATAAAATTTACATGGTTAAAGTTAGGATTGTGGAATTTGTGGTGATGGATCACTGGAGTAAGTGGTTCATCATGTGCACATTTCAGCAGGATCAGTAGGATAACAGCTGAGAGATTGCAGTTCTAAAATCGTACTTTGAAGCCTGTTTTTTCAAAAGTTAGACCATCTCGATGTCGGCAGGGTAAAGGGGTTTTGTGCTTGTTGGGAGGAGGTGTAAGCCTTTTAGAAAATTCAGTGAGGCTGCCAGGGGGTGCCTTCTTGTTTTACTTTTTGTAAATCCGATTAGTAGTTTTTAAGTTATGACATCTTGAAAATTCAATGTTAACCTATGGAGACCATCCTGAGTGTGGAGTTCTTGCGAACATTCTCTGTGTAATGCAGGGACTGTTTAAAAGCAAACTAGTTTTGAATACTGGGGACTACAACTCCCAGCAGGCACTTCTTGCTAAAGCCTATCAGTGCTGCGGAAAGAGAGGGAAGTGCACCTCCCAAGGGGCAGTGTGAGTGACTGGTCAGCCATGTTTAAAGGTGATCTGATGGGGAGAGGAGGAGAGCAAGGCTTGTGGAAGGGAGGTAGCTGAAGGTCATTCTGATCTGACCCCGCACAGCAGGCACCTTGCCTTGGGGGCCAGGGACGCTGAGATGGCTAAACAACAGAGCTAGCTAATCCCGCAGTGATGTTTGGGGTGGCAGATCTTGCCCCCTAAACCTGCCCAGAAACACAGAGCACATGGATTTCAGTGATAGCCCTTTCTCCTCCAAAAACGTGGGGTGTCTGGACTGTGGCTCCAATGGGGCGCCCCATTGGAGGAGCATGACTGGAACTAGAGTGCTGGAGTTCGCCTGGGATGGCTCCAAGTGCAGGAAGAGGGCAGAGGTTTATTCCGGAGACAGGGACAGGCGGCTACAGGTGGGATGGAATCTATCTTCTTTCAGAGCATCTCCCTCCGACTTTCCTAACCCCACTAAGGAATGAGGGGCAAGCAGGGGTATTCTGCAGGAGGAGGGCAGAGAGATGGTGGGGTTCTGTGTAGATCAGCCCTGTGGGGCAGAGTGGCAAGTGTAGTCCTCTTGGGAAGACTCTTAAGAGCGAGCCTCAGCCCAGGGAGGGAAATCCTATGGGGGAGCAGGGAGGGAGGAAGCATACACAAGGGGGTGGGGGTGGACATTAAGGTGAGAGAGTAGGGGCAGAGCCTCTGTAACTGGCTTCCACTGTGGAAACCATGCATAGGGGGAGCACTTTACAGGGAGCGGCTTTGATGGGGATACAGAATATGGAACCCAGTACAGGTCTGCAGAGTGGGCAGCGTTGTGCAAGAAAGGGAGCCCTGTCCAAGGAGGAGTAAAGTGGGGGAGTCCTGTAGATAAAGAGAGCTGCAGTATAATGTCCATAATTGTGCCAGGAAAGAGCCCTGGACAGAGGAGAACTGAGTGAGGGAGCTTTGTACAGGGCGAGAGCTGCAGGATGGGCAGCATTATGCCACATGGAGAGTCCTGTACATGGGCACAACAGAGTCAGGGAGCCCTGTCCAAGGAGTGAACTAGCCAGGGGTCCTGTACAGGGGGGAGGTCCTTTATAGAAAGCAGAATGGCCAGTGTTGCACAAGGAAAAGAGCTCTGATAGTGGGGAGTAGAGCGGAAGACTCCTGTACAAGCCATGAGCTAGAGAGATCATAGAGAACAGTTTTTGGAAGTTTGCAATGCTTAAACCAAACCAAAGTTGTTGTATTCTTAGTAAAGCAGGGAGCTACCAGTAAAAATCCAGCTTCACCTTGCTTGCAGTTTGAAGCAAGTAACAACATTCTAAACTGAAGGGAGCAGCTCTTCCACCAAGCTCTGCCCCCATAGTGGTTATGTTGCTCAACATTCTACCACACCAGCAGGACAAATTTTCTCCATTGCATTGTATTTATCAAAAACTTGGATATTCCATAATAAAAAAACCTCTGGTTTACAAGAAGAGTTAAGGCTCTTGTAAATTCAGTCATGCACTAAAAAGCATGGAAATTGTAAGTTTACGCTCCTGCCTTAACTTGCGTGCCATGTTAGCAGTAAAGACATTGTACAGTTTCTCATATTGTGCTCACTTAGGCTCCATGCACCTACACTTTGCCTTTGTCTTTCAGCCCGAATCCTCTTCCTCTTTGCAGGTTGGGGGCAGCACTGAAGCTGGGGACAGGAGGGTGTGAGCTGCTCTCTCACCCCCTCCTTTCCCTCTATCCTTTCATTTCAGTTGGGGAGAATGGGACAGCTGACTACTGGCTCACAACTGTCCCTCTTACCCACTAGTCTCCATTGCCCTCCCAGAGCACAGTGAAGCTAGGTAGAGTTGTATACAAGTGTTTAATTAAAACTAAGTTGGGTATGCATTGAAATTAATAAAATGGAATGGCGATTGGCGAGGAATGGAGGCAACAGCAGTGCCAACTTCTAAATAAATACTGTTGTCATTCCAACATCCAATTAAGTGATTATGAAATTATACAACACAGTTGCATTTTCAGGAAGTACATAGGGAAGGCAAGAGTGTGTGAAATGATGAGGAATGCACCAGTTGCAGTAAATGAAATGGTTGGAATGACAGGGAAAAATACAAAGTGTGCAGGATTAAGTAAGTGGGTGGAATGACTTGAGGAATTAGAAATAGTTACAATAACAAGGTTCTGCGTGAAATAACCGATTTAGAAGACTGATGGGATACCAAGGAGAGCAGTTCTAATATTTTATTCACTTACCATAGCTGACTCCCTATCCTTTGACTCCCAATAACCTCCCCCCCCGTTCCATTTCCTCTGCAGTTTTTTTTGTCATTCCCCATACACACACTTCTGTTCCATATGACACATACAGACAAACAATGTATTTTCCAGGATTTTCAAGTTCCCTGTGAGGGTTCTCTAACCCTCTGTAGGGTTAGAGGGGCGACTTGGACTCAGGACTCTTGGGTTCTCTGTTACAAGGTTGAGAGAAGGAGAGAGGAAAACAGGCTCTGGACCAGGACTATTGAGTTGCCTGTGAAGGGAGTGCAGCCTACTGGGTTAGAGTGGGGTGGAGATTCTGGAAGCCAGAAGTCCTGAGTTCTCTTCTACAGGACTGGGACCAAGTAGATTAGAGGGGGAGAAGGGGTGGGAGCCAGAACTCATAAGTTCTCTCTTTCTTAAAGAGGAAATGGAGGGGGTGAGGGGCCAGCTCATGGCCTCCTTTCCCCAGCTTATTTATTATTTATTTATTTAACCTACTTCTACCCCGCTGTTTCCACCACACGGCAGCCCAGTGCGGCTAACAACAAACAAATAAAAATACAATATAGAAATGTAGTTTAAAACAATTTAAAACATTTTAAAACATAATGAATAAAACAAGGGAAAAACACAACCCACTCCACCCCCCCCTCCCTTGCCAAATGCCTGATGGAACAGCCAGGTCTTGCAGTTCCTACAGAAAGCCGGGAGGTCTGGAGCCAGACGGGGCCCCACCGGGAGGGAGTTCCAAAGGCGTGGCGCGGCCACTGAGAACGCCCTTTCCTGCATGGCCCCCGGGAAACCCGGGGGACATCCAACATGGCGCCCCCGGACGACCGCAGTGGCTGATCTAGAACCCGTGGAGTGAGACAGTCTCGCAGATAGGCAGGGCCTAGGCTGTGTAAGGTTTTATAGATTAAAACCAACACTTTGAATCGGGCCCAGAAGACTATTGGCAGCCAGTGCAGAGATTGGAACAGTGGTGTAATGTGCTCCCGGCGGCCCAGCCCCAACAAGAGCCGGGCTGCCGCATTCTGCACCAGCTGCAGCTTCCGAGCCATCACCATAGGTAGTCCCACATAGAGCATGTTACAGTAGTTTAACCGAGAGGTAATAATAGCATGGATGATCATGGCCAGATCCAGAACTGACACCAGCGGTTGAAGCCACCGCACCAGATGTAACTGGCGGAAGGCACTCCTTGCCACAGCCTCCATCTGGAGATCCAGGCGGAGCTGTGCATCGAGGAGCACCCCCATGTTCTGAGCTTGGGAAGTCAGTGGAGGACAAGCCCCTTCAATTAAGGGGGCCGTCATTTCCATCAACTTACCCACTAGCATCACCTCTATCTTGTCAGGATTCAGTCGCAGTCTATTAACCCTCATCCAGTCCCCCACAGCTGTCAAACACTGGGTAAGCACCGAGACAGCCGGGCCTGGGTCATTTGAAAATGAGAGGTACAGTTGGGTGTCATCCACATACTGATGACATCTCACCCCGTACCCCCTGATCACCTCGCCAAGTGGCTGCATGTACACGTTGAACAGGGAGGGGACAAAACAGAACCCTGTGGGACCCCACACGAGAGGTCTCAGTGTGATGAAAAATAATCACTGAGAACCACCCGCTGAGTTCTTCCGGTCAGGAATGAGGAGAACCATTCAAGAATGATCCCGCCCACCCCTCACTGTCCCGCAGGCGCGTCACCAACATCTTGTGGTCAACGATATCAAATGCAGCCAACAGATCTAATAGGACTAAAAGGGTCGATCAACCCGTATCCTTTTCACGGTGCAGATGATCTACCAAGGCCACAAGTGCTGTCTCAGTGCTGTGCCCCGGGCGAAAGCTAGACTGAGAGGGATCCAGATAACCGACACGGTCGAGATGCCCTTGGAGCTGCTGAGCCACTGCCCGTTCAATAACCTTCAGTGTTGCCCCCAACCTGCGAAGAGGAAGAGGATTGGGGCTGAAAGACAAAGACGAAGAGTGGGTGCCTGGAGCCCAAGTTATAAGCGAGCACAATATGCGAAACTGTACAATGTTTATATTGCTAACTGTGGAGAGGGCGTTCTCGGTGGCTGATCCTCAGCTGTGGAATTCCCTCCTGGCGGAGGCCCGGATAGTCCCGGACTTCCATTCCTCGTGGTGTATGACTAAGGGTGAAAACAGACATGACGCTAACCACCCTTTAACCACCCCTGGTGGTCATTTATGCATGTTTCAGGGCTGCATAGGGCACCAATACAGCCCTGCAACATGCATAAATAACCACCAAGGGTGGTTAAAGGGTGGTTAGCATCATGTCTATTTTCATCCAATGACCTGGCTGTTCCACCAGGCGTTTGGCAGGGGAGATGGGGTTTAGAGTCGGGGGTTGTTGGTTGGGGAGGGAGATCTACTTTTTTTGTTTTCTCTCTTAATGTGTTGTTTTAGCTTGTTTTTATATGTAAGCCGCCTCTGGAGCAGGAGGGACAGGGTAGCAAAATTTGTTAAAAAAATTAAATAAAATAAGAAGTTCACGTACTTCCAAAGATGTAGCACTCTTAGCCATATATTCCCAAATCTTCTCTCTGTCATCTTTAGAGATTTGCTAAACAATATCCTCTTCCAAGCAGCCAAATAGCCGGCATCTAGGATCCTCCAAACCATTTTAATACCTTTATGATTTTTTTATAACAATCCTTTCATTGCGGTTGACTCAAATAAAATCTTCTCAACCAAAGAGGGTATTCTACTATAAAAAAATGTATTTACCGGATCATCAAATTCACTTCTTAGTTATCCATAAAATAAAAAAATTATCTTGCAATCAACAACTGTTTCTATCTCAACTTTACTAATTTATCTTGCCTAAAAAGTTGTCCTACTCTATTAATCCCTTTGATCCTAAGCTTATACAACAGAAAAGATAGCTTTATCAAAATTGAGTTCTGATAAATTAAGGAAGCATAAGGCGAAATCCCCATCCTACCCTCAATTTTTCACAGATAGATGGTCCACGCATTCCATAAGGAATAACCAAAAAGATGGTCATACCATTTCGAATGAAAAGGCGGCTGCTCCTCAGTCAATAGCAGATTTTTAAAGTCTTTAATACCCAAAATGCCTTCCTCTATTTGAAACCAACTCTTTACTATTCTCATACCACATTTTTATTGCTCGAAGGGCAGCCACCTTCCAATACAGTCTTATATATGGTAGATGCAGACCCCCACATTCTTTCTCAACTATTAAGATGGACCTATGAATTCTAGATTATTTACCTTTCTAAACTATATGAGAAATAGCCCAATCTATTAATTGAAAATAACCAGCAGAAATTCAGATAGAAAACAATTGTAACTTTTACAATATTTTTGGAAGAACTATCATTTGCACAGATTGATCCTTCCCATCCATGATCAGGTAAGATGCATCCATTCATAAGGTTTAGTGTTTAGTTCTTTAAGGAAGTCTAGATAGTTATCTCTGAATAAGTTATTAGGATTCCCTGAAAGCCATATCCCCAGATACTTTATTTTATCCTTGGCAATTACAAAAGGAATAATTTCTTGCAAATCACTTAGAAGCAGATTTCATGTTATAGCTAGAAATGATTCATTATTGAACTTGGTGTACTGTAGGCTATTATGGCAGGAGAAATAACTGTAGAGATGACAGAGCAGCTCTCTCAATCACTGTTATGCAAAATGGAGGGTTAGAAGGTGGATTGGGGGTTTGAGCATTGGATCATGGGAGAGTAAGGTGGGAAATTACCAGAATAATTTCTTTTGATTCTGAACTACTAAATGGCTTTGGAATATTTTGTGTAGAGCAGCTAATCAAAATAAACAGTACACAAGTGTTGGTCATGCAACATAGTCATACTGGGCTTAAGTTTTCAACTGAGAATCTGAAATGAAACTCCACTATTAATGACTGCAAATCACTTAAACAAACAAAAATTAATTAACTTAAGAGCTAGCCTGGCATTTTTTCAAATATTTTTCTTGTAGGCAAAGAAGGTTAGAAACCTTCATTTAGTTATCTGTTTTCTCTACAGTCTGTTTATATTGTTTGTAACCGTTGAACCTATTTACATTATGAAGTGTTGATCATAGGGTAATCTCTCAGATACCTTGGGATACATTTACCTAGGTTTGAACAAGGGGTGAGTCCCTCCCTGCACTGTCAGAACAAACCTACATCAAAATGCAGTAGTCATGTGTTAATGCTCCAGGTTAAATTGCCTCAGTGAAATTGGTCTTCCATATGCGTGAAGAAATACATGAATCTCGATTTAAAACTCTGCTGTAATCTATACATATGCACAGCAGGTATGATCACAAGTGCAACTACTTTGGTGATACACACTGATTGAATGGTCTTACTCTCAGCCAAGCTAAATTGGATAGGAGCTGATATAGCATTCAGCTTTTGCAGTATTTGGTTCTCCAAGGAGATATAAAGTATTCCAAAAAAGAATTTGAAAGTTACACAATAAAAAACAAATAAAAATAAGGCATACTTGTAGCGTAGAGACAGGCTCCGTTCTCCTTTGGTAGTTTTGATGTCTGAAGAGAAGTGGAAGCCTGCAACTGTTAAGAATACAAGGTCATTGCAAATGTGCTTTTATAATGAAGATGAAAGTGACTCGAGCTTGGCAATATCTGCAATGTCTGACATATTCTCAAATGGTTCTGCTCATTCCTGACCGGGAGAGCTCAACAGGTGGTGCTCGGTGATTATTTTTCATCTCACTGAGACCTCTGCAGTCTGAGGCTGAATCCCGACAAGACGGAGGTGGTGGTGGCTTCCATCATAGGTGGGGTTTGCCCCCCCGGCAGCTCAGGTCCGTAGTCTGGGGGTGCTTCTCGACCCGCAGCTCCGCCTGGATTGTTAGGTGGGGGCTGTGGCAAGAGGAGCATTTCGCCAATTACATCTGGTGCGACGGCTTTGGCCGTATGTCCCTGATTCAGATCTGACCACCATCATCCATGCTTTCATTACCTCCCGACTGGATTACTGTAACGCACTCTACGTGGGGCTACCCTTGGTGATGCACTGGCTGCCTATTATCTACCGGGCCCAATTCAAGGTATTGGTTATGACCGATAAAGCCCTAAACGNGACTGGATTACTGTAACGCACTCTACGTGGGGCTACCCTTGGTGATGGTCTGGAGACTGCAGCTGGTGCAGAATGTGACGGCCTGCCTTCTAACGGGGATGGGTCACCGCGAGCACATTACACCAGTGCTCCGGACTCTGCACTGACTGCCTATTGTCTTCCGTGCCCAATTCGAGGTGTTGGTTATGACCTATAAAGCCCTAAACAGTTTGGGTCCGGGTTACCCACGAGACTGCCTCGGGTCATTGCGCGGCCCCTGAGGTCGGCCAGGGGAACCCAACTTCAGATCCCCCAGGTATGCCGGGTGGCTACTGCGGGGAGGGTGTTCTCAGTGGCTGCGCCTCCACTGTGGAACTCTCTCCCGTTCGAGGCCCGTCTTTACCCGGATCTCCCCTCTTTTCGTAGGTGTTGTAAGACCTGGCTGTTCCGCCGGGTCTTCGAGGGGTGGGTGGGTGGGTAGGGTTGGGGGGGTATTTGTTAGCCACTATTTATATGTTTATATTTTAAGTGCCCATTTTTATTTATATTTATGATATTGTATTTTAATGATGTTGTTATATTTTATTGTGATATTTTATGTTGTATGCTGCCCCGGGTTCCCAGTGTGCAAGAGGGTGTGGGCTATAAATCTTTTGTAAATAAATTTATTAAATAAATAAAATAAATAAATTGAAAAGGTTGGGGGAGATTGTTGGAAGAAGTAGCTAGTGGGCACAGGTTGGATAGACCTTGGTAGGATAGACCTACTTCTGCGTCTGATCCTGCTCCTAGAATCTCTGCTGGCTGTAGAACTGAATAGTGCCTGATTTTATTGTTCATATTCTTAGTGTTTTCCTTCATATCTCATTCCTTTTGTGAATGGAGAAGTTAAATCTCCTGGGAACTAGAAGAAACACTGAATATGTGCGTCTGTTGAATATTTTGTTAGTTTTATTTGACATAGATTTTGTACCGATCCTGCAATCTGAAGTCAGGAGAAAGGTAGAAAATATAGAATAAGAATAGGGAACAAAACCAAGATAATAAAAAGGAAGTTTAGATACCCTCATTCATAACTGTAAAATCTCTGTGTGAACTGTTGCTGTTTAATCTGTTAATGTATCCATGATAAACAGCTTATTTTGAGTTACTGAGAACAGGTATAAGCCTATTTTAATAAACTTGACCATGTTCTATCCGTGATATATTGCCAATTTGTACATTACATATTTAATTAGGTTTTGACACAATGAATTGTAATGGATCCTTCAGAGCATCTAGCTTTTTAAAAATTTTTAAAAATTAATTAATTTTATCTTATTTTAAATTTTTTTTACCCCAGCCATCCTGCTACAGGCAGCTCTGGGCAGCTTACAATTTACCATAAAACACAACTTAAAGCAAACAGCACAGGGAGGAATAAAATATCCCTAACCACCCACCACCCTAATCCATCCCCCCTCCCATTTATGTTCAATCAATCAATTTTATTAGGCGAAGCTGTCGCTATAGCCATACATACAGAAGTATGTACAAATTATATAGCAAAACATGAGTCCAGAGTTTAAAAGTACATACTTAAAAGAATGTATTAAAAATATTTTCACTGCAGATTGTCATGGGTAGAGAAGCTTTTGTGCCAGCAGAAAAAAGTTAACTTGATTAACTTCACCTCTTCTTAAGAAAAAAGGGATTTGTATGTTGGTGATTGTACATCTAGGAAGCAGAGCATGTGAGCCTATGTACTACTGCTTGGCCTCTTTATTGAAATGGGGTCAACAGCTTTGGTGGGTAATTTGAGCAGCCCTTTCATGGGGTACAAGAAACTCAGAGAAGCAGAGGGCAGCCTTCTGAGATGTATGGATTATTGAAGGACTTCAGCCTGTACTGGACAAACTACTACTGTCCAGTTATTAGATTTATTAAGTTACTAAGGTTTTTGGACAGTGTAGACAATGTTCTCATGTCTTATCAGTCTTCTTGTGGTGTCCTTCAGAGTAGTCGAGGTCTGAATTCTTTTTAAAACAACAAAAAAGCAGGGATTCAAAGTTCATGTTCCAAATTTCTTTGAATGTATGCTCAGTTTTTTGAATAATGGGATTCAGTTCATATCAAGAAGAGAAAAAAGTCAGTCTTACAAAGCTCATTTCAGCTAAGTACTTCAGAGTTTGGATTGTTGTTAGAAGTGTATGCAAACCTTCATGAAAATTTGTGGCTGCTTTTACAGTTGGCAAGGTCAGGAAATGCTGACTAGGCCCCTGTTGGCCTAGGCCCCCGTCTCTCCTCTTCCAGTGGGCTCCACCCTCACAAGTAACTGAGAATGCAAACAAGCGTGACATAAGACATCCAGAAGGTTTTTTGCATGTGTGCTCACACGCAAACGTAACTTCTACGTGACTAAAGTTTACATGTCATTGCTTGGTGGTCAGTGGCCATGCACCAAACTGTGGGAGATGGGGAAAGAAAGAGTGGGTTGGATGCTGCTGCTGTTTTGGGGATGGGCTGTATAGAACCACCAGGAACTTCTCCCAGGCTGGCTCCACAGCTTCATTCCTGAGTGGCAGCAGCAAAAGTGCTCCATGGGGGTGTGGACTGGGGCAGTAGGCAGCTCCAGAGATGCAGCCTCCCTAACATGGTCCAATTCCTGCCAGGAGCTTGCTGCACTCCTGTTGGTGAGGCACTGACAGGGAAACTCCATGCTCCTAACTTCCCAAAGGGAGTGCAGAAACAAGAGGTGGTGCAAAACCGACCTGACCTCCACTTCTCCTGAACTCTGGGTTTTTTTTGTGCCATGACTTCTGCTCCTATGCCAGGGTAGCTGTGGAGGAGAACCACCAGGTCCATTCCCTTCCACTGCTGCTGCTGCAGCAGCAACAGCAACAGGAGGTGCGTCTTCTCCTGCTATCAGAGTCGTGAAAGAGGAAAAGACCCAGACCCTTCTCCCAAATTTATGAGATGACTCTTGCCTCCCCCCCCCCCCCCCCCCCCCCCNCAGGAGCAGAAGCTAAAGTAGGGTGAGAATCCAGTCTACTCCTGACCACAGCTTCCAACTCCCCACTCTTCTCTCTTGCACATAGTTTTGTAAGGTCTCTTAACAGACCTCACAACAACTATGGGGAAGTGCTCTGTAACTGTGGTGTTCCCCTAATTACCTGCTTTTATGCTGTGGCAGGAGGAGTAGCGACTATGTAGCATGTACTCACCATCAAAATCTTACCACCGAACAAATGTAATGGTACCCACTCATGCATGTGTGGGCATTTATGTTTGTTTCAATCCTAAGGCACAAGCAAACAGATTCTGGGCTACCTCACTGACTCAGGACTGATGCAATTTCATGGGCTGCATGTGTCTAAAATTGGCATCCCTGGGTTGTGATCATAAGACCCCATTTTTAAATAAGGTGACTATTGGGCCCCATGCTGCATGTTTACTGACCACGATCTGATCCTCAAATCTGTCGCAGATGGTAATATCTTGTTTGGAGATGCTGTAATTACAGGACCCCCTGGTGTAAAGAACCGTCATTTGAATACCCACTTTTTAGCAGTGAATTTGGAACTAGCCTTGGGAAAATATATGAAACTGCACAATTGAAGGGTTCTTTTAAAACCTCAAATAGCTAAGTTTAGTTCTTTAACTAAATAAAGCTCTTGTACTTCTGTGTCCTTAAGGTATTGTATGTTGTTCACTTCAGAGCCTTGTAACAGTGGTATTTAGGAATATGAATAGATCTTACTATTTTATTCTGGGAAAGTACAAAGCACATTTCTTAGAAACATGTCTTTTCCCATAAGTTGGAGTTGGGCAAAGGTCAGATAAAATGGTGGCAGGAGAAAAGAAGTTTTACTTTATTCTAAATGAGCCATTGAACAAAATTTTGTTTTGTAGCTAATGTAATTGAATCCTATACAAGGTTGGTTTTAACTGGTAAATATCCTGAACATGCTTGCTTTTAAATAGACGAAAAACTTAATTAACATTGCTAGCTAATTATAATTACCAGTGTTCATTTATGCTTGTGTTGTGTATGCATATGTTTTGTGCTGGTGACTGATGTTTAATTTGTTCTTGCAAGATTTTCATGTATTGTGTATCTTCCCAATTTGACAGGAATTCTTTGCTTCACGCTTCCTTTTATTCTCTTTCAGATCTTTGAACGAATCTTGTTTATCTGGGCGATACGTCATCCAGCCAGTGGATATGTTCAGGGCATAAATGACCTTGTTACTCCTTTTTTTGTAGTCTTCGTTTGTGAATACATAGGTACGTAACTTGTTTTGTGACTAATCTTAATTACAAATTCATGGGAATTTAGGAATATGGTTTAAGCTACCTTTTCTAGAAGCCTTAGGGAACATGATTTTTGGTCTATGTTGGTGCATATCCTGACAAAGGGGTTTCCTCTTTAACAGTAATATGTTTGAGTGGTGCATAGGGCATAAAATGTGTCCAAAATAAGGAAGATTAGAGAGAACCACGTAACAAAGTTTCTATAACGTGCATTTAGTTTGATAGTGCTGTGGCGTAGCTATGTAAGTTGCATTAGAACACATTAAAATACAAGCAACAAAGAGAACAATGTTTAAATTTATGTTTAAACAACTATGTTTAAATTTTAGTTATGATAATTAAGACTAAGGTACACTTATGACATTTTTAAAGTTATGTATTATAATTTAATTATTGCAGAGAAAGTTGTGAGTTAACAGTAGGGTATGCTGGTATATGCCAAAAATAAATTACAGATATATTTTCAGTTAAGTTTTTTTAAAAACTTGTATATAATGTAGGTGGCTGGCTACACTTAGGATAAATTTCAAATAAGGGCAAACTAAGGTACTGGGGGGAAAACATTTAAAAACATTTGGTATTTTGCTTTATCTGTATATTTTTAAAAAGAATCAGACTTGCAAAGTTTCATGCATGACTTTTCTGTTTAATGTTCTGCTGACTCTCTTGCGAGGGAGGTTCTATGTATAGTACACTCTTAACTGTCCTCTTTCTCTCCTGCAGATACCCTATCATTGTCATAATCTAGATTGATTAGGTTTAATGGAGGACAGATTACCCTTGAGTGGATGAAAGACTATCCATTTTCTGATTTTTTTTTCATTGGCAACACCTCCTGTTTTTGTTTCATTTATTATTTCACAGGAAGTCTTTCATTGCTAAGCAACTAATGAGAACTACTGTTGCTTACTCCCTAATCATCTCTTAAGTAGGGTAGAGGCCTACTCCTGAGAGTGCTTGCAGTTTCTGCCTCTTACTCCCTCATTTGACAGATAATGAAAATGTTCTTAATGATCCTAGAACAGTAGGATCTCTGTTGGTAGACTTTAGAGTTGTTAATTGAAATAAGAAGTTCAAATGAGATGTGATTAGAGAACTGATATTCCATGTTAAATAGACCATTTAATTAATATGGTAAATAAGTTTGTCTTAACTACTTTACCACCAACTTGCATTCCGAGACCCTAGTGATTTTTAATGTGTTTTCTTGAAAAGTCAGTATGGTGAGATCAGAGGATATGACTGTCAGTCACTTGTCCAGAGATGGAAAAAATCCACAAAAATATTTGTGGTGGTTCCATAGAAAGATGTGTGTGTATAAAGACGTAAGCTTTCATTTTTTGTTACAGCTTAAATACGTGTATAAAATGTTTATGAACTATTTTTTTCCAGTTCCTTCCATTTATGTTTCTATTTCTGTATTCGTATATGTAAACTGTTGAAGAAAGTGCACAATGGATTATTATGTTTACTGTAACGTAACAATATACTATAATTATTATGATTATTATGTTTACTATAACGTAACGAAAATATGCTTTGAAAGAAGGAAATAGCTCTTTGAATTTTAATGACCTTTCTACGAGTATAACCTTTATGGATTCTCAGAGCTTGTTTAGTGTTCAGTGAAGCAGGTACATAGCATCACCCAGTACCTTTACTGCAGATTGTCTAGACGTCAAGCAAATACTGTTTCATTTATTTTAAAAGGCTAACAACATTTTAACTTGTGAAATTTTGAGATTTTTTCCCCACAGCCTTTAAACATATGATTGACAGTAAATGACATTACATTCTTAGCTAATCTGTTTATGGGTCTCCCGTTGATTCACTTTGTTCATACAAGTATAAGTCCTTTGTTCAGCAAGTAATTTATTTTCACTTGCAGCATCTTGGCTGCATGTAATGAAGGTGTAAATGGAGTTAATGCCAGTTTGTAAGCAAATGAGAACATTATAATATATGCTTAAGAAAAACAAATTCCATCTTTAAGACAATTTACTCTTGACTAATGGCTTTGTTTATTCACATCTGTTTGCTGCTTAGCTTAATTTAATCAGAAACCTGCTGTTATGTACATGAGTCTTTTATGGGAAAATATTTATTGTGTGTACTGTTCAAGCTCAATGTTTCTTGACTGAAAAGTGATACTGGAAAATCAAATCCCTAATCCAGTGTAACATTTTTATCTAAGCAGTAGTCTTTCTGCTTTTTCTCCCCAACATGATTGCAAAAGGTATCAGTGGCATAATCTGAACAAGTAAAGGACTTGGTTCTGTCGGGTTATAAGTGTTCTTGGGTTCTGTTGGCTCAAGTTTATAAATTGCAAAGTTTCAAATCTGGGTACTGAAAATAGTTATGCTGTCCAATGCACTTTGTAGATTTTTAGGATGAACTAAGTCCCCCTTGCTAGTTTCCTTTTCATGGTTATTGTTGTCTTTATGCCAGACGGACTTTTAGATGATCTCTTAGATGTCCTTGTTCATAACTAAGTACCTTCAAGAGAGAGACTATGTCCTTGAGCTTGATATTCTGTTGGAAGCCAGCATGGCGAGTGGCAAACAGGTGTGCTATGGCTGTGGTAGCCTGTTTGCTGCTGTTTTCTGAACTAGGTGGATTGTCCTCAAGACTTACGGCTTCATGTCTAGATAATTATATTGCTGTATAATTAGTTATAGTTGGAGGTGACAAAGAAGTGTGTAATTGGGAATAATTTATTGTACCTCAGAATGGGAGGGAGTTACCTTGCCATCAGTGTTTGAAAGCATTTTCTTTAGATTCTGGTAAGTGAGAGTTTAATAATCTGCAAGGAAACCAGAAAATGTGAACTGAATTGACAAATAGGGGTGCACACTTTCAACCAAAAGATACAGCACAGTAGCTGCAAACTGCTCAAAGTGCTTTCTTCTCCTCAGCAGCATAACCTGTGTTTCACTCAGATTCGACTGCAACCTACTGTTCTTAATTCAAAAATTGATCTTGACAAGCACTAGGCCAGTGGTGGGCAAAGTTCCAACACCCAAGAACTGCGTACTAAAATGTTCATATTGCAGACAGCCACAAGACACTTTGCACTGGTTGTGGCTTCCCCTGATTCCAGGGAGAGAGCAGTACGGCTTCCCCCATGCTCATCCTTCTGGAAGCTCCAGCTCCCAGGCAATCCAGCAGGCTCAGGCAAAGGCAGTAGTAGCTCAGGGCTTACTGCCCCTGTTCCCACGGTCTCTGTTCCAGCAGCAGAAGAAATGGCAGTTTGGCTTTTCTTCCTCCTGAGGGAGCTGCATGAACATATCCCCAGGCAGCCACTTCTGGCAAGAGTTGCCCAAGAGCCATAAGCAGCTGCTGAACCATCATTTGCCCACTTCTGTGCTAGGTCAACTTGGGAGTGAAGGGTAGGTAGCATTGTTTACACCTGTATATTACTGAAACCTTTTGAATATGTTTTGCATTTGGAAATGATGTATTTTTGAGCAAGGTTTGGTTAGAATATTAGGAAATTTTAGATAGACTTGGGCGTCTTTTTTTTCTGAATTGGTATTCTTATTCCTAGCGAAACGCTTATTACTGACTTTATGCAAATGTAATTATTGCAATTTACCATACAGTAATGCAGTGTGCCTTTGGTTGGGCTTAGATTTTGTTTCAGATCATGACTTTGATCCTCCTCCTGCACCCCCTTTCTTGATTTAGCCAATATTTTACTAAATGAACTAAATCTTAAGTATGTGTTTTCTAACAGGGTAGCCTTTTTTCTGTAAAAGGTTTAATATTTATTGGACAATTAATTTTGGTAAGATAACTTTTAAAACTGATCACTTGAGTTAATTTTCATTTTATTTTAAAAAATTGACATACAAATTTCAAGCTCAAATTTATTTTGCTTATATCAGTGAGGGCTAATGCCTTCAATTATTAAGGGATGCTTTTAGTTTTGGAGCAAATTAGGTTCATTTATGTAGACTTCTTGGGAAAACTCCATAGATTGATAAAACACGTCACACTGTATAGTTGGGAAAATTTATGTTTGTTGTTTCAGAGATCCTAGTTTACACTCAAGTGCAGAAAATAAGTTATAGTTCCAAAGACAAATGCACTATGTGCCATCTACGAAATGGAGAATCATGTGTTTATATTGGGGTCAGAGGCATTCTTTGGCTTGTGGCTAAATCTTGTCCCAAAATGATATATGCTTATTAGTTGGGATTAAGACCCATCTTTTTGTGAGTCGCCCCGAGTCGCTTGTAGTGAGAGGGGCGGAGTAAAAATGTACATATAAGTAAATAAATTTAATAAAACCTTGAATAAATTTAATAAAACCTTGAAGGGATAAAAAATTGTCCCTTTAATGATCTTTTCTGCTGTATCTATTATCTGAAAAGGAGACATTACACTGTTGCTCTGAAGTCTGCACTGGCTTCCTATAGCTTTCTCGGCACAATTCAAGGTCCTGGTTTTGATCTTTAAAGCCATAAACTATCCTGTTGATTTTATTATATATTTCAGCAGCTTTTGATACCATTGGTCATGAGGTGGTGTTGACTCGCTTGCGGAACCTGACTGGAGTGGGTGGGACTGCTTCTGAGTGGTTCCACTCCTTCTTAGCTGTGAGAGGTCTCAGTGGGTGGTGGTGTGTAGTCGCTCATCATCTCCTTGGGATCTCCCTTTTGGGGTCCCGCAGGGTTCCGTTCTGTCCCCCCTCTTGTTCAAGGTGTATATGCAGCTGTTGGGCAAGATCATTCAGAAGGTTTGGGGTGTGGTGCCATCAGTATGCTGATGACACCCAGCTCACTTCTCCATTTCATCTGATCCAGGTACGACAGTCTCGGTGCTTACCCATTGCCTGGCTGTGGTGGGGGACAGGATGAGGGTGAATCGACTGAAGCTGAATCCTGACAAGACTGAGGTGGTGACGGTTGGCTGGTCTTGTGCCCTGGAGAGTATTGGGACTCTTCTTACTGATGTGGTCCAACCCCCTCTGGTTGTTTGGGTTCACAGCCTTGGAGTGTTTCTCCATCCTTTGTTGTGCCTGGATTGCCAGGGCGTGGCAGAGGCCAGGAGTGGTTTTTACAAACTCTATCTGGTGAGGAGGCTGCGGTCTTTTCTTTCGGACTCTGATCTGGCCACTATCATCCATGCTTTCATCAACTCGAGGCTAGACTATTGCAATGCGCTCTACATGGGCTGCCCTTGGTGACGGTTCGGAGACTGCAACTGGTGCAGAATGCGGTGGCTTGCCTCTTTGCAGGTACGCATCACCATGAGTGCATAATACTGGTGCGCCGTTCTCTGCACTAGCTGCCGATAGTCTTCTGGGCCCAATTCAAGGTGCTGCTGATGACCTTTTAAAGCCCTAAATGGTCTAAGCCCCATCTATCTGAGGCATTGTCAGGCTTCCCACGTCCCATCGTGGCCTCTGCGATTGGCTGGGGTGCCTTCCTCGAGACTCCATTTTTTCTCAATGTCTAGACTATGAGGAGGGCATTCTCAGCTGTTGCGCCTTTGCTGTGGAACTCTCACCCCTAGGAGGTCCGCCTGTGCTCAAGCTTGGTGGCCTTCCAGAGGCAATGCAAGACCATTTTGTTCCGTTAGGCTTTTGGCAGCAGGGACTGAATTCGGGGGAGGGGTTGACTTAAGGGGGAGGATGGGTTGGGGGATAAGGATTAGATGGAAGGTTGTTGGAGGGTGAGGGGGGATTGTGTATTAAATGTTTTTATATTTTTTTTGTTAGCCTCCATGAGTCATTGAGGAAGGGTGGGATATAAATTAAATAAACAAACAGCCTGGGCCCCGTATATCTGGGAGACCTCCTGTCCTACCATGTTCCATTGTGGCCCCTATGGTCAGCCGGGGATGCTCTCTTGCAGGTTCCATCTACTACCTTTGTCCGTGGGACGAGGGTGCATGAGAGGGTGTTCTTGGCGTCTTCTGGAGACGGTGCAAAACTGTCTTATTTTAAAAAGCATTTGGTGGGCAGGGATAAACAGAGTTTGATTTGAAGTTTGGGGGAGGTTTGTTGGGGAGTGGGAGGTAGGGTTTTTTTTTAGGAATTTTGTTGTTTTTTAAACCACCCTGAGTCACTGTGGGAAGGGTGGCATATAAATTTAAATAATTAATAAATGGCTAGATTAGTTTTACATACAATTTAAAATTCTATTTAAATTCCAAAAGGAAATTGAATATTTTATATAATGCTAAGAATTTCTTGTAGCAGCTTAAGATTCCCTTCCCAGGAACCCCTAACCCTATTCCCCAACTCCTAGTCACACGTAACCGCCAAACCAATCCCTATCCCCGCCTGCCAAATGCCTTACCGAGTAGAAACGTTTTACACTGCCTCCAGAAGATTCTCAGACGTGGGCTCAACTGAACCTCCAGGGGAAGGGAGTTGCAAAGAGTTCAGGGCTACGACTGAAAATGTTCCCCTGTATGCCCCCGTCCCATGGATAAGAGTAAAAGTTGGAAGGCGCTTCCAGCTGACCGCAGGGGCTACACCAAAATTTGGTAGGACAGACTCTTTCAGATATGTGGGGCCAAGGCTGTTAAGGATTTTAAAGGTCAATTCCAGCACTTTGATTGTGCCCAGAAAGCTATAGAGCATCAGTGCAGACACCGGAGCACTGGTGTAATATGCTTCCAGCAACCTGACCCTGAAAGAAGCTGGGCCGCCACGTTCTATACCAGCTGCAGCTTCTGAACAGTTATCAAGGGCAGCATCACGTAGAGCATATTGCAGTAATCTAGCCTCGAAGTGATGAAAGCATGGATGACGCTGGCAAGGTCTGAATCAGAAAGAAAAGCCACAGCTGCCTCACCAGATGAAGTTGGTGAAAAGTGCTCCTGGCCACGACTGCAACCTGATGATCTAGATGCAGCGCAGAAGCACTCCAAGGCTGTGAACCTGAGTGACTGAAGGGGGCCAGGCCCTGTTAATAACAGGTGTCCCAATCCTATCTGCCAGAGTGCTGGCCCATCACCATCACTTCAGTCTTGTCAGGATTCAGCCTCAATTGGCTCACCCTCATCCAGTCCCCAGGTGCAGCCGGGCATTGGGTAAGCACTGAGACTGCAGGACCAGGGTTGGATGAAAAAGAGTAGCAGGCTGGGAAAAGCCGCCCTCCCCCTCTCCTTCCCCATGCTCCTCCCTCACAGGGGAACGACGTTTTTTTCCACACCCTTTACCCAAGCTGATACCCCCCACAGGGGGACCTGGGCAATCCTTCCCACCCTCTCCCCCCTTTGTGCCCCTCCTCTCACAGTGGGCCCATGGCACTACTAGCCCCTTTCCCAATTCCTGTTTCCCACCTCGTTGTGGGGTCAAGACAGTCCCTCCCACTTTCTTTCCACAGGCCCATACCTGCCCTCTCCCAGGGGGTTTGTGACACCCCCTCCTCACAGGAGGACTATAACAACCCCCCCCCCCCCGGCAAGGATATGATTTGAAAGAATCTCTCTAGTGGGATGTATTCTTAACTTTTGAGCTTTATTAGACTGTCATTTTCTTTTGACAGAATTCTGAAAGTCAGTATTCTGTTGAAAATACTGTATTGGAAATATGCAAAGTAATAATAAAAATTAAAGTTTTTAAAGAAAGTTCTTATATTTTTGCTCATGTTAATAGGTTAATATCAGAGACACTCCTGTGTGCAGTGCATGAATACTTAGAATGCAGCACATGAAGGCTGAAGTGTTGCTAGACTTGTAATTAGTGTATCACTGGCAGGGGAAGTAAATTCACATAGCCTATAGGGACTTACAAGAGCAATAATGCATAGAATTTACTATTAGATGAATTTCAGTGGTGCAGTCATTCTTTTACATATTCCAATTATCCAAGTGTAAATTAAAGGTTGGATGACAGTGAAGGAAAGAAAAGCTATTAGTTATCATGTTGATACATTAGAGTTTTTTGAAGCTGTTGTAACTATCATTGTTTGCATTTAATTTAAACTTGATTGCTTTTTGCTTTCCATGTGTCAAGTAGACTGGTTTACTTAACATTAATAAGATTTTCCTTTGTCTTTTTAATATGCTGTTTACAGTCGAGCTTTTTTTTGTATTTTTAGCTGTTTAAAAAATTTGAATCACAGTTGCTCTTAGGTTTTGTATGTTTGTTAAAATTCTTTAATAAGGAGGAAGCTAGATTTGAATACATTATCTGACCTGTATATAAGGAACATACGTAAATATTTTTCCCCACAGGCTTTTATTGAATAGATGAACAAGAATATCGGTTTATATTGGATGAGTTTCTTATTTGTATTAGATTTGTTTTTAAAAAGTTGTATGCTATGGTGCTTTGTGTCATGGGACTTTGTTTACAAGCTCATTTTATAAACCCAACAAGTAATCAAAACTAAAGCATTATGTATTTCTCTAAACAATGTTTAAACTACTTAAACAAATCTCAGATTCTTTTGACATGCCCTCTTGAATTCTATTCTTATTTTTAATATTTTTTACACATATAAAAAATAGTTTATCATAGCATTTAAAAAAGGCAATGATGTGTATTTTTTGACACACGGATCCTAAAACATTCAGCTCTCACATTTTAAAGTGTTATTGATCAAGTATATCAAAGTATTACGCTATCGAATTACATAATGCAAAAAGTCTGAATTTATGGACTTGGGTAGGAATTAAAATCCCTGTGTCTAAGTAGGGTTGGGAAAATGGTAAATTGATCACCTAATATATGTCCATATAAAATATTGTGAAGTACTTCATGAAGCCAACAATAGCTGTATGTAGGTGGCGGCTTGCCATTTTTATTGCATCGTGGTCAGAGACTCCTGTTTACTGCACACACAAAATCTAAATATACCCTCAAGCAAAATAACACCCATATCTCCCAAACTAAAAAGTTACACCACCCTTCAAAATTAATAAAAGTTAAGTCGTTTCTCCCCCCCCACCCGTAAGCATACCAACAGGAAGCACAAAGAGATTCCCTCTTTGTGTGTACTGTTGGTGTGCTTGGGCTATTTGGGAGAAAAATAAGGAGGAAAATACTCATTTTTGACTATCATTCACATTTATGTCTACTTAATATTAAAAGTTCTAATAATTCATAACAATTTTTGACATTTAATTTAACTGCTTCACAGTAAGTTAATTAACTTCTGTTGAAATTAGCAGAAGTATCTAATCTTGTGGAGGCTAAAGTTGTATTCTAATAAATTAATGCTTTTTAAAAATGCTTGATTATTATTTGATAATATTTGACTAGTCAAATACCCAACCCAAATCTATGGTTGAAAAAATCCACGTACTTCCCTTTGGCAAGTGTACTTTTTGATCTGGCAAGTGTACTTTTTGCAGCTCAGGCCCACTCCCCCATTGCACATCCTACCATAATGAGTAAACTTCTTTATATATATTTTTTTGACCCAGAGAGTGAATTTTTATATATTTTATTATTATTATTAACAAATATTTATATAGCGCCAGCAGTGTACCTGGCACTTTACAAAGTAATAAAATAGACACGGTCCCTGCCCCTAGGGCTTACAATCTGAGAGACAGGAGCTGGGGGAGAGACTTAGGAAGGGGAACAGAGGGAGAGACAAGGGGTCTAACATTCATGAAGATGCGAGGTCTCAAGTGCACGTACTTGGCTTGGTTACGATGAGAATGACAGCAGGCAGGTCCATGTTGCAAGGATAAGGGTAAACCGATCGTAGGTATAGGAATAGTGGCTCAGCAGGATAAAGAGTCAGACAGAGCAGAGCGAAAGAGGTGAGTTTTAAGGAGAGATTTGAAGGTATGAAGGGAGGGGGCAAGGCGGATGTGGACAGGGAGGGAGTTCCAGGCATGGGGGGCAGCAAGTGAGAAGGGACGAAGGCGCTTAGGGGAGCAGGGAAGGCGTGGAAGGGTGAGAGAAGGGACAGAGGAGGAGCGAAGTGCACGGGCTGGAGTATGGAGGGCGATAAGTGCAGAGAGGTAGGGGGGAGCAAGGTTGTGAAGAGCTTTATAGGTGAAGACTAGGAGCTTGTGCAGGATTCGTTCAGGAAGGGGAAGCCAGTGAAGCGAAGAGAGGAGGGGCTGCACATGGTCGAAGCGACTGGCGAGGTAGATGACCCTGGCAGCAGAGTTTTGGACAGAGATGAGGGGAGAAAGGTGAGACCGGGGAAGGCCAGTGAGAAGGAGGTTACAGTAATCGAGGCGAGAGATGACCAGAGCATGAACAAGAGTTTTGGCAGACGAGACAGAGAGAAAAGGGCGAATCTTAGCAATGTTATGGAGGGAGAAGCGACAGGATTTAGCAACAGAGTCAATGTAGGGTTTAAAAGAAAGGGGTGAGTCAAAGATGAAGCCTAGGCTACGGGCTTGGGGGACAGGCAGGATGGTGACTCCATCAATAGTTATTGACAGTGAGGAAGGAGAGGAAGGATGAGGGGGGAAGATAAGGAGTTCAGTTTTAGCCATGTTGAGTTTGAGTTGACGTTGAGACATCCAGGTAGAGATGTCAGAGAGACAGTTGATGAGACGAGCTTGAACAGAGGGAGAGAGAGAGGGAGTAGAGAGATAGAGTTGAGTGTCATCAGCATAGAGGTGGTATTGGAAGCCATGGGAGGCAATGAGTTTGCCTAAGGATGAGGTATAGATCGAGAAGAGGAGAGGGCCAAGAACAGAGCCTTGAGGAACACCAACTGAGAGGGGGAAGGAGGAGGAGGCGGAGTTGGAGAGAGACACATTAAAGGAGCGGTCAGAGAGGTAGGAGGAGAACCAGTTATGGACAGAGCCACAAAAGCCAAGGGAGTGAAGGGAATCCAGCAAGAGTGAGTGGTCAACAGTATCGAAGGCAGCAGAGAGATCAAGGAGGACAAGAATGGAATAGAGACGTTTAGATTTAGCCACCAGAAGATCGTTGGTGATCTTAGCGAGAGCAGTTTCAGTAGAATGAAGGGGGCGGAAGTCAGATTGGAGGGGGTCAAGGGAGGAGTTGGAGGAGAGGAAGTCAGGGCAGCGGGAGTAGACAACATGTTCAAGCAGCTTGGAAGCAAAAGGAAGGAGTGAGACAGGACGATAGCTAGAAGTGTCAGAGGGGTCAAGAGTGGACTTTTTGAGAATAGGAGAGACAGCTCTGGCTGTGTCCGATCATAAGGGACTTGCCTAGAACCTCACTAGAAGTGTTTCCTAGCAGAAGCAAATGTATTATAGCTGAGAGAAAATGTGATTTGAAACATTGTATCTTTTTTTTAATGGGGAATATAGCTTTTGTGTAAACCCGCACAGATTTAGGATCAACCCCAAAGTAATTCCATTTGTATCTTTTATTGGACCAGCTTCTGTTGGTAAGCTTTAGGGTTACACAGGTCCTCTCTTCAGGCATGTAAGAAGTTAGAACTGCAGACTGAACAAATATAGGACAGGATAGCAATTGATTGGGATTAGGCTGTTAAGGGGAAAAAGTCATTAATACTTATACTGTGAGTGGAAAACAATCAAATGGTAAAATAACTGCAGGTTGCTATATACGTAATTGTGAACATTGAGAGGGAACTGTAGGAAAAACCCTTATAGGAGGAATAGGAGAACCCTTATAGGAGGTTAAGCAGTTTAAAATATTTAAGTATGCAGAGGCAACTGTATGTATAGGTATAAATAGCCTATACTTATTACTTATATGTTTCTGTAGAAGCTTATGAAGCAAAAATCTTTATTTAGTTCATTTTTTTTGTATCAATAGATTGATGGATTTTACTTCCCAGGCCCTTCTTTTCAAGGTGTTGACCAATTTCCCTTTCAGGACAAGGCTTGGAGAACAGAAATGGCCACTCTGGGAGAAGTGAATACCCACATTTGAAACCTTGCATACTCTTAGCAACAGAAGTTGGTCCAGTAAAAAAATTATCGGAACTAATTTTGTCTCCATTTTATTTCTCATGATCACTTTTTGCTTTGGATGAAGAGAGACTGTTTCCAGCTATGTAAACAAAGAGATTCTCATACTTCCTCTTGCCCATATAAATGTAGTTGTCTTGAGGATGGTCTTGAACTAAAATAGAAAGAGCTTGGGTTCAGTGGAGAACAAACTAGCTAAATGTTTCATAGTTGTCATTTCATGGTTTATTTTGGTTGCACCAATGCTGCATCATTGTAGCGATAGAGGTATATACAGGTATAGCCCTAAGGAAAGTCAAAGGAACTCTAAAGCAAAGCATTAAAAAGAAACCCTGGCATACATGAATGTACAAGGGTTAAGTTAGACCCGCTCTAAATAGAATGTAACGAACAGCCGAAAGGCTGTGATAACTTGAGCCCAAGGATGCGTATGCGGCAACAGAGCTAGTGAAAGTTAGCATTACAAAGAAGGGCTTGTGCATACTCAAGGGGCTGTGTCTACCCTTGGGCTCTGTCCTGCGTACACTTGGGGAGCAGTAGAGTCGACTCCATTCAGCACAGTATCCTGTGTTAATCTCCTGGGAAAAGATACTTTCAGGAATACTCTTGTCCAATATAATCATAGGGACAGAGACCTACCTTCCAGAGTGATTAGTTTGCTAGTTAGTTGTTACCTGTCAACAATATAGCAACTCCAGGATGTGTACCAATCAACAATAGATGTGTCATCGAAGATGTAAGATGTAATGTGCTTGTAACAATTTCTTCATGTACTTCTTAATATGTTACCTAGCTGGTTCTGATCCGATGTATAAGCAACAGCATGCTCTGTACTGTATAAGCTCTGGATCGGAAACCGTTCCTCAAACCCTCCTGTAAGCTATTTCTCGGTCTCTTGGGGCTGAGTCCAAAATTTGCGACTAGTGACTCTGCTCCAATAAATTAACTTTTCTCTTAGTTGGCATACATCTTGACACTGGTTCTGCGTCTATCTCTGTGTTCGGTAGGCTTTAGGCTGATGGTACCTCCAAAATTATAATGAAAAATAAATTGATAGTGGATTCTGGAGGGATGGGGAACATGTAACCGGGGTGGGGTGGGGGTGTCAAATATGGCCTGCCATTGAATTTTATTTGGTCCTTTTCCAGTTCATGGATCCTAGTTTACTAACCTCAAGCACTAAAAAAGTGAAAATAGGTGTGGGTTTTTTTGTGGACATTTACTCAAGGACAACGGATGGATCCATGGCACATATCCATGATCTGAATCTACTCTTCCTTCCCCCATCTTGAGCACACCCCTACCTTGAAGTTCTATGTGGCCTGTGGAGTTTGTACACATTTTTGAAGTGGCCCAGGAAGGGAAAAGGTTCCCTGCTGTGTTGCTGTATTTACAAAACTGGTTCAGACTCCATTATGGCTGAAACAAAAAGCAAGTTTCATATCAACAAATATTATTTGTATTTTGGATAGCTATCTGAATAAATATTTGCACCTGAATGGATTTTTATTTATTTATTTAAAACATATCCCACCCCTCCTGCCCAAAGGCAGCTCGAGGCAGCGAACAACACAAAAGATTTAACAATAAAACATTTAAAAACAAATCAACAAATTTTAAAACAAATCATAAAACTCACCCTCCCTCCCAAACCCTACCCCCCACCTCGCCAAAAGCCTGACAGAACAGTCAGGTCTTACACAAACGTCGAAATAACAGTAGGGTGGGGGCCAACCGAGCCTCCTCTGGGAGTGAATTCCACAGCATGGGGGTAGCCACCGAAAAAAATCTCACATCAGTGGACACCCGTCTCGTCTCGCCCGGGGAACCTCCAAAAAGGCCCCCACGGACCATCTCAGGGGTTGCACGGACACATGGGGAGTGAGGCGATCCCGCAGATAGGCAGGGCCCAGGCTGTGAAGGGTTTTAAAGGTCAAAACCAGCACCTTGAACCTAGCCTAGTTCTTTATAGGCAGCCAGTGCAGAGCCTGGAGCACAGGTGTCATGTGCTCCCTGCGGCCCGCCCCAGTAAGGAGATGAACTGCTGCATTTTGCACTAGCTGCAGCCTCCGTACCAGCTTCTTGGGCAGCCCCATGTAGAGCACGTTGTAGTAATCCAGCCTTGAGGTGACGAAGGCATGGATGACAGTGGCGAGGTCAGAGTCTGAGAGATACGGCTGAAGCCGCCAGACAAGATGTAACTGCCGAAACGTACTCCCCGCCACGACCACAACCTGAGATTCCAGGCTGACCCGTGAATCGAGGAGCACACCCAGACTCTGTATCTGCGAGACCATTTTCAAATATCTGCTTCCGTATTTCATTTTGGGTGCTTCTTTTATTTTGTCAAATTGTGTGTCTGGTCATTTTGGCTTTTAATTTTATTTAAATTGTTTTTTAGATTGACTATGTGTTAGATACTGCAAGCACATGATTCACTATCTTGCTAAAAAAAAAATTGAGATGGGTTTGCTTGCTCCAGTCATAATACTTAACTTTCATTGATAAAAATGTGAAACTTCAAAATTAGAAACTCATAAAACGTTATTGTTTCAAAGTCCATCTTTTAAAATTTATGCTTTCATTTCTACTAGGCAAATATGGCAGGATTTTGTTTCTGGAGCTCATTAATCCTTTTCTGTAGTGAGTGCTATTGTGAAATGAGTGTCTCCTCAGTGCCTGAGTATTCTGGATGAGGCATGAATCTCAGACATTGATCACCATGGCTCAATGGAGAATGTCTGCAGTATGTCTGTGTCTGAGTCTGACAAGATTGGAGCAGTGCTTAGCTTCCACTGAAAAATCAGTTTAAGTTTTCATTAAAAGGACTGCGTAATATAAAAAGAGAATGAATCTGATTCAATCTACCCAATACGAGGAAAAATCAGGGATAACCCTAATGTTACTCATTGGGGCTATATTTGCTTAAAAATGCTTCAAGTATCCTATACTTTGTTCAGAGTTTGAATTTCATAGCCTTTAAATCCAGACATGTCACATGTCGGCCCCCGGGAGGGTGTGGAACCAGTTAGGTTGGTTTGCCCCCGAAGGTTTATGGAACCTGAAAGGTTCCAGATAGCCCTAGGGGATGTTTTCTCTGACCTCGATGGCCGCTCACTTGATGACATCGTGTCCAGGTGGAATATTGTGCTAACGGAGGCTATCAACTGTGTGGCTCCCAGGCGTCCACTCCTGAATTGCTGACAACGCAGCTCCCCGTGGTATACCGGGGCGCTGCAATGAATGAAGCAGGAAGGGCGGCAGTTAAAGCGAAAGTGGCGTCATTCGCGTGCTGCAGTTGGCCGATTTGCAGCATAGTCTGGTTACGTACCTATGCCGATGCGGTGCGGACAGCAAACAAGGTTTTCTGTGTTGCCCTCATTGCGTCTGCTAAGTCCCGCCCCGCTGAGCTATTCCAGGTGATAAGGGGGGCTGGTCAGTACGGCCTCCCTCTGCCTGAACGTAGAACCATCAAATGCGCACTGTGATTTGTTTGCAGACTTTTTTGCAGATAAAATTGCTCAAATTCATCACAGTTTTGATGCGACTTTTTTTTAGCAGGGAATGGGTTAGAGGCAGTAAAGCACCTTCTTCTCCTGTTTTATGGGATGAGTTTCAGGTGGTGTTGCCCTCAGATGCGGGGGATGCTCTTGGGACTGTTTGAGCTACCTATTGTGAACTAGATCCATGCCCGTCCTGGCTGATTAAGGCTAGGCGGGGAAGACTGAGGCCACTGCTGGTGGGGATAGTCAATGCCTCCTTTGGGGAGGACAGGGTGCTGGGCTGCCTCAAGGAGGCGGTGGTGTGGCCCCTGCTTAAGAAACCATCTTTGGACATTGACACCCTTGCCAGATATCGGCCAGTCTCTAACCTTCCCCTTTTAGGGAAGATTATTGAACAGGTGGTGGCTCAGCAGCTTCAGGGGCATTTGGACCGGGTTAATTTTCTCGATCCCTCACAGTCGGGCTTTCGTCTGGGTTATGGCATGGAGATTGCGCTTGTGGCCTTGGCTGATGACCTCTCCTGTGAGTTGGACTGGGGTCGTTCAACCCTGTTGATCCAGTTAGATCTCTCGGCTGCATTTGATACCGTTGATCATGAGTTGTTGGTGGCTCGGCTGCAGGACCAGGCAGGGATTGGTGGGACTGTTCTTGAATGGTTCTGCTCTTTCCTGGCTGGGAGAACCCAGCGTGTGGTGCTGGGGGAGTTTTCATCTTCCCCCCCAGATGTGTGGAGTACCACAGGGTTCCATTTTATCCCCTCTCTTGTTCGGTGTGTACATGCAGCCTCTGGGAGAGGTTGTTAGGGTGTATGGAGTGAGATGTCATCAATATGCTGACGACACCCAGCTATATCTCATTTTCCTCCGACTCAGGCCCGGCAATCTCGGTGCTTACCCAGTGTTTGTCTGCTGTGGGGGATTGGATAAGGGCGAAATCCTGACAAGACGGAGGTGATGGTTGTGGGGAAGGCCGAGGGAATGATGGCCCCCATCATTGATGGGGTCTGTCCTCCCCTGGTTTCTCAGGTCCAGTGTCTAGAGGTGCTCCTGGACCCACAGCTCTGTGCGGATGCCCAGGTGGCAGCTGTGGCGAAGGGAGCATTTCACCAGTTACATCTGGTGTATTGGCTTAGGCCATATTTCTCGGACTCGGTTCTGGCCACAGTCATCCATGCTTTTATTACCTCGAGACTGGATTACTGTAACATGCTGTACGTGGGGCTATCCTTGCTGCTGGTGTGGAAGCAGCAGAATGTGGTGGCCCGTCTCTTGATGGGGACGGGCTGACACGAGCACATTACACCGGTGCTTTGCTCTCTGCACTGGCTGCCGGTAGGTTTCTGGGTCCAATTCAAGGTGTTCATGTTGAACTTAAAGCCCTAAACAGCTTGGGCCCCACCTATCTGCAGGACTGCCTCACCCTCTGGGTCCTGGAACAACTCCTGCAGTTGGCTGTGGGCGCCCTCCTCGAGGTCCCTTGGTTTCCCGGGTGTCCACTATGAGGATGGCGTTCTCTGTGGCTGTGCCACGGCTGTGGAACTCCCTCCCATCAGAGATTTGCTTAGCTGCCGGCCTCCCCTTTTTCCGCAGACAATGTAAGACCTGGTTGTTCTGCCAGGCCTTTCCCAAGGGAGATGGGTTGGGTTAGGGGATGGGGGGGATGGGGTTTGATATTGTTTTTTAAAAATTGTAATTACTATTGTTTATTTTAATGTGTTAAAATGTTTTTAAAATGTTGTGAGCCGCCCCGAGATGCCTGAGGCAGCAGCGGCCGGCATATAAACTTTAAGATAAAGAACAAACCCATTTAATCTAGTCTGACCTTTTGTTGTATATACAAACCATGGAATTTATCCCTGTTATACACAGTTTTGAGTTGACCTAACTCTGTGAAATCTTTTATCAACAAAATCTCTGCTGATTTCTTATGCTTCCTCCACAGATGGCTTACTTTCCATGATAGTACCTGCCCTAGGTCACAGCACAAGCCAGTCCACTCATACTGTTTATATTTATTCCCCTCTTAAAAGAAAAGCCTGAGATGAAATCCGAGACTTCATCTCAGTCTTGCCTTTGTTTTCCTGGAATAGTGAATTTAGCACTATTCTTCTGTGACTAGGCAGGTACATTTGCAAACTTAGTAGTTTAAGACTTGGGCTTCTGATCACAAACAATTAAAAACAAAAAACCCAAACTAACAGAATCCCTATTGTACACAGTTCTCTGCTGTAATCTGCTGTAATCAGAAATAGTGTTACAAAGAAAAACTACCTGAGTAGTATCCATCTTATTCTCCAATTTGAGGCTTTGATTAAAGTTGTTAGTAGAGGTGGAACTACCGATCATCCAGTATCCGATATTGCCGGTATTTTGGTGTACTGGCAGTATCGGATTATTCCGGTATTTTGGGTCCGGTACCGGATCCCGCCCCGTGCTGGATTTTTTTACATTGCGGCCATTCAAATGAATGACCGCAATGTAAAAAAAAAACACAACACAAAAACCCCCAAACACTTTCCCTCCCTGAGTCCAGGCTGCGCGGGTGGAAGGGGGACACCCCCCACCCACCCTGCCCAGCCTGGATTTTAAAAAAATTTCCCCTAAGTCCCCTAGTGCGCCGGGCTCCGGGCCGCCGCCGCCGACCCAGCGCCAGCACCAGCACCAGCCAGCAGCAGGTAAGTACCGGTACTGTACTTTTGAATTGAATTTTATTGCGTAGCAAAAGCCATAGCATAACAAGTACAACACTGGTTCACTGGAAACACATAGGTGACCAAAGCTGCATAAAATACAAACATAACAATACAAAAAACACAATAATTTAAAATGATTATTATACTAAAGCAAACTAAAATCAGTCAACTAGTTACCGAATGACATAAGTTCGGACCTATAAGCTTGCCTTTCAGACCTCACTACCTTTATAGACTGGGATTATGATTCCTCATTAGTATTCCTCAGTTATCATCTTGGGTCTGTGACTTCTTGTCAAATTAGTAAGGCAGAAAAAGATTTGGACAAAAGAAAACTATATGGCAAGGCCTGGTGCTGGCAGATTTTAGCCTGTCGGTACTGTACTGATTCCTGGGGTGGGGGTGGTTTAACACACCCCTCACCCCAGGGATCACCCTGTCTCCCCACCCAGGGATCGCCTACCTTGAGCTCCGGGCGGTGGCTGTCCGGCGGCTTCCGTGCTGGCTGTGGCTGCTGGCTTCAGCACGCTACTAGGCCTTCCGGGGAACTTCCGGAACTTTATATATATATATATATATAAATGTATATATTTATTTATTGGCTGCCCCCTCATGCCTACGGCATCTCGGGGCGGCTCACAACAGTTAAAACAACAATAAAACGCATAAAAACAACAATATGAATAATTAAAATTACCCCCCCCCCCAAACATTCCCCTCTCCTCCCACCCTCCCCTCCGAAGGCCTGGGCGAACAGGCAGGTCTTGCAGGCTCAGCAAAAAGCCATCAGACTCGGGGCCAGGCGAGCTTCCTCCGAGAGGGAGTTCCAAAGCCGTGGCCCAGCCACTGAGAACGCCCTGTCCATTGTGGCCCCCCGTTTAACACGGGACCTCCAGGAAGGCACCCCCGACAGACCGCAGGGGCCGCCCTGGGGCGTGGAAGGCGAGGCGGTCCCCATTACATTAACAAATGGTGAAGCAGCAGTCTGGGGCTTTAGAAGCTAAAGGCATGGTGGCACTAATGCAGTCGGTTAAGCCACAGACAAAGATATGTGAACACTCCTTTTTATTTGGGAACCAGTCTGAAACGCAATTATTAAATTGCTTTTTTCTCACTGTGATTTTTAGTACAGATAGCATGAAAGGAAGATTGTTGACTTCCATCCATCTATGTGCCAGTTTATTTGAAGGGTTGTATATAACATTTGATGGAAAAGATACACTTAAACCGAAGCTGGCAATTCTCCAAACTGCCACTGGCTGTAGGCTTCCCACTTGATCAGGCCAGGGTAAAACAGCTCTTTCTATAAATAGAACTGCACAGACTAATAACTATTGTAAGAGTTTTATTCTTTGTAAGTCCTAAATTAGGGGACCAATCAGTTGGGAAATATAAGGAAGTTTTTCTTTTTAAAAAACAACAACAAAACAAAATCTCACAATGGGGTAAGGCCGAGCAGCTCTTCGTTTTCTTTCCCATGGCCAAAGCCTTGTCTGGCAGTTACCTTTCTGGCAGTATGCTTTACAACTAAGACATGATGCGTGCATTGATAGTGTGTAACTGCATGTTGTTGTTGGACTTGGATTTCCCCTCAAATGGGATTAAAGGGACATCAGCTGTTTTTAACTCTGCAGTCGTAGTAAATACAATGCTCTTATACAAGAGAAGACAGAAAGCTTTAAATTTTACTCTTTGAAATATTTAAACTGCCCACTAATTTCTAATCTCATGTTTGTAAACTTCATGTTTAGAAATGTTATATCATCCAGTCAGGGAACAGAAAGAATCCCATGTAACTTGATGACAAATCTACAGTGAACAGGGAATCGTACATAATAGGTGATAGCGAAAAATCTGTAGATGAATTGTTGCACGCACTTTAATTTGATAGCTTTGAATGACAAACAAATTTGTAAAAAGCATTGGCTGCTCATGAATAATTTATTAAAAGGAAAGGAGAATTTATTATTGCACTGCTAGAATAAATAAAGAATTAGATAATACAGCATTTCTTTTTATGTACTATAATTTAGTTATTGGAGGTGCTCAACTGCCTGATAGGGTTTATTACATTTTCCCTTAGGTTTCAAGGTCTTATGGCAGAACTTGGACATATTTAACTAAATACTTCTTAAGTGACTTATGAAGCAGTGAATACTTACAGATAAAAAGCTTCTTAAAGAAAAAAACAAGTCAAATGAGGTATTATCTAACCCCACATATACTCTCATTTCCATTTTTCCGCTTAGATTATTTCTAGTATGGTGTTATAGGGTTTGTGGTCACTTTAAGATGTCCAGGAGCTCTAAAGATTAGCAGACACTTCGGGTTGCTGTTAAAGCTTCAGCAGGGAATTCAGTATAGAGGAACTTTAGGAGGAGAGCCTTCTTCAAGTGGAAAGATGCAAGCAGGGAAGATGACCTCATTTTGGGAAATGAATGAACATTGTACAGAGGATCTCAGTGTTGGGAATTTTTCTCTATTGGAACCATGACAGCTGGAGTACAACTAAACGAAATGTTAAGGTTCAACGAGGAAATTACTGAACTACTGAGACCTAGAGAATGTTGATGGAACGTGAGGTCCAGAAAAAGCCTGACCAGGTGTTTACCTCCTAGAAAGGATTTAAGCTTGCTACTTCAAAGGGAGTGATTAAAGAGTCACTTAGGCAAATGCCCGAGTTGACTGCACCTCCACCATGTCAATGGGTATGCTCTGAGAGAAGAACCATAACCGATTTGAGAGTGCAAATGGAGGTATACCCTGACCCAGCAGTAGGCCCTTTTAAAACGAGATTAAATGAGAGTGGATCTGGGTGGGTGCATCTTGTGTGAAAGTGGTGGCAGGAGGGTGAGGATGCCTGTGCGCACATGCAAAACACGCACCTCCACCCATTGTCCTCACACAGAGCAACTGGTGAAAATGCAGGTTGCGCTGTGCGGGTGAATGGGTGGGGATGGGTGTGTGCCCGTTTGCACCTGCCCCTTCCCTCTCCCCCCAGTGGCAGCCTGTTGAAAAAGACTACAGTTACAATGATTAAAATCATTAACATAATATTTAGCCTTAATATTTAGCCATTGTTTTGCCTTAAATAAAGTGTTTGGGTTCTTCTGTAGGATATGTACATTTTGGTAATACATGGGTAATGCAGTTAGTAATATATTTTTTTAATTCTTTAACAAAAGCTTGGTAACTACAGTATTTATAAAACAAACATACCCATCACATAGTCCAAGTGTCGGTTCTCCCTCTATGCTTTTTCAGATTGGTTGTACTCTTCTCCTGCATTTTTTAAAATGGGTTTTAATAAATCTGTGGTGATCACACTGCATGATAGATCATGGAAGGACAGTGCATTGTAACTAACAAAAAAGATGCTGACATAAGAGATTAGTGTGTTTGCTATTACAAAGGGTTATTTATTGCATTAGTGATCAAGCACAAGTGAGAGATTACTTGAAATCACTCTTTTTGTCATCTGCAAAATGGGCTGTATGACTCTGCAGTCCTAGGTAAATGCTTTCAAGGGAATTGTGGAGTTAAATCTAGTGAAAATGTCTCATAGCGAAATTGTATGACTCTTCCAGCATTTCAACTTTTTTCCACTTTCCCAATTGTTTGGTTTTTTTCCCATGCAATTTTTGGTTTACCTATTGAAATAGCTACATCTATATGATGGACAGAGTGATCCATAGTAGAGTTAGTATGTCCATAGTGTGTAATATAGGTGGAATATCTGAATAAGAGAGGGCTGCCTTGACATTTCTGTTGTAAAAGTCTTTTTCTGTAGCATCTAACTTCATCTTTAACTCTTCATGCTGAAAATGGCCAGTTCTGATTTCTGCTCAGAGTGAAGTTATACTTCACTTATTATTGTTCAGATAAGTAAAATATTTATTGAGTTATCACAGTAAAATCAAACACAGTAAGTCCAGATTTAAAAATAGAAAAAAAAATGAAAATCTTTTGGTAGCTGTGAATCCATATAGTCTCAGTTCCACCAAATACAGTATTAACACATGGGCTGAGAGCCCACTGGACCCCAGAGCCACTTTGTGCCCCCCAGCCACCTCCTGTGGGCCTCGGGAGAACCCCAGTAGACAGGCTGGTGGTTCCCCTGACTCGGGTCCATCCACCATAGAGGAATAGAGGTTAGTGAAGATCAGTAATCTAATCATTAAATTTGAAGATGACCCTAAAGTGTTAGGCATACTGTACACTTGTACAGTCTATTAAGCTACAGTACTTACTTGAGACTAGTTGAATGGTACTTAAGGAGAAGGATTTTACGAAGTGTAAATGTATACCAATTTTGTTGTTGAAGATGCAAATCTTATTCTTTTTATAATGTGTAGAACTAATTTAGAAGGGCAGCCCACCCAAATTCCTTCAGGATAATCTCTTATGCTTACTATAACATTCAGATTCTTGGTTTCCCAAAGGTATTATTGTAGACAAAATGCTGACTGTTTACTTGGTAATGGGTGACTTCAACTACCCCAATATTGACTGGGTGAATGCCTCCTTGGGGCGGGATGTGGAGGTAAAATTTCTGGATGCCATAAATGACTGCTTTTTAGAGCAAATGGTTCCGGAACCAACGAGGGGAGAAGCTACTTTAGATCTAGTCCTAAGTGGCACATAGGAACTAGTGCAAGGAGTAACTGTGGTCGAGCCACTAGGCAATAGTGATCATAATATAATCAAATTTGACATAGTTGCTGGAGGGCGAAAGTTAATTAAAAGTACAGCCCTGGCTTTTAACTTTAAAAAGGGAGACTATGCCAAAATGAGGAAGCTAGTTATAAAGAAACTAAAAGGCACAGTTGAAAGGACTACATGTTTGCAAGAGGCATGGAGGCTGTTGAAAAGTACCATCTTAGAAACCCAGATTACATGCATCCCACAAGCTGAAAAAAGGTAGCAGGAGGACTAAACGTCTACCACTGTGGCTAAATGGAGACGCAAAGGATGATATTAGAGCCAAAAAGGCATCCTTTAAGAAGTGGAAAGCTAGCCCCAATGAGGAAAATACAAAGCAGCATAAACACTGGCAGTGTAACTGTAAGGTGCTAATAAAGCAGGCCAAGAAAGAATTTGAAAGGAGACTTGCGAAAGAGGCAAAAAGAAATAATAAAACCTTTTTCAAGTATATCAGAGGCAAGAAGCCTGCTAGGGAGTCAGTTGGGCCATTCGATGACCAGGGAGTAAAAGGGGCACTCAGGGAGGACAAGGACATTGCAGGGAAGCTAAACGAGTTCTTTGCTTCGGTCTTCACTGCGGAGGATGTTGGGGAGATACCCATGCCGGAATCCTACTTTGTAGGTGATGAATTGGATGAACTGTCACAAATCAGCTTGACCCTGGAGGAGGTTCTAGAGCAAATTAACAAGCTTAATACGAACAAATCACCAGGGCCAGATGGTATTCACCCCAGAGTTCTGAAGGAACTCAAATGTGAAATTGCAAACCTACTAGTAGTAATTTGTAACCTAACGTTGGCATCTGGCACTGTACCTGAGGACTGGAGGGTGGCAAATGTAACCCCAATATTTAAAAAGGGATCCAGAGGTGATCCTGGAAACTACAGACCGGTAAGCTTGACGTCTGTGCCGGGCAAAATGGTGGAAACTATCATTAAGAACAGAATCACTGGGCATATTGATAAACATGGCTTAATGGCAAAGAGTCAGCATGGATTTAGCAAAGGGAAGTCATGCCTCACTAATCTCTTGGAATTCTTTGAGGGCGTAAACAAGCATGTGGACAGGGGAGACCCAGCAGATATAGTGTACCTGGATTTCCAGAAAGCTTTTGATAAGGTCCCACATAAACGACTCTTGAGAAAATTAAAAAGTCATGGGATAGGAGGTAGTGTTTTGCTATGGATTGGTAACTGGTTAAAGGATAGGAAGCAAAGAGTGGGACTAAATGGCCAGTTTTCACAATGGAGGGATGTAAAAAGTGGTGTGCCCCAAGGATCTGTACTGGGACCAGTTCTTTTCAATGTATTCATTAATGATCTGGAAAAGGGTGTTAAGAGTGAGGTGATCAAATTTGCAGATGACACCAAGTTATTCAGAGTAGTCAGAACACGAGCAGACTGTGAGGAGCTGCAGCAAGATCTTACAAGACTGGGTGCCTGGGCATCTAAATGGCAGATGAGATTTAATGTGGACAAGTGCAAAGTGATGCACATTGGGAAAAATAATCCAAATTATGAGTACACAATGCTGGGTACTAAGCTAGGAGTTACCACTCAGGAAAAGGATCTGGGAGTGATTGTGGATAATACACTGAAATCCTCAGCCCAGTGTGCCGCAGCGGTCAAAAAAGCAAATAGAATGTTAGGAATTATTCGCAAGGGAATAGAGAATAAAACTGAGGATGTCATAATGCCTCTATACAAATCAATGGTGCGACCGCACCTTGAATATTGTGTGCAGTTCTGGTCGCCCCATCTCAAAAAAGACATAGCGGAACTAGAAAAGGTACAGAGAAGGGCAACAAAAATGATCCAGGGTATGGAACAGCACCCGTATGAGGAGAGGCTTGATAGGTTGGGGCTCTTCAGCTTGGAAAAGAGACGGCTGAGAGGAGATATGATAGAGGTCTATAAAATCATGAGTGGTGTGGAACTTGTAAACAGGGAACGGTTATTTACCCTCTCAACTAGTACTAAAACTAGGGGACACTCCATGAAACTCACAGGTGGCAGAGTAAAAACAGACAAAAGAAAGTATTTTTTCACTCAGCGTACAATTAGGTTGTGGAATTTACTGCCAGGGGAGGTGGTCAAGGCCAGCAGTATAGCTGAGTTTAAAAGAGGTTTGGACAAGTTTCTGGAAGATAGTTCCATTAGCAGCTATTAGCCAGATAGGATTGGGGAAGAAAACCCTTTACTGTTGGGAGCCTGAGGATGACCCACAGGGAATGGATAGCATGGTGACCTGTTGGGTGCTTCTCCCAGGCCCCCATGACTGGCCACTGTTGGAGGCAGGATGCTGGGCTCAGTGGACCATTGGTCTGACCCAGTATGGCACTTCTTATGTTCTTATCTTCTTATGGTATTACAAGTACCATGAATGTCTTCTCAATATTTAAAAATAGAGTTTAATTACAAAAGTAATTTTTTCCCTTGAAGATGAAAAGTATTATGAGGAAAATTGAAATGTCTGTCATAGATAATTTTATTTCACAGTGGAATAATAGTAATATTTTTTCAGTTGTCAAAGTCAATTGGTCTGTGCAGAGGGTACAGGGAGAACTTACTTTAAGGTGTGTTACCTGAAACTGTAAGTTACAAATAGTGTGCTGCCATGGGAACAAATGGAAAATAAGATATTGAGTAATGATGGCAGCAACAAAATGGAGTTGAACAGAAGCCAAAGGACGTCTGCAGGTGTCAGAGTGAACGAATTATGAAGGAGTAGAAAGCTAATTGCAATGAATGTAATTATGAGGAGAGAAATGTACTCCAAAGGGAGCTGCATACTTTAGTTCTGGAATGTGCACTCTTCCCACCCTCCCGATGGTCTGCATATAGTTGTATTTAATCTCCATTGTTCTCTAGTGGAGAAGCACAGAGGTGGTGACGGTGTAATTTTCTTGAAGGCCTTTTACTTTGGGTAGGAGGGAATTACTGCGTTTGCATTCAGATGCTACGGACATTGGATGTCTAATTATAATAGAACTAGTAGCAAGAAAGCTAAAATGTTCTCCCAAGTATCACTTGCTGATGTGTGAATCTATAAGGTTGGGAAATTCGTGTAGACCTATTGTGGGTGCTTGTTTGCCAAGATCCAGAATAATTTAAAATGAGAAAGGAACAATAATATTTGATGTTACTGGAAATGAAGTTATAGGGCACAATTCTCTGCCATTAAAGTCAATGGGATTTTTACCATTGACTGCAGTGAATACAGTATTGTAGTTGTACTGTCCTAATTTTTAAAGAACCAACTTCTATATATAGTTTATCAATGGATCATATGCTTCGTTAAAAATTGGCTATGTGCATAACGTTTGAATACTTATGAGCATTTAAAGGCTCGTATTGTGCAGGCATTTAAAAAAAAATATTTTATTAACTGATTGTCAGAATGACTAAAGATTATTTATTTTCTGTTTTTAAAAAAAGGGAAGTAAAGTAGCAGAGCAATGGGGTGGATGGCATTTGTTTTGTGTGTTTGATATTTACGAATATGGAAAATGAGATTAACTTTTTGGTAATAGGTAAGGAATTAAGGGTTCTGTATGAGGAATTATTTTAGTTACCTTTTAGGCTGATGCCTTTGCAGAATGATTAACAGTGAAGCACAACTAAAGAATGTAATTCACCTACATAGATATTTTAAGCACATGCTTGTTTAAAAGGAAGCTAAAAATGTAACATTTCATATTTCAAATGAGCCAATAAAAGAAAAATGTTGCAATGTACATCATATTGCGACAGCAAAGACAATTTGGTTTAATAGGAGTAAGTTGGATTTCTTAAAAAGAACTCCTTTTAAAACGCTGTTTATAGTTTTTTTGTTTTTAAAAAAAATTGTTCTACCATATAGAATTGTTCGTTTGAGAAACCAGAGAAATGCAGAAACTGGCTTTTGTCCAAATTAGATAGTAGTAGTTTAGTTAGCAGCTAGTTGTAGTGTTGCAATGATGACACCGATGCTGATGGACATGATACGGAACCTCCGAGTCCTGCTAGGCCATGCTGGATGGTGGGTTCACTTCTGGATTCACCCCTGTATTCTTCCCAGTTGAAGAAGTGATGTGGATGGGGTGTGTTTGTGTCAGGGGCGTGAAGTCCAAAGTGAGTGGGCCCTACCCCCAGGTGAAGGTGCCCAGCACAGCCCCCAACCCTGCCCCTTTTGAACAAGTGGGGGGGGGGGGGTCAGCATGTGGGTGATCTGGTGTGTCTACGTAGGGGCAGGGAGGCTGAGTGGTGGAGATCTGGGGTGTTTGTGTAGGGGTAGGGGGACATAATGGAGGCTGGAGAGAATCCAGGGTGTGTGTGTCGGGGGTGGGGGGCAGGGAGTCTGTGAGGGCAGGACAACAGCATGGGGCAGGGGGCTGGTGTGGGGAGGCAGAAAGTGATTCCATATCCAAAATACTTCACCTGCAAGATCTGTTAAACATGGGCCACTTTCATCTGACCTGTGGCAATTTCTGTGGCCTGCCTTTTTTGCCTGACCTGCTTGGGTGGGCTGTGTGAAGGCAAAAAAAGGGGAAGCTACTGCAGGGTGCTCTCCTATTCTCCCACAGATCCCCAGTGCAGTCACCCACTCTTTGCCAGAGCACTCTGGGCTAGTGCTACACACTTAGAGCTCTGCATGGGGAAATGTAACACCAACCCAGAGCACTCTGTAAGGGTTACTCCCAAAATGGCTGCACTTCTGCAGAGTGATTTTGGCATACCCTCCTTCTCCCCCTCCCCCAGGAAGCTCCTGGGTGGAGTTACTCTGCCCTGCCTCCCTTGAATGCTCTGTTCTGTAGAACTTAGAAAAAATCTGGACCCAGCCTGTGGTGCTGAGAGAGTTCCCCACCTCTCTGTTAAACCATTGACTTGTCCTTGTAGTAGTAAACATGCTCTACATGCTAGCCTTTCCTTTCCTTTTCTTTTGTTGGCTAAGTTAGAAATGTAAGACTAGTTATATTTTTTAGGATTCAGCCCGCTAGATGCTTCCCTGGGGCAGACCCAAAACTACTTATGGGGATGGGTCTCTGGGAGCACATAGCATCGGTGCTCCGGGATCTGCACTGGTTGCCTATTGTTTTCCGGACACAATTCAAGGTGCTGGTTTTGACCTTTAAAGTGCTTAAACTGCTTGGGACCCACATATCTGGAAGACTGCCTGACCTACTATTTCCCTTTGCGGTCTGCCAGGGATGCCTATCTGGAGGTTCCAGTTTTTAACTTAGTCTCCAAAGAGGGCGTTCACTTCTGACCAGATCTTACCTTCAAACGTTCCTTCTAAAGATCTCTCTCTAAGCAGGAAATCCTCTTATGTTTGTTCTATCCTCATGTTAAACATTCCTAGGGAATGGGTTTGTGCAAACTGGATCTCAGCAGAGCTCCTGTGTTTTATCTTGGTTTTGCAGCAGCTTCTCTTCAGTGTTTGGATGTATTATTGGCTCTCACTCTACTGTTTGTGTTTTCTGCTTTTATAGGGTTCTCTCAATGTTCCTCCAAGTTGCACCTCTAAAACCCTCTTCCACAAGTTGATTCATTTGGGGTCATCCTTGTGACCAACAGAAGAGAGCAAATTATCTCCACTAGTCTTCAAAGTGGTGAAGCTACTAGTCAGAATACGTTTTAGTAAGTGAGAAATGTTCTGCTTCAAAAGTCTCCTTAGAGCATCCTTCATGTGCAAACTGTTGGGTTATTCTTCTTATTTCTTTTCATCCTGGCAAGAGTGTCAGGAACATTCACCAAGATACTGATGATGGTTGCAGCGCTCTCGAGAGAAACGTGTGTGTGCTGAAATCCATCACCAAGTAATGCCGTTTTCTAAAGAACCTTACCCAGCTCCATTTTATTGCTGTTTCCAACATTCAGAAGTATAAAAGAGGGATGAAAATGTTGCCAGCCTTTCCATATATAGAGAGATTTTCTGCCATTTGGCTTCATCTTGAATTTTCTTCTTTTCCTCTTCATTTCAGTCAATTGTTTGGAGGTCTTGTATGAAAATTCTTCAGTTATTTTGTTAAGCTTCCTGCGGATGTCTTGTTCAGTGATATTTTTTCTTTTCCTTGACAAGGCATTTAATCTCGCTGCCTGTTGTACGAACTCTAAAATGGAGATACACTTATCTTCCTGTGCATGCAAGGGTTCATGCAGTGATGATTCACCACAATTTCCCCCCCCTTTTATTACTGAAGAAAATAAATTGGGTTTTTTGGTGCGCCTTGATGCTTCCAGTGAAGATTGGTAAGCCTATTTATGAGACCATAGTATATGTCTCTTTCTTTTGCCTCATCATTATTTTTGTCTGATTATTGTGTGTGTCTGATTTTTGTCTGATTATTTACCTAGGTGACGAGGTTAAAGGAAATTTTCATTCTACATCCTTCTATTTCAAAGCCAGGTGATTGGGATGTTAAATTGCTTGCTTATCTTCTGTTTGTCATTGCCATACCAATTAGAAAACTGAAGTGGGTATTTTGACAAAAAGGAAAAAACCAAAGAAAAATACAATCAAAAATGCAAAAATTGAAGAAACAAACCAAGCAAGACATGCATTTGTGGGTTCCCGCTCTGGGTGCAGCCACACAAGCTGTGGAGGGTCTATTCCCTGCATGCACCGCATTTCGGGCCAGCGTGGGGAGCAGAGCGTACAGTCACTCTCTCCCCCCCCCCCCATTGCATGACAAAAATATTGTCTGTATATAATGTAGTCTAGTTTTAATTACTTAAATTTCAGAGAGCTATCTTTTAACTTAGGAAAAAGCTCAGTAACCAATGTGAATGAGAGGGAACAGGACAACTGTGCCCTGTACCTCAGTGAAGGTTAAACTCATATTTTGTGGCTTTGTTTGTCAGGATCTTGGCTTTTGGATTTGAGTACAAAGCCTCAGTACTCTGCATGAAATGGGACACATCATCATTTTTAGGGATTTAATAAGAAATCCTATCAGGCACTCTAAAAAAATAAAAAAATAAATGCTTGCTTAGCACTCTTCATTCCTGATATGTATTTGATACCGGTCGCTAGGAAGATAAGGTTAAGGTTGACTTTAAACTTATTTTATTTTATTTATTCTTTCTCCAGTTGAAACTTCAACTGGCAGTTTTAACATTCTCATATGTTTGCCTTCCTGGCTTTACAGGTACCGGTTTACTGTTTTTTTAAATGTATAGGTAACTGATTAAAGTAAGAGCAAATAGCTAGATCCAATTGTCAGTAGGTGAAATGCAAATCTTCTGAATACTTCTTAACAAATCCTTCTCAAAGATACTTTAAACACTTTTTAGACAGTAGGAGCGTCAAATGTTTATAGTTATTGATAACATTTAGACAGACATAAAGAATTGCCCAAGATAAATAATAATGTTTACCCACTTACAAAATACTTTTACTGTTAAAAAATATAAGTTCAAATTGGATAAGATTTCTAAGCACTGTAACTATTCGAATCATGCTATATATGACTATTTAATGAAGAGTCATTGGTGACCCTTACCTCGTTTTCCTTGACTTGTTTTACTTTGTTTAGTTTTCAGCATGAATCATCATTTTATTGATGCACTATTTTGGAATTCTTATGTGGAATTCAAACAATGTAGCCATTAAGGGTTAGCATTGCTGTCAGAATAATATAGCTACAACAGTAGTTCTGAATAAACAAAATCCTTCAGTTTCAGCAGATATTTTTTTAATCATAAAAAATTCATAAATTTGATTTACAACACATAGAATTTGTGATGCTGAAAGCAAAAATGTCAGATATGAAGGTTTATTTTGTCAGAGCAGTCTTTTAGTTTAGGCATTTGGTATAAATACTGTCCTGAAGGATGAACCAATGTAATACTTGGCAGTGCTGACAAGGAACAGAAAATAAGAAAATCTCTTGTCTTGATCATATTTAATTTTGTCTTAAGTTGTGTTTTTAGCTATTGAAGTCAGATCAATTTTTAAATTAAGTGTAAAAGTCAGATAAAATGAGATCAAGATGTATTACTTTTTAAAATAAGCTTTGTTTTCTTAAATCACAATATGCCTTAAACTGGAAAGGCATTTGATCTTTCAGAGAGGAAAGATGAATGTAAATCCAAATATATTCTCTGGTTGAAAAAGGAAACCGTGCCCCCATGTTTCACATTGGGTGTTAAATGTAATCATTTTGCATTATGTTTGAAATACTTGTTTAAGCATAAAACCTACCTTGAAATGCAGTCAACGAACTTTGCCTACTTGTGAAGTTATTAATTTTGAAAACCACATTGACTGTATAAGACTCAGTACTATGTTTTTCACATTCATTATCGTAGAGGTTCCAAAACCATGGGAAATGCCGTCTGTGTATGGGATCATGATTTGTAGTAATATTTTACAAACTTTTCATGTATTTGATGCTGAGGTCATAGGATTATATTTAAGTCTCAAAATGGGGTCATTTTGACATAACAGTGAACCATTACATTTGGGAACTACTGTCCAAGGCCCAGGGAATCATCTGGCACTTTGTCAACTTGCTTTAGTTTGAAAATTATATATTTTAAAAAATTATATTGTATTTTGAATAGCTCATTTTTGGATACAGTTTGATTAAATCATTCCTAGGGTAAAATTTTAAAGTGCATAAGTTTCAGTTTCCAAATGGAGTAGGACCTTGAAATCCTGTTTTCCTGTTGGCTTTCAATTGGTATTTTTGGACGTGATACTACTGTGGGTGGCCACGCTTTGACCCGCATAGCCACCTGCGGTGCTGTCACTTGTGAACCAGCCCGCTAGATGCTTCCCTGGGGCAGACCCAGAATTTCTCCAGGCCATGGAAGTTCTTAGCTCGGGCTGTAACTCTGGCCCATCGCCAAGTCACAACCTGGGCTAAGCACTACCACGGCCCAGGGAAGCCATCTCCAGACAGCGGTAGAGCGGGCCATCACGTGTGATGGCCTGCTCTCCCTGCCCCTGGTCTGGGGATATTCTAGGCAGGCGTAACTGCCTCATAGCCCACTGCGGCTGCCCATCAGGGAGGAGGACAGGTGAGGCTGTGCAGACCACATCAGCATGTCACCATGCTCTCTCCTTGCCCCCGACCTGAGATACCGGCATAACTGTTTGGCGGCCGTCCGGGTCCTGCCTAGGGTGACGGCCCTCACCCTGGACAGGATCAAAGTGTAGTACGGTGCACCATCACATGTGAAAATACCCAGTCGGATATGTGACTTGGGCACTTAAGAACTTAAGTCTCGCTGAACATCAATGAGGCCCAGACTCCAGAGTGCCTGCCATGCATATAAATATTTAGAAGGAAAAAAGAGTGAAAACTGTGGAAGTGGACCTATGTGTCTGGAAATATATCCACAGCAAAAACACCAGCCTCCTCTCATCTAGGGCTTGCACTGAGGAGGAGTGGGGACTTGCTGCTTCTCCCTGCTAACCAGCTAACTGGATTGGAGAACAGCATGATCCTCCCAGGAGAGTGCTATTGGTTCTGTCAGACAGCTGATGGGTAAGGACAGTTATTCCAGGCTTGCAGAGGAGGCAAAAAACTTTCACTGGGAAAATTTAAATAAAAAAAAATTTCCTTCCTCAAAATTCTCCTCCATCCTCCTGCATATTTACCTATATGACAACTCACTTCTGAAAATAAGATCTAGGCTTCGAAGTCATTTAGGAACCTATTTAAATTTTATTTTTTAAAATATCATGTCAAATATGTGTAGTGAGGTGGGGAGTGAAATTTATTTTAAAACTTCTGGCATCAGGATTTCTGGGAAAACCCTTGGGATGGGGAAGTGTTAATGGAAATAGAAAAAAAATAATGAAGAACCCCCACACAATTACAATTATACTGACCCTTTCATCAAAACATGGAGATCAGAGGGTGCTTTTAGACAAATCCTTTCCCACCCATTATACATGTTCCAGGGTAGCCATAGGGCACTGCTGCAGCCCTACAACCTGTATAATGGGTGGGTAGTGGATGGGGAGGTGCTTGTCTACAAGCACTCAGAGAATGTTAAGAGTTGGTGCATATAATTTTTAAAGTTTAGACTGATTGGAAAATGTTGGTGCTACTAATGAAAACTAATTCTGTATTTGCAATCAATGGCCATATTTATGTTTCAGTTGATCTTGTTCCCCTTGATATCAGGATTTAAATTCAATACAACAGAGTGAAAGATGCACATTCCTTGCTGAATAGGAGATTCTGGAATAAAGTAAAGGAAGGAGGACCTTCAGTAAATGACAGTAATTTATAAGGAAGGATTACAGTTCTTGGGAGAAGACTTTTTAAAATGAGATGTTGGGTGAAAACAGAGGGTGTCTTCAGACGTTACGAGATCACGGTGAATACCCACCTGTGGTCACCGTGTCTCGAATGTCTGTTTGCGGTGCGCCAGATGTTGGCCATGGTGAATCCCCACATGGGGTCCGTTTGAACCACGCTTCCCGGGCTAGCCGGGGGAAGGTCCCGGGAAGTGTGGTCAAATGGACCCCGGGCCGTGACCAACGAAAAGTCACGTCTGGCCGCGCGCCACGGCCCGGGATCCCCGGCGGGATCCCGGGCCGTGGCACTTTCGGCCTGTCGCGGCGGCCGCATTGGCCCCGCCGCCCGCCCGTCTCCTCGGAGGGCGGGTGGCGGGGTGCGTGGAGGGGGCGGGGCCGTGCGGCCGCACGTTGCGCCGCGCGGCCCCGGCCCCGCCCACTTTCCCTGCCGGGGTCCCCCCGGCACGTCTGTTGTGCCGTTACGGCGTGACCCCGGCGGGGAACGAAGCCAGTGGTTCCGGTACGGGGCCAAACGGCCCCGTATCGTCTGAAATCACCCAGACATGACGCTAACCACCCTTTAACCACCCTTGGTGGTTACTTATGTATGTTGCAGGACTGTATTGGTACCCTATGCAGCCCTGCAACATGCATAAATAACCACCAAGGGTGGTTAATGGGTGGTTAGCGTCCTGTCTGTTTTCACCCGTTGTGTATATTTTGTTACTTTTTAGTAATCTGGTGTCACTTCAGTGGATTGGTGAGTAAATGGCAGTGGTGGGAATTAGTGAAGGAAAGAAGAGGAGTGTGGGGTGGTTTTTTTTTTGGTTTTTTTAAGGGAGTATTGCTTGTTGACAGACATCCAGCTCAGAGAGTAAATTCTTTAGTTATAAGGAAATAGTTGCCATATTGCGATCCACTGAAAGGGATCAATAGGAGTAAACCCAATATAAATCAAATGACAGTAATTCAGTCATCTTATGATAAACTCCTGTAATCAACATTGTTTGTTTATTTGTTCTTGATTTTTATTCTGTCCTTCCTGCACAGCAGCTCAGGGCAGCTTACACAAAATTTATAAATGCAAACGACAAACATAAAAACATCCCACAACCCCCATCCCATCCCCATACAACCGTGAGATAGACAATACTTCCGGTTCAGAGTTGTCAAAGAAGTACTGAGAGAACTTCACTCAAAGAACATAAGTGCCATACTAGATCAGTCCAGTGGTCCATCCAGCCCAGCATCTTGTCTTCAACAGTTGCTGCCTTTGGTCAGGGCCAGCCCTAGAATTTGCGGGGTCCAGAACAATGATGGGCCACTGAGACTCTGCCCCTTCACATTACTCTGCCACTTCATGTGGCCCCACCTCCATCACAATTAACAAGGAACACAGAATAGCCACATAAATTATTTTTGACTTATCTGTACAATATGCAAGTGAAAGAATATCTAAAAATATGTTTTGTCCCCACATGGATGAGAAGGATCAAAGGACACAGATATGGGCTTAAAAGGCAGTATCTCTTTACTTAAACAATAATTTGAACCTCCTTCTCCAGAAGACTCTAGTGCACTCAAGGTACAAACAACCAAATTCCTCAGAGTGGGATTTCCCATATAACAGATGTTACTGAATTAATTAGCTGTCTTAGCAAAACCAAATTTAAAAGGTATTCTCATTTTTTGTAATGAAAAAATAACACTAATTTTCCAGTGAAGAACACTTCATGCCGCAAAGCTTGTAAAATGAAGCATTTAATGCAAACCTATACATATCAGCACTGGAAACGCATACATATTTAGAAACTATACTAAACCCTACCACATGCAGACCAACAGATGGGAAAAGGCAGCTCTGCCCAGCCAGAGCCATGAGTTGCACTTGGGGCAACTGAGAAACTGTTTCTGGCCTGGCAGACGTGTAGTGCAACACACTGCCCCAAGCTCCACTGCACAAGTGCCTGCCAGGACCCATTCCTTTTTTGAGGGGAAAGGGGACTGAAAAATGCTCTCAGCTTGGCTCGTATGAGCAGTGTAGCCCATAGCCTGAACCTCTCCAAACAACTTCCCAGTGGTGCCCTGCTCTTACCTGTTGCTTTCCCAACCGCTGCTGGTTGCTGACTCTTGTTACTGGGCTCCCCTCCTGCTTTGAGTGACTCCCACACTGGACCCTGTTGCTGCCGCCGCCTCAGGCTCCATTGCTGGAGTGGATCCAGGAAAATTGGGACCTGAATAATCATCAGTCAGAGAGAGTTTAGTTTTAATGAATACTTTTTAATACTAGGGGATTATTATTATTTCTATAGCACCTTCAATTTGCTTGGTGTTGAACCAAGCATTATTAGAGACAGGTCTCTGTTCCGAGGGCTTTACATGGACAGTTACGTTAATCAAACAAAGGGAGGAATGTAGCACAGTGCCATCCACTGGGACTACTTATAAAGTACTACATTTTTGATAAGTCCAAGAGAAACCGGAAGGACAGAGAACTTTTAAAAGGAACTAGGATAGCAAGGGCCAGATCAGGGCCTCTTAATGTTGATTCTGTAATGTCTGTGTTGTTCAGAGACAGTTTTTGAAATAAAGTGGTTTATATGAACTCTGGACTACTGAAATACAATTGTATAGCATAAACGAAGAAGAGATACAACATTGGCTATCTGGCCTGCCTAAGAGGGAGGGAGGTGGACAGCTGGAAGGGCTTGGAATGGTTACTCTGAAGACTGAGGAGCAGCACCTCCTCATTCCCAATCTCCCCTCCCCCTACCTTAGAGAGGGCAACACGGGGGGCAGCTCCCCCCTAGACCAGTGGAGCCAATCTTGGTTCCCATACAATACCCCGGTGTATGGCGAGAGGAAGGGAATGGAGTAAGGAAGGAGCCCTCTCCGCCAAATGGATTTGGTGCCAAAGGGTGCTGGGATGAGGCCAATAGAAGACCGCTGTGGGCCCAGCTCACGAGCGGATGGAATAGCAGCGGGTCTTCTGAATTGACAATCCAAAGGCAGTGTTGCAATAAATCTCATTTCACATGTGTAGTAAAGCATTAAAGTTAGCTCCCAATTTATCTTTCTCCTGTGCTTACCATCCCCATGAATGAGTGTCTCTTTGTCTCAGTAGAGTATAATTTAGTTACTTATTTGGACTTATAAAATGCCCCACCTTGAGGGTGCTTAGGGCAGGTTACAGCACACAAAGAAGAGGCAGAGCTCGTCACCTGGAAGGTCACATTTAGTAATACAAAACACAGTGCATGTGTGGAACTATCATTCTGAATTTTACAGATACATACACATAAATCACCAGCGTAACGTTTCATGAATGTTGTTTGCTATTAATATTTAAAGTTATTTAGTTGTGACTGAAATTGATAGAATAATTGTTGACTGCTAGTAAACTGTTCCTTGTTTGATTACCAAAAATGTGAGTAGTACACCAAATTGACTATAATGCAACTAAAATATTTCTGTACTAATACAATTTTTTGTTTAAAAATAAAAATAAAAATTTGTGCAATAACAAAGCACCTGAATACATTCTTTCGGAATTGGTAATCTCCAAGTGTTTAGTTGGAGTGACACTCAGGAGCAATAAAAACACAAAACAACCTCTATTTAGTTGCAGACAATAAAAGGGTTAGCTTCATAGCATTCAACTGAGCTGCAAAATTATTTGTAACCTGTACTCAGGAGCAATTAAACCAGATGGATGATCAAGGAAGTTTAATAGTTGAGTGTTAACAAACAGCAGTCCTTGACAGTGATTTTTAAATTCTCATTTTGTAAACACATTTATAATTCTAGTAGCAGTACTAAGGATTGCTGGTAGTATAATGAGTTGTGTAATTAGGCTATGCTAATAGAATATGCAGTCTACTGTTACATGGTATGTTATTTCTTATTAAAAATTAAAATACAAATTATGATCTTTTGATTTATTATTAATACAAAAGCATCTTGCTAATTTGACTTTCACTTATGTAAAGGTGCTTTAATTAATCTTATATTAGTAATGAAATAAACTATTTGCATCTTTGAGTTAAATTATGGTGGTTCAGCAGTTGTACAGGTATGGACAAGGACATATGCATTGCACATGTCCCACATTGCACCATGACACAGTGTCTTTAATGTAGTAGTTGTATTTGTATGTTGTAGTTATGGCAGAATTTTTAATGCATTATGTGCATGGTTTAAAACGGATGGGGAATCCAGACATCAGGACTGAATGTGGCCTTACGGCTAGTTTTTTTTATTTGGCCCCTTTCCAGCTCCTGGATCTGGCCCCTGGATCTAGTTCGTATGCCAAGCAATTAAAAGATTGAGTTCGGGATAAGGAAGCAGAGATGAGGGCATGCACACAAGGGTGGGGTACAGATCCATGGCACAGATACATGTCACTTAGGACCAACACAGAACCCACACAATCTTTCTGGATTGCATTTTTCTTTCAGTACTATCAACCCTCATAATTCTTGAAGCATGACCATAATCAGTCTATTGCCACATTAATTCCTTTTCTATGGCCGCTTTTAGACGTGCATGGCACACATGCGGCATAAAATCATGCTGCGTGTAAAAATCCTACGTGTGGGATTTAGACGCAACATTTTGCGCTTTAAAGCAGGTTGCATGTTCTTTTAAAACCATGAATTAAATATCTTGACATCAAGGTATTTAATTCGCGGTTTTAAAAGAATGCGCTACTGGCATAACTCGCAAACCTGTGGTAATTTTGTCACCTGTTTCACCTAGATTCTGGATGGAGCATTTCCAGGGCCTTTTCAGTTCTACTTTGGGGAATGATGGGTGGGACCCCGTTTTAGGTAGTAATAACTTGGGACCCCATTGGAAACCTATTTCCAGAGACAAAGTAGAATTGTTGGTGGACTCCTTCAAAAATGGGAAAGCCACAGGTTGTGATTTAATTCATGTCGAGTTCCTAAAAACACACAGGGACTGGTGGTATCTGGTATTGGCTGCACTGTTTACAGCTATTAATAGTGTAGGGGTGATTCCACCAGACTGGGGAAGAGCCATAATTATCCCCATATTTAAAAAGGGCTTGAATAGTGATCCGGCCAATTATAGGCCCATCAGTCTTTTGTGCATTGTTGCAAAAATCTATGACAAACTTTTGTTGCGTAGGTTCAACCATTGGCTCTTGAGGGGAAAAATTATCGCCATAGAGCAGGCTGGGTTTCAGCAGGGATGCTCAACAATCGAGTTAAGTCTAGCCCTTTATCACATCATTTGCAAATATAAGGCCCGGAATGGGTAATTCTTTGCGGCCTTTTTGGATTTAAAGGCCGCGTTTGATTCCATCAACAGGACATTCCTATGGGACAAGTTGACAGAATCTACACTAGATAGGCGGTTGCTTTATTTAATCCGTTCCCTTCATGTCCATTCATCCTGCTCGGTTAAGGTGGATTGCCAGGGGCATTTGACGCCACCTATAATTACCACCAAAGGTGTTCGGCAGGGCTGTGTCTTGGCACCAGCCCTGTTCAATTATTATATTAATGACGTTGCATCTTTAATGAAGGCCCCTAGGTTCTTTCTGCCAAAAATTGCGGATAAAACAATAGGGTGTCTCCTATTTGCAGATGATGTAGTTCTGTTGTCCCAAACGCAAGTAGGTCTAAAATGGCAGTTAGTGGCATTCACGTCATTCTGTAAGGACATGAAACTCTTTATCAGCCCTCAAAAATCAAGGGTAGTGGTTTTCTCCGCCAAGAGGTGAATCTATATTTGGACCATTATGGGGCAAAAGTTTCTACAGATCCCTAGCTACCGTTATTTGGGTCTTCTGTTCCACTAGACAACATTGTGGAAGTCCCATGTGCAGCGTGCCATTTTGACTGCTAAGGGTCCTTCTCGAGCATTGGGTTTTGTTTTTTTACCCGGGCTGGTAGGGTGGCAGTTACGCCTGCCATTCAGACCTATAATGCTAACGTCCAGGCACAGGTACTGTATGGGGCCGAACTTTGTGCCCCACTTTGTGCCCAAAAGCTTAATTTGACACAGGCAGGGTTCCTACGGGCCGTTTTACATGCACCCAGAGGTACGCCATATGCAGGGGTGAAAACAAACAAACATTCAGGTGGATGTGAAGTCTCAGGTGCGTGTGCTTGGCTTGGTTACAATCAGGTTGGTTGCAGCAGTCTGCAGAGGAGGGCAGACAGTAAGTATATGGGGAACGACTAGCAGGCATTGGGAAAGGCGGCGAGGAAAAAGTGGGTCTTGAGGAGGGATTTGAAGGAGCGGAGGGAGGGGGCAAGGCGGATGTGGGTAGGGAGGGAGTTCCAGGCATGGGGGGCAGCGAGGGAGAAGGGTCGAAGGCGGTTAGGTGAGCAGGAGAAACGAGGGAGAGTGAGGGAGGGGACAGAGGAAGAGCGGAGAGCGCGTGCAGGAGTGCGTAGGGAGATTAGGTCCGAGAGGTAAGGGGGAGCTTGGTTGTGGAGTGTTTTGAACGTGAATACCAGGAGTTTAAACAGGATACGTTCAGGAAGGGGGAGCCAGTGAAGAGAGAAGAGGAGAGGCTGCACATGGTCGAAGCGACGGGCAGAGTGAATGACCTTGGCAGCGGAGTTTTGGATTGCGATAAGGGGGGACAGGTGAGAGCGAGGGAGGCCAGCAAGGAGGAGGTTGCAGTAATCGAGGCGAGAGATAACCATGGCATGAACAAGGGTTTTGGCCGAGGAGGTAGAGAGAAAGGGGCGGATCCGAGCAATGTTATGGAGGGCAAATCGGCAGGATTTGGCAACAGAGTCAATGTAAGGTTTAAAAGAGAGGTGCGTGTCAAAGATGAAGCCCAAGGTACGGGCTTGGAGAACAGGATGGATGGTGACACCATTGATGCAGATGGGCAGGTTAGAGGGAGAGGAAGAGGAGGGAGGGGAAATGAGGAGTTTGGTCTTGGCCATGTTGAGCTTGAGTTGACGTCGGGACATCCAGGCGGAGATATCAGAGAGGCAGTTGATGAGGAGTGAGTGGACAGAAGAGGAGAGAGACGGGGTAGAAAGATAGAGTTGTGTGTCATCAGCGTAGAGATGATATTGGAATCTGTGGGATTCCAAGATCCTGAGCAGTAAGGTAAGAGGGCGAAGGAGGGCAGGGGGGTTTAAGAAGGTCAAAAGTAGAGAAAAGGCGGCGAGGGTCGCGAGAGAAAGATTCGATCCTGGAGTCATGATAGTGTTGTCTAACTAGGGAGATAGCCGAGGAGAGGGAGAATTAATGGCTTTCACCAAGGAAAACCTAGGTCCATGATAGTATATAAAAAACAACATAAACATAACATATACACATAGGTAAAAAATTTAACCAGTATCCTGTATCATAATCTTATAGATTCATATCAATTTCTGTAGTAGATAGTATTTCATATGCCCATCAGTATCTAAATTCTAGTAATACTGCATCCACAAATAAATCCAACAATACTACACAATTGCGCTTAAAACTCAAGACCACTCGCTTTCCTAATTTTCCAAACCAACAACAAAAATTTCCCCAAGTTATTCAAAACCTCAAGGGAGCCACTCTGCAGGAGCCATATTGTCGTCAAATAATTGAGGCCAGCCAGTCAAATGCTCAGCTCTAGGGATCAATAAGTAATCTCTCTCTTTGGCATAAAGAGGGCATTAATATTCTCTATTATATTTATAGAGCATGAGCAAACTCTCTCTTCATAGGGTATACTTGCCCATCTGCCTTTTATCACTGCAAGTTTGCATTGATTTAACCACAGTTTTGTAATTGCTTTCCTAATGCTTGGTTTTAAAGGTTTAATCAAATGGGGGGTAGGGTATTAAAATGAGTTAATCTGTATCCTCATTTATATTTTCTCTCGTTTATAGAAAATTAACCTCCTCCACTGGTGGAGTCGCAAACTTTTTTAGCAAACTAGTACCACTTCTTATTCCATGTATTCCTCAAGAATAACGGGGTCTGTTGTGTCTAAGTGGTTGACGCCCACCCCAGTTTTAGTTCTTTAAATTTTTTTGGTGAATACTACAACATTATTGAGGCACAATTGACCCCCCATTGGAATGAATGTGAAAACAAAAGCACTATATGCCCAGGGTTGTGGGGTCATATTCGACCCAAACAATGTAGAATTTTGTCTGTTTTCATAATATGCCATTTTCTGTGTGTACAGATTACAAAAACATTTCAATAAAAGTGCATGGGTGGAAGGGTGTGTGTGTGTGTGTGTGTGTGTGTGTGTGTGTGTGTGTGTGAGAATTACACCTCAAGTGGAAAACTCTGGTTAGCAACTTACAACTTTGCTTTATCTTTAGATTCTTTACACAGGAGTTAACCCTTTCATAATGTGAATCTTCAGTTATGGTTTTTTACTTGCAAGGTTGTGTTGAAAAAATAAAAATCTATTATTATTTATATTTATTTATTTTAAACATTTGTTACTCATCCCCCATGCCTACGGCACCCCAGGGCGACATACAATTCAATAAAACATTCCTAAAAATAACCGTTTTTAAAAACCCTTAAAAACACAACAATATAACCCAAAACAGGGTTGGGAAAAATAAAATAGAAATAAAAGGAAGGGAAGTATTAGAACTCTAACCCCTCCTCCTTCTCCCCAAAGGCCTGGGCGAATAGCCCATTAGACTGAAGGGGTCATTTTAACATCTCCATTAGTTACTATGGCATCCGGCTATTGAAATGCAGACAGGCTTCTAATAGCTCCTGATAACTCAGGTTCTTGAAATACAGACAGTCTATATGGTGAGTTATTGACCAGTTTATCTTTCCAGAAGAGTCACCTTGTTAGTCTATTGCTCTAAAATAGGGGGGGGAAAGTCTTGTCTCGTCTTAAAGACCAACAAAATCTCTTTATTTCAGCATGAGCTTTCGTCAGCAAGAGCTGACTTCCTGTTGCTGATGAAAGCTCATGCTGAAGTAAAGAGATTTTTGTTGGTCTTTAAGGTGCCACAAGACTCCACTTTATCTTTGTTTGTTTATGAATAGTAAGAACATTGGGATGTTAACGCTTGTTATCATATAGATGTTATCTCGTTTCCATATGAATGTTCTGTCACTGACTAAAGGAAATTTATTCAAGTCTGTCTATTCCTTTGAAATGTTGAGTACTTAGAGGAAAATGTTGTTACTTTTGCAGTTTCTGTACATCTTATTTTTTAAAAATGGGGGGTGGAGGGCGTCAGTTCAAACCAGGACTATTACTGGTGGGATTTTACTGGTAACAGTGGGGGTCTCTAGTAACTCCATAGGCTTTTGGGTAGGCAATGTATTTCTTAACGAAACAGAATAAAATTATTGTTTATGTTAAACTGGAGTCATCTTCAAATGAATCATATTTATATAAATAAATTTAAATAAACATTTTTCACCTGATTTAATTGGGGTGTATCATACCCTATAAGGGTTTTTAGTATGGAGTAGGGTTGTAAGGCTTCTGCTATGTACACAAATATATAGTTATTTGGTTAGTCCAAGGAGCGGATCCGCTGCACACTGTTTTATAACAATAAAACAGCTATCAGCCTGTCTCTAACCTTCCCTTGTTAGGATCCTTCGCAGTCTGGCTTTTGTCTGGGTTATGGCACTGAGACTGTACTTGTTTGACGACCTACGAGTAGAACTGGATAGCGGTCATTTGCCCCTGCTGGTTCTGCTTGATCTCTCAGTGGCTTTTGACACAGTGAAGCTGAGGTGCTAGTGACTCACCTGCAGGACCTTGCTGGTGTGAGCGGAATGGTTTTGCAGTGATTCAGTTGTTTCCTGGCAGATAGATCTCAGCGGGTAGTCCTGGGGAAATGTACATCTTCTCCCAGGGGTTCTTTCTGTCCCCCCTCTTGTTCAATGTGTATATGCAGCCGCTGGGGGACATTTTGCGTAGATGGGGGGTAGAAGGGGTCTGGTGTCGTCAATATGCTGATGACACCTGACTGTACCTCTCCTTTTCATCTGACCCAGGTCCTGCGGTCTCGGTGCTTTCCCAGTGTGTGGCAGCTGTCAGACTGGATGAGGTCTAGGCGATTGAAACGGAATCCCAGTTAAATGGAGGTGGTGCTTGTTGGCAAGTTGGGTGAGGGGTTTACCCATCATTGACGGGGTTCACCCTGTTCTGGCATCTCAGGTGTGGAGCTTGTGGGAGTGCTCCTGGATTCTCAGCTGCACCTGGATCTCCTGGTGTCGACTGTGGCCAGGAGTGCTTTTCACCAGTTACACCTGATGAGGTGGCTCTGCCCTTATATCTTGGACTCTGACCTTGCCACTGTCATCCATACACTTGTCACCTTGAGGTTAGACTACTGTGATGCGCTTTATGTGGGGCTGCCCATGGTTGGAAGCTGCACCTGCTGTAGCCTGTCTGATTACTGGGACGGGTCGCCGGGAGCACTTTACACCGGTGCTCCAAGCTCTGCACTGGCTGCCTATAGTCTTCCAAGCCTGATTCTAGGTGCTGGTTTTAACAGCACCTAGAATCCTGGGCCATTGTGGTCATTGGGGGTGTGTGTGTGTGTCTTCCTGGAGGTTCCATGCTATAGACAGGTGGGGGCCAAAAGTTGGGCGTTCTTGTTGGCTGTTTCAATGCTGTGGAACTCGTTCCTGGTGACGGTCCGCCTCAGCCTGGATCTCCCCGCGTTTTATTGTCAATGTAAGACCTGGCTGGTGTGGGGGAGGGTTGAGCGTGGAGAGTTGGTTTGGGATGGGGTGGGGGAGTGGGGTTATGTGTGTTTGGCACACTGCTTGACCATTTTTATGGCATTTATGGTTTTATTGTTTATATTATTTATATTATTTATATTACATTGTTCATATTATACATTTATGATTTTTAAGTTGTGAGCTGCCCCAAGCTGCCTGAGGTGGGAAGGGTAAAAAATATATTAAATAGATAATAAAATTTTAAAATGCAGTATGAGTTCCTTCATCCAGAGTCCTACTTACTGACATTGGTGAGAGGTAGTATTGACAGCTAAAGCAATAACCAGTGTTTAGCCTCTTAGCTCTATCAGCCATGCTAACCTCAAATCCCTTTCATCTGAAAACCTGGTTAACCAAGAGCTTTTCATGTCGATTGACCTTTTGGTTAACTGGAATTATACTGTATTTGATTCTGATATCCTTACTTTTGTACAAAAACATGCCTTTACTATTGCTTAAAAGTTTTAACCCACTTGCTTACAATCCTTGCTACAATTCTTGGTGCTTTATTATGGTTTAAAGTGTATGGTTTATTGTCAGATCTAAAATAGTCTCCAAGATGCTTGTTTTGTGGTGTGGATGGTAAATGTTTGCCACTTTTAAAGCTAATTCAGACAACTGAATTAAACTCAAACACACCGTATTGGGTTTTCTTTCTTCCTACGCAGATTGCGTTGATTTGTCTTTATCCAGTTTCAAAAATGATTATCCTGGGGAGAAATATGTACTACGTGCATTTATTGTGCAGTGTTTTTATATTGCTCTTCCTAAATTCTAAAATACACTTGAATGTCAAAAAAGAAATGGAGATCTGAAGTCTGTGACAGTGCCCTCTTAAAAAAAACAAACACCTCCGCCCCCAGTTTAATACTAATAATTTTAGGGATGTCCAAAATCTGTACTTCCATTGTTGCTTATATGGGCTGTCTCTTTGACTCGCAGTGATACTTGTGTTTGAGCAGTTACACAACTTGTGTAACTGCTCACTGTTGTACACTGTTCTAAAGTTGGCCTTTTGAGAATAGCTGATTTAAAACAAGGCTGTAAGCCATGTGCCTAGATTTGAGCTAATTGCTGCACAAAGAGCAGCAATCATTGTTCACAGGAACATGTCATTAAAATAGCTTAAGTATATTTGTGCTACTACTTGCATAGTAAGGATACTTGGTTTAATTATTAAGTTTACAAATTAAGATCCTTTGATTTATGAATACCAAAATGTCTTGCTAATTTGACTTTCACTTACCCAAAGATGCTTTGATTCCATATTAATAAAATGTGTTTAATCCCTTTCCTCCACCCTTGACTCCCTCACTGTCCTCTTGTGCCATCCTATCCATCACATAAATCCCCATCTTTGGCTCGCACCTACCATCCGCCATGTCTGATCCTGCTCTCAAGTCACCAAGTGCATCTAATGGAAGTATTGTGAGTTTTTTGATTGCTCCCAACAGCAATTGCCCCCCACTGATGCACCTTCTCTGCTGCACATAATCAATCCCTCTCTCTCTACTGGGACATTTCCATTGGCTTTCAACTACACCTCTGTCTCCCCTATCCTTAAGGCCACTCTTGACCCCTCCGACCCTTCCAGCTATCACTCCTACCCTTTGCTTCCAAGTTCCTGGAGTGGCCTGTCTATATGCGCTGTCTTTATTTCCTCTCTTCAGATTCCTCCCTTGACCCCCTTCAATCAGGCTTCCACCTTCTCCAGTCGACTGAGACTTCATTTGCCAAAATCACCAATGACCTTCTCTTTGCTAAATTTAAGGGCCTCTAACTCCATTCTTGTCCTCAATCTCTCTGCTGCCTTTGACACTGTCAACCATGGCCTTCTCCTGGATGTGCTACGTTCCCTTGGTTTCGAGGACTCTTTTCTCAACTGGTTCTTCTTGTATCTCTTGAACTGATTCTTCAATTTTTCTCTTGCTGGTACCTCCTCTATGTTGCTTCTCCTCTCCGTGGGAGTTTCCCCAAGGCTATGTCCTGGGCCCTCTTCTCTTCTTCCTTTACTTTTTCTCTGGGTAAACTTGTTGAACCTCATTGGTTCCAGTATCCCTTGTATACTGATGACATGCGACTCTATCTCTCCACTCCCACACTCTCCCCCTCCATCCAGTCAGTTTCGCTGTGTCTCTGCTTGGATGTCTCGCCGCAAACTCAAACGTTAATATGTCCGAGGTCGAACCCTTCATCCTCCCTCCCTCCCCCCCCAAACCCCATTTCCCTCTTACTTCCCTCTCAATTTCCATTCAGGGTGTCACCATCCAGCTGTTCTTAAAATGTGTAGCCTGGCATTAATTTTTAACTCCTCCCTCTCCTTTACACCTCAGATCTAGTCTGTTGCTAAATCCTGTCACTTTGATATGTATAATATTGCTAAAATCTGGCCCTGTCTTACTGTTTCCACTGCAAAAACCCTAGTCCATGCTCTAGTCATCTCTCGTCTTGACTACTGGAACTTCCTCCTTGCTGGTCTCCCCTGCTCTGATCTCGCCCCCCCCCCCAATCTCCGTTCAACGCTGCTACCAAAGCCATCCACCTTGCCCATTGCTTTGACCACGTTCAGCCCCTCCTCTCCGCCTTACACTGGCTCCCTCTATGTGACCACATTCAGCACAAGATCCTGGTCTTCACCTTCAGGGCTCTTCATTGTCTTGCACCCCTATATCTCTCCACTCTTGTATCTGCCACACTTTTGCCTGGGAGCTTTGCTCTTCCTCTGCCCTACCCTCGCCTTCTCATGACCCCTTTGCTCCTCTAAGCATCCTGGCCACTTCTCTCTTGCTACCCTTACGCCTGGAACTCCCTCCCTGGATATATTTGTTTTGTTCCCTTCCTCCCAATTTTCAAATCCCTCCTGAGAACCTACGTCTTCCATCAGGCATTTCCTATCTTGTCATGAGTGAAATTGCATCCTCTCACCCCACTCAGAATTTCTTCCCTGTAACTAGTTCCCTGTAACTAAGCTAAGCACCTGCAACTTCTCAACCTCATTGTCTCTTGCAATTTTCACCTCTCCTTCTCTCTCCTAGATTGTAAGCTCCTTGGGGATCTGTATATAACTATTGATTGCACAATGCCAGGTACACTGCTGGCACTATATAAATAGTAAAAACATAATAATAATAATGTGTACAGAATAAGCAGTACAAAAATTTAATCTTTTTCTTTCACTGTTCTAGATGGTTGAAAAAGGATGTGTGTTTTTTAAAGTTTGTTTTTATTTTATAAGACAAAAATCACATCTGATAAATAATTGGTCTCGGATGTTGCATGCTAAATGTAGAGATGATGGCCTCCTCCTTGATTTTTTTTTTTTTTTTTAAATGACAGCCACAAAAGCTAATAAGTCACAAGCAAGTGTTGAAGGGGTAATAGAATTAATAATTTAACTTAAATGTGTATTTATAGTGTTAGACCAGTTGCACATCAAAAGGGTTTGATCTTTAATGCAGTTTCATGGGAGTTATTTAATTAAAATACTCGGTTTTCTTGTAAATCGTCCTTTTTATAAAGGTAATTATATCTAGAGATCACCACTCCCTCATTACAGTCTTCGTGGAATTTCATCAAAGCTTTTTCTAAGTCCTAATCATTTCATAACTGTGAGTTAGGCTTGATGTTTTCAGAAGGATTTAGCATCTGAATTTCATATCAAACTAGAGTGCAGGAAAACCTCTTTTATAGACTCCAATATGAGAAAATTCTAGCTTCCAGTGAACTAGTGTGTGATGGACTTTCTTCACCTTCTTGGCCACTGCAAGAGCAGAATGAACAATGAAAAGGGAGGCATCCATTGACAGCTCAAATATTGTAATTCCTGAGGACTTGTTTTGTGGGGTTAAGGGTGGGAGGAGAAGGAGGGTGTGAAAAATTATTGTAGATAACCTTTCTCACATGGAATCTACGGTGAAGCACTGGGAATGTGAAGGCACAGTAGCAGTGGTATAGGTGACTAGGTGATCAGTCAAGTTAACGTAATATGAAGAGTGTGAATGTGCTTTTAAAGAATGCTTTTCATGAAAAAGTTTATTCTTGAAAAATTATGAAGGTTTTTGATCAAGCTTTCTGGTCCTAGTTGCTGCTCCCTGCTCCACCCCGGTCTGCATGCTGCTCAGCTGAGCTTGGGACTTCCCTGCTCTTTCTGAGTGGTGGTGGGGTAGAGGAGACTTTTTCCCACTTGCGTGCACCCCCGTATGGGTCTCCCGTTTCCAGGGGGATCCATATCAGGGGTCTGCATGGGTCCTGTGTGCACCCCCATTTTGGGTTCCCCTGGGAATGGGGGGGACCCATTAGGGGGTTGCACACAGGAGGGAAGAGGCCTCATCGCTCCCCCCTGCTTAGGAAAAGTCGATCAGGAAAGTCCCCAGCTCAGCTGAGCAGTGTGTGGTCTGGGGAGGAGCAGGTAACAGTGACTGGATCGGAGGAGCAGCCCGTCGGTGAGATATGCCAGCCTAGGAAGTCAGGTAGCTCGTTGGGTTGCGTTTTGGTACCAGTTGGTACCTGAAAGCAAATGAGTTACCTATTTGTAGCTCTACTTAGCACCTCGGAAACCCGTGTTTTTGCAGATGCCCTTTCTCAGCGAGCTTTCATCTATATTTTTCAGTCACTAATACTTGCTTTGAGACATCTGTTTTAATGACAGATGTGTCTTATAGGTTGTCGCACCTTTGACCTTTGTCCTACTTCACATAACTAGAGGACCCAGTTCCTGTTAAGCTTTGCTTAACATAGTTATTAGGAGTAGCATACATGTTAATAAAACCTATCAATGAGCACACTACAGGGAGGGGGCCACGTGGGTGTGATGCTTAGGGTGCTAACAAACGGCATGGTAACCATGCTGCAAGTGTGTTTTGCAATCTTCCACATGCCATGATTGCCAAACCTAACAAATGAGCAGGGCTGGCAGAGGGAGGAGGGGAAGAAATGCCCTAAGGTACAGCAGGGAGGTGAGGTTGCCAGGTGCTACCACTTTCATCCTCTCTCCCTCATGCATTCTACTAACTAAGGAAGTTGGGGGCTCCCTCTCTTGTGAGCTCTGTGCATTCACTTCAAGTCGGAGAGGGAGAGGCGGGGTGGAGGGGAAGTGTGTGCGCGCGTGCACACACCCCTTTGAAACACAAACCTGATCCAAGCTGATTTGCTGATTGATTCACACTCAACCCAGACCCAACCCTTCCTATCCACTTGCTTTCTATCACAGCAGCTACATCTTGTCACTTACCCCTTCCCGAACAGACACCATCTCCTCTGCAACCTAATTGAATGCACACCAACTCGTGAGCCCACACAGCTGACTCCACATAATATGAACCAACACCATGGGTGATTAGTTGGGTAATTCTGACCATCAAATAGACAACCATGAAAATGCTCATTTTTGGGGGGTTATCATACTATTTGTCAACACCCCTTGAGAGATGTACAGCCAGTTGTCGACACTGGAAACTACTGGACGGAGAGTTCTGAGATAAGATCTTTGATAACTTTACACAACTTAACAGGCTTATGACCTCCCTTCTGCTTGCCTTTGGATTGATGACTTTAGCAGGTGGCTGATTGTCTTAGGGTTTCAATGGGATGGCAAGAATTTAATCTGCTTGTCACATAACAGTTGATAGTTTGGATCTTGTGTTTTCAAATGTGGCTATGGATCTTGTGTACTGTTTGTGGTGGTAACCATCTACTTTTGGAAGACCACCTCTCTTTAGCAGCCTGTGCTGCTTGTGTGTTTCAGCAGTGTTGCATTTATCTCTACACAGTCATATTGCTTACAAGACTCAAGAAATGAATCTCTTTTGTGAATATGGGCAGTAAGCAAATATGACTTTACTTGCAATATTTTAAAATAGTTTTTAAAACCATCAGCACCAAAATGACTAAGATCCACATTAAACTTAATGTGATCCTCCCATTTTAGTAAATAAAAAATGGAATGCAGTCAGTGCCACACTTGTTTAACTAATTTTTCACAAGGTAATCAAGAAAATTTAGGTACAATAAGCTGTAATTTCCTTTTAATTTTGTCAGGTTGCTGCTGCCTGTGGAGTGTGCATCTATTTAGTCCTCCTAAATGAATTACTGATTTTTCACCCAGAGTAAACTTTCACAAGCATAGGATAATACCCTAGGAGGGAATAAACATCCACTAATGGCAATGCTTACAGCAACACAGAATGCCTTAGATAGGCATGTCATTCCATGTCACAATAGTTTTTCTCCAGGCAACAATTTTTCAGTCTTCTACACTTACATAGATAACATGATGAACATCTCCACAAGAGACTGAAGAAAATGAGAAACGCTGCTGAGATGCATTATAATTGGGAATTCTTATACAGTGACTCTTCCCCCTGATATTGACATAGATCCATGTTTCTCTGCTACTTTTCTATCTACTCATTATTTAATCCTCAAAATACAATGTGTGGATTTAACTCATTGCCTACTTCAAATACTATTTGCAACTGTCTACCTTTTAATTGAGGAGCTTAGAAAGGGATTACTTTGCATACACTACTTATAGAAACTTTCTCCCTGCTTTCCTGTCAGCTCACTCTGCTCTTGTAGCATGCTTGTAGCATGCTCCCATGATCTGTCCATTACTGATTCAAGACTTCCTTTCTGTAGCATCTGTACTGACATGCATCACTGGCTTTCTTCAAAGCTTTCTGCTGAAGTGGGTAAGAGAAGGCAACCTGAAGCTGAAAACAGCAAGACTGTTTCTTTAGGTATTCTGACCCAGTTCCAGATCAAATGTGTCCAAATTAAATTTGACACCACCAGCGTCTCCTGTATGCCTAGCCTGAGGTTGTCTGGAACAAGTTGCCAAAGCTGAAGACTGAGCAGTTTTAATTGGCCAAAAGAAAATTTTAGCAAGTTTGAACATTTGTGTAGAATGAATGTTTGATATGAGAGCAGATTTAGAATTGTAGAACTGAAAAGTTGGAAGGGAACTTGGCGGTCATGTAGTCCAACCCCATGTCCTGAGACATGATACCCTGTACCTAAGGCATCTCTGAAAAGTGCCTGCCCAGTCTTTCTTTGGGAAGCCTCCAGGGAAGGAGATTCTGTAACCTCCCCAGAAAGCTTGTTCCACTGTTCAGCTGTTTAACAGTTAGGTAGTTTTATTATTATTATTATTATCATTTATATAGCGCTGACAAAAAACAAGATAGACACGGTCCCTGCCCGAGAGCTTACAATCTAAATTTTTAATTTTTTAATTTTTATTTACTTTATAAATTTATACCCCGCCCCTCCTGCAACGCAGCTCGGGGCGGCTTCCAACATAAAAACAATAAAATACAATAAAAACCATCTAAAAACAATCAACTATTAAATATTAAATATTAAAACAGGGCTAGACAAAAACAAATGGGTAGGGGACTAAAAACCTCCCTCCCCACCCTTCCTCCCAAAGGCCTGGGCAAACAGCCAGGTCTTACAGTTTCACCGAAATGTTAAAAGGCTAGGGGCCAGGCGAGCTTCCTCCGGAAGGGAGTTCCACAGCCGCGGTCCCACCACCGAGAATGCCCTCTCCATCGTGGCCCCCCGCTTAACACGGGGGACCTCCAGGAAGGCACCCCCGGCAGACCGCAGGAGCCGCTCTGGGGCGCGAAGGGCGAGGCGGTCCCTAAGGTATGAGGGGCCGAGACCGTATAGGGCTTTATAGATCATCACCAGGACCTTGAACTTGGCCCGGCACACTATCGGCAGCCAGTGCAGAGCTCGGAGCACC